>OY288230.1:6168517-6633698 GCA_958449745.1 Ochropleura leucogaster | reverse complement strand
AGAATCCTTATGAGTTTTAAATAAATTTTAAAAATAAATGTCTAAGATATGAAAACCACTCACAGCGGTTCAAACTTTGCACCCGTGTGCAAATGCGACATTTGTGGCACAAGTTAAACTTTGCACCCAGTGTGACACTTTGACGCGCGACGGGTTAATGGCTAAACCGATTTTGATGAATTTTGGTACAGAAGACATAGTTGGGAACCAGGAAACGGACATAGGCTTATTTTTTTACAAAGAGTGGGATATGAGGGAGAAAGAGGGAAGAAACGGGAAAACTTAGCGTTGCTATTACAAATCAATAAGGCGCTACCGAATTTAACGCGAGCGAAGCCGCGGGCAAAAGCTAGTTTTTATATAAAGAATCTATGTACAGACGCCTGCACATCAAGCTACTACAATCTGTCAGATTTCTTTGATAGATTTTCGACTTTATTTCTAAAGTATTAGGTTCAAGGTTCATTGGGAAAAATTGACAGTTTCGGGTACCTTGACCTGCTGGCGTCTGTACAAAATTTCAAAACTGTATCATGAAAAACCACAAAGTTATAAGCTTGTTATGTTACCTGGATATCCGTACAAATTCACTGTCACCAACGGCATTTTTTTTGCCGAGGTCCGGCCGGGTGTTTTGTGCGCTTGCGAATAGGTACTTAGTGTCGCATGGTGTCCATATTATAAACTTTTTTAAATATTTTTGGGAAAAAATATAACATGGTGTAAAAATGATCGAAATCGATTCAGTTACTTATTCTGAACAAACTATATTCAGGTTTCGCATATCTTTATATATATAATTCTTCTGTGAGTGTGTATGTCACTGAACTTCTCTCAAACGGACTGGACCGATTTTGATGAAATTTTTTGTGTGTGTTCAAGGGGATCTGGGAATGGTTTAGATTCACAATTTTGTCCGGCAGATGGCGCTGCATCACATTTTTTTTGTAAATACGTAGCGAAGCACGTACCGGGCCGCTAGTCCTAAAAATAATGTTGTATTCACACATTCGCACGAAACACTATTCTACATATTTTAAGAAGAGAAATCTACCTAGAGGAAAAACTGATTTACAAAATGGTTGCTGGTCGCTTAGGCAATAATGTAATACTTTTTTTTATTATTGGAGTTTACTCCTTAAGAATCGATTTACATATAAAAGGCGCCCGGTATGAGAAAAATCCGAGGGGTAAAACCTACTAACAAGTAACGAAAATTGGTCACGTTTTTGGTGCGCACCTTTAGTGCGCAACTTTCTAATTTGGCTGTGAGTGTATTAAGACGTACACATATGGTATGCTGTATAGGCGACTATACCTATATACTATATGTTATTGGGCTTGTTTGTTTCTATCAGTGTCGATGTATATAAATTGCTATTTTTTTTCATTAATTTGTGAATTTACCCTTTCATATGATATTAATCTTTTTTCAGTTGAACAAACTCTTTTTGCGTATGGTTAGATACTCGTACTTAAGGAGTAAACTCTAGTCGTGCGTTGGAGCTGACACACACACTTTTTTTATTTTTATTTATTTGGGAAAAATAACTAAAACATAAATAACAATAGTAATAAATGTATAACCTACGACATTTTCCACAACATATATTAGAAGTTATAAATGCGCTATTCTAAGCTGTTAACACAAAAGTAGTACCGGTAAACTTAAACATAGAATGGCATGCAAGAGACAGAGAAAGAGAAGTAATAAACGAATAATAAAATATTAAACTAAAATATTAATACCTACAGTACGGCCAACGAGAAGCGATACGAAAGGTTAATAACCTAAAGAACAACTGTGGCGTTGACAATCTAATATTTAGCTCTTTCCATCTTGTGCCTTTGTCGTAATGTCTCGTTCTCCCGGCAAAAACATGACAACATTAAGACGGGTTCGCCAACATTCGGGCGGCCATTTTAGATGGGGTTTTGTTTACATTTGGTATCGCTTCTCGTTGGCCGTACTGTAGGTATTAGAATTCAGATTTTCATTACACATCTAAATTTTTGAGCAGTGGTGGAAAAGAAGTCGATGTCCACAAAGATCTTATTGTATTGACTGGTAAGGCGTCGTAAGGGGGCACGCAAGCCTGCAAACTTAATTTAGATTATTATGATATCTGTGGGCTCCGTGCGGGAATCGACCCTGCAACACGCAGTGCAGAAGTCTATCACTCAGCCACAGCCAATCGAACCATCTCACCCGGTTTGGACCCATGAGGTGGTCTCATGCATAAGTAAATAAATAAATGTCTTGGGACAACTCACACACGGCTATCTGATCCCAAGCTAAGCAGAGCTTGTGTTATGGTAACCAGACAACTGATATACATACTTATATAATTTATAAATACATACATATTATAGATAAATCACACCCCGGCACAGAACAAACAATCATGCTCATCACACAAAGTTTGTCCTGGGTGGGAATCGAACCCACGACCTCCGGCTCAGCAGTCAGGGCAACTAGCCACTAGACCAAGAGGTCCGTCGAATATAAGTGGCGAGGTTAACCAAAATTAATCTTAACCTTTTAGTAATAAGTCTTAATTTTCCTCAACAGATACGTTCTCTACCCTCTTGATCTATACAACGATTCAGCTCAGTACGCGCTCACGGTATTCCGTAAACAATTCCTTTATGATGAAGTGGAAGCCGAAGTAAACTTGTGCTTCGATCAGTTTGTGTACAAACTGTCTGAGCAGGTCTACGCTCATTATAAGCAGTTGGCAAGCAGGTAAGCATTTTATTTTGACTGTATTTACGGTACCATATGATTTTGGCTGTTTGGCATAACTTTTATTAGCATAATAATACTTTGACATAAGAGAGTAATTCCAAAAATCATAAGGGGGATACCTTTATGATTTTGGGGATAATTCTCTAGCATAATATTGTTTGGCATAACTTCTATTAGCATAAGAATACTTTGCCATAAGAGGGTAATTTCTAAAATCATAAGGCGGATACCTTTATGATTTTGGGAATTATTCTCTAGCATAATATTGTTTGGCATAACTTTTATTAGCATAATAATACTTTGCCATAAGAGTAGTAATTTCCAAAATCATAAGGCGGATACCTTTATGATTTTGGGAATTACTCTCTAGCATAATATTGTTTGGCATAACTTTTATTAGCATAATAATACTTTGCCATAAGAGAGTAATTCCCAAAATCATAAGGGGGATGGATACCTTTATGATTTTGGGAATTACTCTCTAGCATAATATTGTTTGGCATAACTTTTATTAGCATAATAATACTTTGACATAAGAGAGTAATTTCCAAAATCATAAGGCGGATACCTTTTTCGATTTTGGGAATTATTCTCTAGCATAATATTGTTTGGCATAATAATACTTTGCCATAAGAGAGTAATTTCCAAAATCATAGGGGGGATACCTTAATGATTTTGGGAATTACTCTCTAGCATAATATTGTTTGGCATAACTTTTATTAGCATAATAATACTTTGACATAAGAGAGTAATTTCCAAAATCATAAGGCTGATACCTTTATGATTTTGGGGATTATTCTCTAGCATAATATTGTTTGGCATAACTTCTATTAGAATAATAATACTTTGCCATAAGAGAGTAATTTCCAAAACCATAAGGCGAATACCTTTATGATTTTGGAAATGACTCTCTAGCATAATATTGTTTGGCATAACTTCTATTAGCATAATAATACTTTGCCATAAGAGAGTAATTTCCAAAATCATAAGGCGGATACCTTTATGATTTTGGGAATTATTCTCTAGCATAATATTGTTTGGCATAACTTTTATTAGCATAATAATACTTTGACATAAACTTTGAGCTCGGCTTGTCATTGTGCCGATAGCAATTACGGCCAGTGGCCTGATGGCCAAAAGCTTGGACGACCATCTGTCGAAGCTCTCGTTAGGCGGTTAGATCAAGGGCCTGATTCAGAAGGCAGTACTCCTCTATACGGGTCGCATTGCGAATAGGTTCCTGTCTCTGGAGCCCTAACCACCTGTAGCTTGGACCCTGCTCTCGATATCGCCGCACTACTATAAATAAATGTTTTTTTTTTTAAATACATTACAGAAAAAGTAAAAAGAAGGCCTTTCCCATTCAAATCAATCAAAATCATTTATTTCAAGTAGGCCAGTTACAGGCACTTTTGAACTGTCAAAACATTGACAACAATAAAAATTAAGCTACAGACCCAGTCACAAGGCATAATAACTGTGAAAGTGCTGCCCATTCCAAAGCGTAGATCTCTCTGGAGAAGAATGGGCAAGAAACTCCATGGACACTCTTTTAAATCCGAATATTGTTACAGAACCTTGGTTACATCATTCGTGTTATATGGTAAAACTATGTGAGAACGATGTAGCAAGACGTGCACAATAAAAGTGTCCATAAAAACAAAAAGAATTGCAAAAATACATAATTAATTCAAATAAGCCGTGGCAACTGAGAGATGACCAGTCACAACTGACAGCGCCCGTTCACGAACATGACGCATAGATCGGCACCATTCAACTCAACCATTTTGAAGGGAACTAAATGAATCCAATACTCTTTTTTTTTATTAGTGATAGGTTCGCCTTTGACCACTATCTCACCTGATGGTAAGTGATGATGTGGTCGACGATGAAGCACGCTTACCTAGAAATAACCTATTCACTCTTGACTTGAAGACCCCCAGGTTATAGCTGTCAGGAAATACAGACTCCGACAGGGAATTTCACTCCTTAGCAGGAACTAACTCTCCATAAAATAATCTCTTATCTCATCCCAGCATGCTACTCGACAAACGTTACCGCGCTGAATGCGCCGCTCGCGGAGCGTCCACAGGTTCCGCTGCCGGCCGCTACGCGTCGCTACTGAGGCAGAGACACGTCGCCTTACTAGGAAGACATGTTGACTTGTGTGCGCTGGTGAGTACATACATCATCATCTTCCAGCCCTTGTTCCATTATACGTGTCAGACTTTTACTGACTTTATACTCGCAACCTTGCGGAAGCCCTGGCAGGCCCCTCTGCTTTGCTGACATCTTCTCTTTAAGGGGCGCAGGGACTCAAACGCGCCGACGACACGGCCTGTCGTCAATAGACGGACGGACGGTGAGCTACCCAGTGCTCACTGTCCACAGGCCCGCATCTACGGTGACTGTTAGTTTGAGGTTCTCTCCCTCAAACGCCAGGCCTCCTCCTTCGCTTCCCATTCCCTCTCGCTCCGGACCATGGCCTGGACCAGGGCCGGACGCGAGAGATCGCCGCCGCCGATCGCTTCTAGCTAGGGCACCGCGCTGGGCAGACCGTCACTATGTTACCAATGATTTTTTTTTTTTTATGAATGGCATTTCGCAGTTAAACCAAGGAGGTTATCGTCTGTTTAACCGTCGAATCCTGTGGATGCCTTAAAAATTAAAACCTCCAGCCAGGGTATAAACTTACAAACTAAGCGACTACACGCTAAGGGCACCCCCTGTGGGGTACGAGCCTCGGCTTAGGGCGTCGCTGAGGGTCAGCAAGGGACAAGCTGGATCTGAGTGATATTATTTATGGGCTTATTTGGACTTACTGGCTCAGCAGCGCGGGCTGGCTCTTGCAAGGGACGGGTGGGGCAGTTACCGGGACGTCGCGACGGGCCTCGTCGGCGAGGACGGAATGATATGTTACCAATGTATGTGTATTTTAACAGGTGGCTCAGCGAATTAACGCAGACATGCACAGAGCTTTGGACGCGGCCGTCGCTAAATTTGAAGCCGGGGATATCACAGGTGTTGTGGTAAGTACTTTAATAGTTAATCTATACTATCTATACTAATATTATAAAGCTGAAGAGTTTGTTTGTTTGTTTGAACGCGCTAATCTCAGAGACTACTGGTTGGAATTAAAAAATTCTTTTAGTTTTGGATAGTCTATTTCTTGAGGAAGGCTATAGGCTATATAACATCACGCTACGACCAACAGGTGCTGAGCAGCGTGGGTGAAACCGCGTGGAACAGCTAGTGCTATATACAATATGTCCAGTCCAGTCACGGACTAGCGATATTCTATGTACTAACGCATAAACAAAAACGACTCGTTTTGCTTACGGATAGTTGTATTATGACATAAGTTCTATGAGACTTATGTCAAAATACAACTATCCGACTCGTTTTTGTTTATTGGTACGGGCATTATATAACAAACATTTTAGTAAACAATTTCTTTTTTCACAAAAAAGTTTACAAAACTTTTGTTGATCTGAATATTTTTTTTGGACTTTAATTTTGTTGTCTAAAGTTACTAAAATGTAAGCTCGTCATTTCTTAATTTAAACGATGGACAATATTGTTGCCTCCTTAATAAACCTATTTTCGTCTCAGTAAGACCAAAACTTTGAGAGATGTGATTATTTTTGTACACGCATAGAGAATATCTCAAAAAGGCTGCCAAAAAAGCGGGGAAGTGAATTAGACCCAAGTGTGTATCGTAATACTATAATAAAAGACTCGTTACATAAGTATCTAGAATATCGCTAGTCCATGACCGGAATGGAATAAATGCGAACGTTTGTGAGGATGTATGTATGTTTGTTACTCTTTCACGTCAAAACGGCAGAACGGATCTTGATGAACTTGGCACAGAGGTGGATTATAGTCTGGAATAACACATGATACTTTTTTTATCATTACGCAGGCGAAACCGCGGCGCGCAGCTAGTTTATCAAATGGAAACGTTTTACGTCTACCTCTGTGGCAAATTTCATCAAGATTCGTTCAGTAGTTTTTCGTAAAAAAGGATCAAACATACATCCATACTCACAATTTTTCGCATTTATAATATTAGTAGGACTTGTCAGCTTATATTCCCTAAAATATTTATAAAACGGGTCAGAAAACTTTTAATTGACAAATGTCATAACACACTAAATGTTTTTTTTAATGATGACATCAAAATGGAGTGACTTTTATTTTTTACATACTGATTTTATTTACATGATGTATCTTATTTTTTTTTGTTGTTTTAATGTATTTTATTCGTTTGTATTCGATTATTGTTGTATTGTCATAATGTATTGATTTATTATTGAAATGACCTGATATTTTTACTAATTTACCTGTGACATTGATAGGTATAGGTATCAATGCCACAAATAAAAAGTAAATTAATGATTTATTAATTTATATTTTACGTTAATTATTTAGGAAATTAATTATTTAGTTAAGTTTTGAGGAGCTCGTGGCTAAATAATAGCAGCCGCTCGGGTCGATCTTTAGGTTAAGCCGCGCTTGCCTAGGTTGGTCTGTGGATGGGTGACCACCCGTTACATACCGAGTTTCCTCCGTGCCTCGGAAAGCACGTTAAGCCGCTGGTCCCGGCTGTCATTTGTAGATCTTTGACAGTCGTTACAGGTAGTCAGTGTTCCGAAAGTCTGACAACCAGTCTTACCCAGTATTAACTGGGTTGTGGAGGTCAGATAGGCAGTCGCTCCATGTAAAATACTGATATTCAGCTGCAACCGGTTAGACTGGAAGCCGACCCCAACATAGTTGGGAAAAGGCTAGGCAGATGATGATTTTACGTTAATTATTTAGACATCTTATTTTAAAAAAAATGTTGTGCCCAACCGGGTCCATGTGAACCGTATTATTATTATTTAAAACCTGTTTAACACATATGAGAAGCAATAAATAATTGAATTGAATTGTACCGTCCTCCTCAGGAACTCGAAGGCTTAATCTCCGTGAATCGGCTCTGCCACAAGCTTCTAAGCCGGTACCTCACTTTGGACGACTTCGACGCCATCTTGAGGGAGAGTGACCACGGCGTCCTCGCGCCATACGGGAGGATCACCCTGCACGTCTTCTGGGAACTCAACTTCGATTTCTTACCCAATTACTGTTACAATGCTGCTACGGATAGGTAAGAAAATCGATGTTACTACAGTACGGCCAACGAGAAGCGATACGAAAGGTCATTAACCTAAAGAACAACTGTGGCGTTGACAATCTAATATTTAGCTCTTTCCATCTTGTGCCTTTGTCGTAATGTCTCGTTCTCCCGGCAAAAACATGACAACGTTAAGACGGGTTCGCCAACATCCGGGCGGCCATTTTAGATGGGGTTTTAGCATGGGTTTTGTTTACATTTGGTATCGCTTCTCGTTGGCCGTACTGTAGTCAAAGAACATTCTCCTCTCCTCTACTCTTTGATATCACATCATCTGCCTAGCCTTTTCCCAACTATGTTAGGGGTCGGCTTCCAGTCTTACCGGATACAGCTGAATACCAGTACTTTAATTGGAGCGACTGCCTGCTGAATACGATACCCCTTGGTAAGACTGGTTGTCAGACTTTTAGGACACTGACTACTGTAACGACTGTCAAAGATTTACAAATGACAGCCGGGATCAACGGCTTAACGTGCTCTCCAAAGCACGGAAGAAACTGTATGTAACGGGTCCCATCCACAGACCAACCTAGGCAAGCGCGGCTTAACCTAAAGATCGAACTAAGCGGCTGCTATTATTTAGCCACGAGCTCCTCCATATTTATATCTAATATATAAAATTCTCGTGGTACAATTTTCGTTCCCATACTCCTACAAAACGGCTGGACCGATTTGAACGAAATTTTGTGTGCATATCGGGTAAGTCTGAGAATCGGCTAACATCTATTTTTCATGCCCCTAACTGAGCAGCGGGTGAAACCGCTGGGCACAGCTAGTTTTGTATATATTTTAGGCTAGCTTTTGCCCGCGGTTTCACTCGCGTTAAATTCGGAGTAACACAGTTGTTTCCTGATTTGCAGGTATCTGCTAACTATAGTTTTTGGACTTGCGCCTTATGTATTGTAATAGCAAAGCTAAGTTTTCCCTTTTCTTCCCTCTTTCTCCATCATATCCCTCTTTTTTTTACCCTGGAGACGTACATAGGCTATTTAAAAAAAAAAGAATGAGATAAGAGGGAAGAAAAGGGAAAACTAGCTTTGCTATTACAATAAATAAGGCGCAAGGGCAAAAACTACAGGTAGCAGGTACCTGTAAATCAAGAAAGGGGAACTCTGATCAAAAGCTAGTCTTAAATAAATTAAATTATTTGCAGATTCGTGAAATGCCGCGGCATTCAGTTTGCGGCGGGCGTGTCCCGCGAGAAGCCCCAACAATACGGACATGCTCTACTGTGGGGCTCTAAGCAGCTTAGTCTGGCGTATTCGGCGCAATACGCGCAGTACGTAGGTAAGGATCTGAAGAAGCCGTGTCGACGGCGTGTTAATGTTTCACGTGCGCCTCAAAGAGATGTCAGCAAAGCAGAGGGGCTTGCCAGAGCCTCCACCTGCCGGGGTTGCGGGTTGTTCGAAAGAGATACCGCGGCCTCGGAACGTAAAGGGCAATAGAAGGAACATGGGTGGGTTTTAGTTAGTACAAGTCTGACATGCCGCCCCGTTTCCGCCCAGAGCGGGGGAAGTTATTTGATAATTTCCCACCCCAAAAAAAGGGTCTGAAGAAGAACAATACAAGAAAATAAACTGGTACAAACTTACGACATAAACAGCCATATCTTTTGACTGCGTAGACTATGAGGGTTGATTTTTTCACATCACAAAGAAACTACAAATTTGAGTTTACGGTTTTGATTTCAACTTGATGCCTTCACGCGTTCCCGAGATAAAGGGTCTTGACAGACAGATAGTCGGAAAACTAAGTGATCTGATAAGGGTTTTGATTTTCCTTTCGAGGTACGGAAGTTTAAAAATAAAAAAAAAGTGTGTGTGTCAGCTCCGACGCACGACTGGAGTTTACTCCTTAAGTACGAGTATCTAACCATACGCAAAAAGAGTTTATTCAACTGAAGAAAGATTAATATCAATTATGAAAGGGTAAATTCACAAATTAATGAAAAAAAATAGCAATATAAATACATCGACACTGATAGAAGCAAACAAGCCTAATAACATATAGTATATAGGTATAGTCGCCTATACAGCATACCATATGTACGTCTTAATACACTCACAGCCAAATCAGAAAGTTGCGCACTAAAGGTGCGCACCAAAAACGTGACACATTTTCGTTACTTTAGCAGGTTTTACCCCTCGGATTTTTCTCATACCGGGCGGGTTGCGGGTTGTTCGAAAGAGATACCGCGGCCTCGGAACGTAAAGGGCAACAGAAGGAACATGGGTGGGTTTTAGTCAGTACAAGTCTGACATTGCCCCCCGCTCCGCCCAGAGCGGGGGAAGTCATTGGATGATTTTCCACCCAAAAAAAAAAAAAAAAGGTGCGCACCAAAAACGTGCTACATAAAAATATAACAAATATGTATGGAAATGAATAAACGAAATAATTGAATTCATATTTTCTTCCCCCAGGTTTCGTGGGCGCCCAACATCTACACGCCCTAGTCCGTCTCCTAGGCTACCAGGGCGTGGCAGTAGTAGTATCAGAACTGCTAGACGTTGCCCGCGGGCTCCTGCACGGCACCATAGCGCAGTTCACGAGGGCACTCGCTGCCGCCATGCCGCGACACTGCAAGCTTCCCCGATATGACTACGGTTCTAACGGTACGTGGTTTTAAATAATAAATAAATAATAATAAATAAATATCTTGGGACAGCTCACACACGGCTATCTGATCCCAAGCTAAGCAGAGCTTGTGTTATGGTAACCAGACAACTGATATACATACTTATAATTTATAATTACATACATATTATAGATAAATCACACCCAGACACAGAACAAACAATCATGCTCATCACACAAAGTTTGTCCTGGGTGGGAATCGAACCCACGACCTCCGGCTCAGCAGTCAGGGCCACTAACCACTAGACCAACAGGCCCGTCAAACGTCGAACGACGTTTTAGAACGGGCCTGTGGACGGTGAGCAATGGGTAGCTCACCGTCCGTCCGTCTATTGACGACAGGCCGTGTCGACGGCGCGTTAGTGGTGTCGTGCGCCTCAAAGAGATGTCAGCAAAGCAGAGGGGCTTGCCAGTGCCTCCGCCTGCCGGGGTTGTTGGTTGGATACCGCGGCCCCGGAACGTAAAGGGCAATAGAAGGAACATGAGTGGGTTTTAGTCAGTACAAGTCTGACACTCCGCACAGAGCGGGGGTAGTTATTTGATGTTTTCCCACCCCAAAAAAAAGGGTTTAATAACCAGAACAGTTTTTTAGTAACCTTCAAATTGTTTATCTTTTCTTTGTTTTGGCCTATGTTTCTTATTCGTTTGTAATGATCATTTGGCATTCTACTGCATACTAAACAGTTTCAGTCAATTATTTGTTTAGCCTTTATATTATACTAGCTGTTCCCCACGGTTTCACCCGCGCTGCTCAGAACCGCGTACGTTGGTCGTAGCGTGATGTTAAATAGTGTCAGCCTATAGCCTTCCTCAAGAAATGGACTATCCAACATTAAAATAATTTTCCAATTCCAACCAGTAGTCCCTGAGATTGGCGCGTTCAAACAAACAAACAAACTCTTCGGCTTTATAATATTAGTATAGATAGACTTGGTTTATGTATCCTTTTATTAAGTTATTATTATTAAATTTATAATGGGGTAGTTTTCAGGGTCAAAGTAATTACATTCTATTTAATCCGTCTTTTAGATTATTCAAAAATAAGGGACACGTATTTTTTTATTTGTAAACTAGACCAAAAATGACTAAATTATACCCCTGAATACTGAAACGGCACTCAAAATGTGAGGGCTGCTTAACATTTGAGCAGCTCTTAAACTTTAGATTTTGTATTGTCAAACGTCACTTTTAAATTTAAGTGGTACTTAAATTTTGAGTGACGTTTCTCTTTTCGGGGGATAGCCCATTAAAGTTACCTGTGACGTCACTTGTTGCGAAAAAATGCAGCAACTCGTGACGTCACACGTAAGTTTATTGGGCTATATCTTGGAAACTACAGTACGGCCAACGAGAAGCGATACCAAATGTAAACAAAACCCATGCTAAAACCCCATCTAAAATGGTGGCCCGAATGTTGGCGAACCCGTCTTAACGTTGTCATGTTTTTGCCGGGAGAACGAGACATTACGACAAAGGCACAAGATAGAAAGAGCTAAATATTAGATTGTCAACGCCACAGTTGTTCTTTAGGTTAATGACCTTTCGTATCGCTTCTCGTTGGCCGTACTGTAGACTATTTGGCTTGCTGTTGTCTATGGTTTTTATTTTTTTAAGCTGTAAGTCCTCCATGCTTGTAATAAATAAATAAAACTGAAGACTTTGACGGGCCTGTTGGTCTAGTGGTTAGTGGCCCTGACTGCTGAGCTGGAGGTCGTGGGTTCGATTCCCACCCAGGACAAACTTTGTGTGATGAGCATGATTGTTTGTTCTGTGTCTGGGTGTGATTTATCTATAATATGTATGTATTTATAAATTATATAAGTATGTATATCAGTTGTCTGGTTACCATAACACAAGCTCTGCTTAGCTTGGGATCAGATAGCCGTGTGTGAGTTGTCCCAAGATATTTATTATTATTATTACTATATCATCCCTCCCCTACAGGAGTCCTTGGGTATTACCACGCACAACTGACGGACATCGTCCAGTACCCCGACGCGCGCACAGAACTGTTCCACGCCTTCAGAGAACTAGGCAACATTATACTCTTCTGTATGCTTATAGAACAGGTAAGATTTATCATAAACTATCTTTTGCCCGCGGCTTCGCTTGCGTTAAATTCGGGGTAACACAGTTCCCCTTTCCTGATTTGCAGGTATCTGCTACCTGTAGTTTTAGTCCTTGTGCCTTATTGATTGTAATGGCAAAGCTAAGTTTTACCATGTTTTCCAGCTTTCTCCCTCATTTCGCACTTTAAAAAATTCTATATCCTTCTCCAGAGTCCCAACTATATCTGTACCAAAATTCATCAAAATCGGTTGAGCCATTAAGGCGTGAAGAGGTACCAAACACTCACTTTCGATTTTATAATATAAGTAAGGATTGTATAATACTAGCTTCCACCGGCGACTTCGTCCGCGTGGCATGGTTACTTTGCCCCACACTAGGAATTTCTCCTGTATCGTGGGTGCGTTTACAAACATTTAAACTGACATACACAAACAGCCAGACCCGAAACAACTATCTGTAGGTCATATAAATATTTGTTCCGTGAGGATCGATAAAAAAAATCTCTCCCCTTATCTTCCCTCTTTCTCCCCCTTTTCACACGTTTTTTTTTAAATTATCCTCCGTCCGTCTCCCGGGTCCCAAATATCTCTGTACCAAAATTCATCAAAATCGGTTTAGCCATTTAGGCGTGAATCGTAACAAACAAACTCACTTTCGCTTTTATAATATTAGTAAGGCTTTACAACCTACTTCCGATCATAAATAAATAGAGGAGAAATTCCTAGTGTGGGGAAATGTATCTTAAAAAAAAAATATGATTCTCATCTCAAGTTATTGTGTTCTTTAGGCGCTGAGTCAAGAAGAGGTAACAGACTTGCTTCACGCGGCACCGTTCCAGAATATTCTACCGCGACCCTTCGCCGCGGAGGGAGAGAAACCAGAGACTAAACAGAAGCGTCTAGAAGCTAAATACGTCGCTCTACAGATAGTACAGAATGTCGACAAGTATGGTACTGCCAAGGTGAGCTAAAAAAAAATATTTTGCAAACTAGCTGTTCCTCGCGGTTTCACCCACGTTGCTCAGCACCTGTTTGTCGTAGCGTGGTGTTATATAGCCTATAGCCTTCCTCAAGAAATGGACTATGCAACACTAAAAGAATTTTCCAATTCCAACCAGTAGTCCCTGAGATTAGCGCGTTCAAACAAACAAACAAACTCTTCAGCTTTATAATATTAAGTATAGATAAAAGACATTTTGAAAATAGACGTTGCTATCGGAGGACCCAAAATAAACCAAAATTAATCTTAACAAAGGTTTAACTAAAAGGTAAAATTACAATTTTAATTATTATAAAAAAGAATTCGTATTCCGATCGATATTTTTTTTTGTCTTCTGTTATACCCTAAAGAAATTGTATTTTTGTTGTTTTTGTAGTAGTTTTTTTTATATTTTAAATACATAAATATTATTGTTATTACTAATTATGTAAAAATATTGGTTAACCTGTAATTGGCAACGGTATAAGTCCAATACTGTGCAATTTTTATTTTTTTAAGATATTTTTATACAGAAGCTGTTGGTGACCTTTTTAATAAATAAAATAAAGATATTAGATCCAGAATGAATGCCAAATCTTCACATGATTAGTTATTGCTAAAAAAACAAGTCCGGTAAACGCAAATTAATTTTATGATTCGTTTTGTTTTTTCAATCTATTGTTTTTTTTTTTTATTTTTGATTACCTATAATTTATTTCTGACTTTACTATTAATGTGTGGTAACTGTAATGGTTTGGTATTTTTATCTTTATTTTATTATTAAATTAATTACTATGAACAAACTGTAAATAGTAACAAACTAATAATAAAAATATATACAAGTAAAAAAAACGGAAAAATAAAAATAAGCCGGGTCCTGGAGGAAAACTTCGTCACATTCCATTATTTTCTAAAACTCTCTTGTCTCACCCGCGACTCGGAAATAAATTTAAAAAAAACAGACATACACTTCCTATTGTATACTATTCGATAGGATTATTATTCAGGATAAAAATATCTTTAAGAAACATTCAGTCTTCAAAATATATTGGTTAGTGATTTTCATTTAATTCTTCCTTTTTTATACATATACGTCCGTTTCCTCATTTCCTTCTTAAATATCGTCGTTATTCCGTGGACTATGGTGTGGGTTACGCGTTTTGAAATATTTTTTTATATTGTACACACGTCGGCACGACAACCTATTCTAAACTATGATAACCTGTAGGCCTACCATGACGTCTTAAAGCAGAACTTATTCCACTGAGGGAAAGAGACAAAGCTATACAGGGTGTCTAGCACCATCTCTTTCACTAAGCGGAATAAGTTCTGCTTTAAGACGTCATGGTAGGGTAGCTGATCTCTCTACTACTCTCGCAGTAGAGAGATTCGGTTAAAATGGTTTTGTATAGGTTAATGTGTCGCCGTGTGTACATAAACAAAATTTCAATATTGTAATGTGTAACTGTTTTTTGTCCCAAATAAATAAATTAATTGTTCAAAGAGTATATTAGGAGGAGCTCGTGGCTAAATAATAGCAGCTGCTCGGGTCGATTCTAAGGTTAAGCCGCGCTTGCCTAGGTTGGTCTGTGGATGGGTGACCACCCGTTACATACCGAGTTACCTCCGTGCCTCGGAAAGCACGTTAAGTCGTTGGTCCCGGCTGTCATTTGTAGATCTTTGACAGTCGTTACAGGTAGTCAGTGTTCCGAAAGTCTGACAACCAGTCTTACCAAGGGGTATCGTATTACCCAGTACTAACTGGGTTGTGGAGGTCAGATAGGCAGTCGCTCCATGTAAAATACTGATATTCAGCTGCATCCGGTTAGACTGGAAACCGACCCCAACATAGTTGGGAAAAGGCTAGGCAGATGATGTTCATAGAGTATATTTGTGTGTCCAGCAAGGCCAGCTCTCCCGCGAAGGCGACCTCCTGACCCGCGAGCGCCTGTGCTGCGGCCTGTCGTTGTTCTCCGTAGTGCTGCGGCGCCTGCGAGCCTGCCTCGCCGCGCCGCAGTGGCCCGCGCCGCCCGCGCCGCACCACCATGCGCCCGCGCATACTGACGACACCAACGAGTTCCATAGGTATGTACCAGAGGGGCCTGCCGGGGTTGTTCCGAATAGATACCATGGCCCCGGAACATAAAGGGCAAAGGAAGGAACCTGGATGCATTTCCGTCAGTTAAAGTCCCCCCTTTAATGGTTTGCCTTCCACGGGTCTTATATAGATATAAATAGCATACATATAAACCTACCTCTTAAACCTATCTACATTACGGCCAACGAGAAGCGATACCAAATGTAAACAAAACCCATGCTAAAACCCCATCTAAAATGGCCGCCCGAATGTTGGCGAACCCGTCTTAACGTTGTCATGTTTTTACCGGGAGAACGAGACATTACGACAAAGGCACAAAATGGAAAGAGCTAAATATTAGATTGTCAACGCCACAGTTGTTCTTTAGGTTAATGGCCTTTCGTATCGCTTCTCGTTGGCCGTACTGTATCGCTGATAACAGAATTGAAATCCGTTGAATAGATTAAAATATCCAAACGAACACACATTTTATTTTATCTTTCAGACTTTGGTCAGCTCTACAGTTCTTGTACTGCATCCCGGTTGGAGAAACGCAGTTTACCGTCGAGTAAGTATTTTTTTGTAGTATTTTTAAAAGAGTGATAGATGTACACTTGGACAGAGAGCGAGAGGAAGGCCAAAGGAAAGATGGATGGATTGTGTAAGGAATGATTTGAAGGAGAATGGAGTAAACGATGCCGTGACGTCTGATAGGGGAGAATGGGAGAAGAAAACGTGTTGCGTTGACCACAAATAGAATGGGACAAGGGCAGGAAAATGATGATGAATGATGACTAGGTGAAGCCAAAGACTTATTGTCTTATTGGCTTCACCTTTGGCAAAACACTGTTTGTGCAATAACAGAAAAAGAGCATATAAAAATGTATATATAACTATACATACATAAAATCCTTACTAATATTATAAAAGCGAAAGTGAGTTTGTTTGTTTGTTTGTTACCTCTTCACGCTTTAATGGCTGAACCGATTTGGATGAATTTTGGTACAGAGATAGTAGGGAACCAGGAGACGGACATAGGCTAATATTTTTTGAAAAAAGTGGGATGTGAGGGAGAAAGAGGGAAGAGAAGGGAAAACTTAGCGTTGCTATTACAAATCAATAAGGCGCAATGGGAACTGTGTTACCCCAAATTTAACGCGGGCGAAGCCGCGGGCGAAAGCTAGTAATATTATAAAAGCGAAAGTGAGTTTGTTTGTTTGTTTGTTTGTTACCTCTTCACGCTTTAATGGCTAAACCGATTGTGATGAATTTTGGTACATAGATAGTTGGGAACCAGCAGACGGACATAGGCAAATTTTTATTTTAAAAAAGTGGGATGTGAGGGAGAAAGAGGGAAGAAAAGGGAAAACTAAGCGTTGCTATTACAAATCAATAAGGCGCAAGGGGAACTGTGTTACCCCAAATTTAACGCGGGCGAAATCTAGTAAAATTATATTAAGTTAAGACACCGTAACAAGACAACGACTACGACTTAATTCTGTGACGAATCTGATTGAACAAAATTGAACTTCAGTGTTTCTTTCCAAAAAGATTCCTCTGATTGTTTTAAAATAAACGTTATTTTCACACTAGGAATTTCTCCTGTATGGTGGGTGCGTTTATAAACATTTCAATTCACACTCACAAACAGCCAGACCTTGAACAATTATTTGTAGAACATACAAATATGTTCCTTGCGGGAATCGAACCCATGACACGCAGCGCAGCAGTCGATCACTCAATTGTTATAAACTTAAATGTCTATCTTTCAGGGAACTCTTTGGCGAAGGCCTACACTGGGCCGGCTGCACGATCATAGCGTTACTGGGTCAACAGCGCCGCTTCGAAGCCCTAGACTTCTGCTACCACATCCTGAGGGTGCAGCGAGTTGATGGCAAGGATGAACTGGTGAAAGGAATTGTGAGTATACTAGCTTTAAGTCGATCTTACAAGTAGAGTCGTTCTTAATGAAACACCACAGACTATTCTATCTATCTATCTATTCTATCTATCTATCTATTCTATCTATCTATACTATCTATCTATTCTATCTATCTATACTATCTATCTATTCTATCTATCTATACTATCTATCTATTCTATCTATCTATTCTATCTATCTATACTATCTATCTATTCTATTCTATCTATCTATTCTATCTATCTATACTATCTATCTATTCTATCTATCTATTCTATCTATCTATTCTATCTATCTATCTATTCTATCTATCTATTCTATATATCTATACTATCTATCTATTCTATCTATCTATTCTATCTATCTATTCTATCTATCTATCTATTCTATCTATCTATCTATTCTATCTATCTATTCTATCTATCTATTCTATCTATCTATCTATCTATCTATTCTATCTATCTATTCTATCTATCTATACTATCTATCTATTCTATCTATCTATACTATCTATCTATTCTATCTATCTATTCTATCTATCTATACTATCTATCTATTCTATCTATCTATTCTATCTATCTATTCTATCTATCTATTCTATCTATCTATTCTATCTATCTATCTATTCTATCTATCTATCTATTCTATCTATCTATCTATCTATTCTATCTATCTATTCTATCTATCTATCTATTCTATCTATCTATTCTATATATCTATACTATCTATCTATTCTATCTATCTATTCTATCTATCTATTCTATCTATCTATTCTATCTATCTATCTATTCTATCTATCTATTTATTCTATCTATCTATCTATCTATTCTATATATCTATACTATCTATCTATTCTATCTATCTATTCTATCTATCTATTCTATCTATCTATTCTATCTATCTATTCTATCTATCTATCTATTCTATCTATCTATTCTATATATCTATTCCATTTATCCATTCTATCTATCTATCCCATCTGTCTATTTATCTATTCCATTTATCCATTCTATCTATCTATCCCATCTGTCTATTTATCTATTCTATCTAATCTGTCTATCTATCTATTCTATCTATCTATCAAAATCAAATTCTCAAATCTCGGGATTAATTTTAGAGAGCAGAAATATACTATACTAAGTAGACTGGACACTAGTAATGTGATTCATAATCTGCCAGAATGTATAAATTTATGCATGCCTCAAAAAACTTGTGTAACTGTGGTAACCCATCCATTTCCAAACCTGGGCAAGGGTTGCTTAACCTGGGCCCTGTGTTAACCCATCCATTTCCAAACCTAGGGAAGGGTTGCTTAATCTGGCCCCCTTTGGTAACCCATCCATTTCCAAACCTAGGCAAGGGTTGCTTAACCTGGCCCCCTGTGGTCACCCATCCATTTCCAAACCTCGGCAAAGGTTGCTTAACCTGGCTCCGTCTGGTAACCCATTCATTTCCAAACCTTGGCACGGGTTGCTTAACTTGGCACCCTGTGGTAACCCATCCATTTCCAAACTTTGGCAAGGGTTGCTTAACCTGGCCCCGTGTGATAACCCATTCATTTCCAAACCGTGGCAAGGGTTGCTTAATCTGGCCCCGTGTGGTAACCCATCCATTTCCAAACCAAGGCAAGGGTTACTTAGCCTGTGTACATTTCAAATGTCAACAAATTAAATTACAAATGTCAATAAATTAAACTACAAATGAAAGCAGGTCAAATCACTTACAAATGCCTCGTTTCTCTTCCGCAGCCCCTCAAACGCATGGTGGACCGTATCCGTCGCTTCCAGGTGCTGAACTCTCAGATATTCGGCGTCCTAGCGCGTCACCTCGCGGCTGACGAGGAGCGCGCAGGAGTCGAACACGTGCGTTGCTTCCCACCACCGGCTGCTCCACAGCACGTGATCAACTGAAGATAAAACAATAGACTCACAATTAAACTAAATTAATTAAAAAGACCGCAACAAAATAAAAAAAAAAATTGTATAGAAAAAAAATAACAAAATTATGACATCTCACAAATCGACTAAATTGGTCTTGTCCTGATACTTTTACACTTAATTTTTTTAAACTAGATGAGGCCGTCTTTTAGTAACCGACTACTCTGAGAAGAAACAGCCGAAACAAACTCAGAGGTCATAGTCTCTTATAAGGTCCAGACAAAAATCATGGTCAACTTACTTACATAAGGACTATACAGATTAGTGTCTGAAATGGTATTTTTAAGAAAGCACCACACAGATTGAGTGGACCTGTCCAGTCAGTGCAAGCATTTGTCAGTTATCGTGTAGCTCGACTTGTAACTCAAGGAGTGAGCTGTTTGAGTTATTGATTCTGGAACTACAAAATCGGTTCTATGTAGGTCGCTTATAGGAATGAAACTGCCAGATAGTCGTTACAAACAAAAAAAAGTGTGTGTGTCAGCTCCGACGCACGACTGGAGTTTACTCCTTAAGTACGAGTATCTAACCATACGCAAAAAAAGTTTATTCAACTGAAAAAAGATTAATATCATATGAAAGGATAGATTCACAAATTAATGAAAAAAAATAGCAATATAAATACATCGACTGATAGAAACAAACAAGCCCAATAACATATAATATATAGGTATAGTCGCCTATACAGCATACCATATGTTTTTCTTAATACACTCACAGCCAAATTAGAAAGTTGCGCACTAAAGGTGCGCACTAAAATCGTGACACATTTTCGTTACTTTAGTAGGTTTTACCCCTCGGATTTTTCTCATACCGGGCGCCTTATATATGAAAATCGATTCTTAAGGAGTAAACTCCAATAAACTCCAAAAAAACGGTCAATAGCGAGTAGGACTTGCGCTCCCAGGTTTCTGCACAAACTTGCGATATAAAGATCTTTTGAATTCAATTTGTGACCTTCACGCGTTACCGAAATAACATATCTTGACAGACAGACGGATAGCAGTAATCCAATAAGGATTCCGTATTTTTCCTTTTAAGTTAAGAAACATAAAGGGCAATAGAAGGAACATGGGTAGGTTTTAGTGAGTACACGTCTGACACTCCCCCCGCTCCGCCCAGTGGGGGAAGTTATTTGATGATTTCCCAAACGCAAAAAAAAGATACGGAACCTTATAAATAATTTTCATTTACATTTACAATAAACAATTAAATGAATAATTATTTAGGAAATTTGGGGAGACACCTTAGAAAGACCTATAGCTAATCTTATTGGTGAAGTTCTTGAAAAGGTCACGTGTATGACTAAATGTATGAATGTTGATGACACAAAAGAAGTATGTTAGAATCGTTAGCAGGTGGCATTTCCGACTACCTCCTTTATAAAAAGGGTGCATTCTGCATGTAAAATAAGGTAGATTAATTATTATATTGAATAGAATTAGAAAGATAAAGTATAAATCTATACTAATATAATAAATGCAGTATCCATCTTAGTTAGGTTTTGTAAGTTTAAGTCCTATAAACATTCGATATTATTAGAAAAACAACAGTTTTTTTTATGAGTATTATTGTTTAAACATAATTTTTAACCGACTCCAAAAAGACGATTCTCAGTTCGACTGTTTTTTTTGTGCTTCTTGATTAAATGAAATTCTTATTATAGGTAATCGAAAGGGTACTTACGATACTTCCGAAATAGTCCCATATCAATTTAACTGTATTTTGCTTCTGAGGTCTATAAGTTATCTTCTATGATACATCGACGGTCCCTACGTACATAAAGACGCCATTTTTTTTTATTGTATCATTGACTTAATGTTATCTATGCGCACATGCTGACATACGATTTTTATTTGAATTTATTTACCTTGTTTTAGAAATCGTATAAGAGAACAAGTCTTATAAATACAACGAAAGTGTCGTAGAAACGGTCATCTATTAGTTTTTCCAAGAAAACGAAAAAAAAACTTGTGTAAATAGCATTATAAAGCTCTTAAAACTGTTAAAATATTGTAGAAAACAAAATATTTATTATTGCTCATAGAATTATTTCTAGGGCGTGTTGAACACAAATTACGCTCTCCGGTAAACCTCGGTTTCAACTTAACCTTATGCACGTAGGAACCGTCGACATATTTTTTCTTCTAATGTAAATGGATTATATGCTTATATCTTTAAGTAGCAATGGTAAATAAATACTCGATAAAAATGTGTGTGACATACCATTACACCACGAGTAAAAAAGCTAAAATATAAAATCACCTCCTTGTTGTATTGAATTTTGTATGAAAATCCACCAAAGTCCTAAAGAATTCCCTATGCAAAGTTTGAGAGTTCTTACACTTGTAGTTTGTGAGATTTTGTTATAAGTGGGTCAGTGATTTTGTCTTTTATACAAAGTGGTTATGATAATACGACAATAAATGAAAACATTAACAATACTAGTTCAAAAGAATAATTCTAAACTATAAAAAATTTCGAACAAACTAAATGGCATAAAAGTGGAAGCAAAATAGAACATCCTTTATAAATAGGTCACTAACGTGTGGTCACCGGTCCCCACCAGTCCCTTGCAAGAGTCAGCCCGCGCTGCTGAGCCAGTAAGTTTAAACCAGTCCATAAATTTAATAATATCATTCAGATCCAGCCTGTCCCTTCCTGTCCCTCAGCGACGCCCTAACCCGAGGTTCGTACCCCACAGGGGGTGCCCTTGTAGTCGCTTAGTTAGTAAGTTTATACCCTGGCTGGAGGTCTTAATTTTTAAAGCAACCACAGGATTCGCCCGGTTAAGCAGACGGCAACCTCCTTGGTTGAATTGCGAGATACCGTTCATAAAAAAAATGTCGCCGGTCGTTGACCTCTCAGTACTTCCCTATTATTAGATACATCGTGTAGCAAATTTTAAAAATGAAAAATATTTTCCTGTGACTAAACTACTGGATATATTCAAATGATTTTTTATAGGTAGACTAAGAACGTCTTGTGGTATGCGTTGTTTAATTTATTGTCGTATTATCTTAACCACTTTGTATATGAATTATGAATGTAATCTACTCATTGTAAACTTATTTAACCACTCTGCACGACAGGATTTTGACACATGACACATCAGCTGAATCGGTGGGGTGACGCGAATTGTCATGAAATTCAAGAATTTTCATCAATTTACAGCATTCAATTTTGTTATTAAAATAAAGTCACCGGGGCTGTTTCATATGATAAGTTTGAGGTTTATATTTCCAAAAACCTCATAAGGTCGATCAAACGGCGTCAATCTATTGTAAAATGTGTGTAAAATACATATTATTACACCCTTCCAAAAATTAGGTACTTTAAAAACGCTGGAAATAATGCACATACACAAGACAACCCTTTGATAATAAAATCGGAAATCCAAAATAAAAACATTGACATTCCATCTGCATTCTTATTTTTGCCATTAAACAATTATAAATTCAAAATAAAACACGATACAAATCTCGACAAAAAATACTAATAACTGTGTTGCAACATGACATTTCTTAGTGCTGACCGTAAATCCAAGTTTCATCATTACGATTAAAAAGTTGCATTCAACCTAATCGATAATCGTTATCGAGTAAACTTTAAAAAAAAGTTTTGGGACCATTGAGGAATTTACCTATGGAGATTGCATATTATTCTACTATTGATATTATAGTTGTTCAAATATCTATGATATCGATAAGAAAAAAAAAGACAACAACAATTTGTCAGGTGTTTTTTTTGTTATGCTATAATTATTTTCTTATGCGCCAAGATTTGAGGTACATTTTGCTGTCAAACGGTTTCGCGGTAAAAGATTTTGGCTGTTTTTTTGAATGACGATGAATGAAAATGGCGGCCATTTTTGTAGGAGGTAATGCTAATTCTGTAGGTAACTAGTCAGGCACCCCAGCCGGCACAACCATACCGTACCGCACCTAGAAAGCCATGCCTCCGCAGTAGCGCCTTGTTTTAGACGGACAGGGACTCCGCACACATCGGGGCCCTAAAATATTGATATAGACACCCGACGCCCGATGCCTGTAGCGGCTTGTATTTAGGAGCGCCTCACTTCCCCCGCTCTAGACGACGCGGGGGGGAGTGTCAGGGTTATGCAATAGAAGGAGCATGGGTGGGTTTTAGTCAGTACTAGTCTGACACTCCCCCCAGTTCTGCCCAGAGCGGGGGCAGTTATTTGACGATATCCCACCCAAAACAAAAACCCCGGTACACGACATCAAGAAAAATCTAGGTTCAAAATGGACTCATTTTGAACCAGGAGTTTTCTTGTTGTCGTGTTTCCATCTCAATTGTGCTCTTCCTCTATAGGCCATTTTTACCCCAAGGCTTCCACTCCAAAAACACTTTGGCCTACGAGCCATGTTTTAGGAAAGAATGAATACGCTTTTCAAATAACCAATCCAAGCAAACAATTTTGTCTAACAAATGTAATTTATCTTAGCTGATTTTTTTAATGCGCTTACCAAGATCATAATTGGCGCGTTCTATATTCAACCTTATTTATTTCTATTTGCAATTCACATTCAAATAGTAGGTACAAAACCAAATTATTAATAAAATAGCAAAATAATACACATTTTAATACCTATAAATTTGAACAGCGAGCGCATTCCTTTTTTGAATTTTTATCTGAAAATAAAATTGGCGGGAATTTAGCCATAGATCAGTTTGTACTGTTTGTTGTTGAATCGGTTTTAGTGGCGTAAAAAATATTACAATCTATATTTATAGTATTTTACACGTAATACAAAATTAATTTTTATTTTCATCTATCAATTTCTGATATTCCTTAATTTAATTATTCGAGTTGATTGATTTACAAGAAAATAATCGATTGAAATAATCGCATTTACACATCACAAAATTAAAAAAAAAAGAAATGAACGTCAATTTCGAAATTGAATTTAGTAGTGGTTATGAATATTCCGTGTTATTGGTCCTATTATTGCAAATTACGATAAGATCTGGGCATTGTCATGTTATTTATAAGATTAGAAATGATATTAGTGTCAGTTGTTATAGAATCTATTCGTGAATATATGTTATAATGTGGAATTAAAAATGTAAACAAGCACGATTGGCGTGAAACTTCGACTTTAGATTTCAAAATGTATCATTACCACTACTAATATAAGTTCAATTACGAATGATTTCTTCACGTAATAAAAGGACACGTAAATCATGCCCAATAATGTGGAGTTTAAATGTCCGAAAACCTATTTTTTTATGATTTTTAGCGTCGACCTACACTGCCATCAAAATGGCGATGATCGTAATTTACACATTTGGATTTTATAAGACTTAATTAATAAACTTCCTCAATAATTAAAGAATTCTAATGACGTTTACGTATGAGTTTTTTATTCTACTATCTTAATGAATGCACACCCATATTATTTATTAACCAGAAAATAAAATATTTACAAAAATAATGAGGAGGTCATATGACTTAAATGTCCGACCCCTTTCGGGGCCAGTACCGAGCCAGCGGAGGTTTGAATGTCGAGCCCCCGAAGGGGTCCGTACCGAACTATACGGTTAAGCATTAAAAATAAATATATTCCATTGTTTTTATTAGATAATATGAAAGTAAGGCAATACGAGAAATAACATGATGTCACTCAAAGCGTTATTTTTTAGGATGATTTTTTAAACTAATATAAGTTATTGTTTCTCATTATTGTTAATAATATTGTATAAATTTGGCATATAAAGTACCAAATCGCGCTTATTGATCGGCTATTCTTTACATTCACAAGTATTATGTATTAAATGACATTTAATCTGCAAATGTAACTACTGTTTAACTTATCTTTTTATAATTATGAAATAAATATACTTGATTATGTAATACTTCTCTGTATGGGAAAAGATTTTTAAATAAAACCAAATATTTGAAATCATATTTTTGTTTTATTTTCATATCCTTACTAATATTATAAAAGCGAAAGTGAGTTTGTTTGTTTGTTATGTCTTCACGCCTAAATGGTAAAACCGATTTTGATGAATTTTGGTACAGACACAGTTGGGATCTTAGAGGCGGATATAGGATTACTTAGACTACAGTACGGCCAACGAGAAGCGATACCAAATGTAAACAAAACCCATGCTAAAACCCCATCTAAAATGGCCGCCCGAATGTTGGCGAACCCATCTTAACGTTGTCATGTTTATGCCGGGAGAACGAGACATT
The DNA here is from genome assembly GCA_958449745.1 of Ochropleura leucogaster. Classification (NCBI taxonomy): domain Eukaryota; kingdom Metazoa; phylum Arthropoda; class Insecta; order Lepidoptera; family Noctuidae; genus Ochropleura; species Ochropleura leucogaster. Next base: position 6,607,933 of record OY288230.1, on the reverse strand, counting down.
ACGACAAAGGCACAAGATGGAAAGAGCTAAATATTAGATTGTCAACGCCACAGTTGTTCTTTAGGTTAATGACCTTTTGTATCGCTTCTCGTTGGCCGTACTATAGACTTTTTATCTCTGTCTAATCCCCCACTTCGCTAAATCGGGGGTTTAAAATTTGTATGGAAAATCTCGCAATATAGAAAATAGAACGCGGACTATTTGTCAGTAATTAAAACATCATGCAGCATTTTTTTTTAGAAATCTGTTCCCAACCCCTTAAAGAGGGGGTGACATTTTATATGGGACTTTTCGCAGTTTTCAAGGTAGAAAGTTAAAAATCGGTTCACAAACTCTTGCTATCAACGTAAAATACATGCAAATCAGGAAATACGAACAGTCTTACCTCGTATTTAACGCGAGCGAAGCCACTGGCAAAAGCTAGTAACATACTAACATATGGTAAAACCTAATATAACTTTTTGTCCGAGCCGGGAACCGAAAACAATACACTGCTCAGCTTCCAATTAGGAATTTCATAGTAACAGCCCGGAGTTTGGAAGTTGCCGGCAGGATACCCCCGTGCCTCGGTGCGCACGGTAAGCCGTTAGTCCTGCGCCTGATATCTCTCGGCTCGTGTAGTCCCATCGGACTATGAGAGTGAGGGAACAGAGTGCACCTGCGCCTGCGCACACACGCCTGTAATGTAATATCCCCCGCGCCGATGGCTAATCTCCGCTCAGAATGGCCGCTGTGGCCTAAAATGGTCAGGAAATATTTAAAACCTCGTGAAAGCTAAGAAAGAAAAGCAACTAAAATATTTCGACACGAGGTTGTCGACATGTGGAAAGGGAACACGGCTATTATTGTGCCAATTGTCGTAACGGCCAATGGATTGATTGCCAAGAGCCTCGACGAACATCTGTCGAAGCTCTCCTTAGGTGGTTGGATCAAGGGCCTGATTCAGAAGGCAGTACTCCTCGATACGGCCCGCATTGTGAGGTTCCTGTCCCTGGAGCCCTAATTACCAGTAACTTGGACCCTGCTACCGATACCGGTGAACCACTATTTTTATATTTTTAAATGTATTTGTTTTCTTTTTTTAAGAAATGTAAGAATGGGAATGGGAAAACAAAATAAAGAATAATAAAATGGCGAGTGTTAAGCTATTGCATAGCTTCTATCGCGGGCCTTGAGCGCGGGGACCGAATTCAGAAATTCCGTAACGAAAAAACCTCACGCGGGGAGCGTGAGGTTTTTTCGTTCACGCTCCCCACTCCGACGGGCACGGAGGTGTGGCTTGACTAACGTCGTTTACACAATACGGTCAGTTATTTCATTTTATTAGTTATTTATTTAAATAACTGACCGTTAATGTAGAGTAGGTAGAGAATCGGATAGTCAATCGACATTACGCTGGATCAAACCCAAGGTCTTCCATTCTTTTTCTTTTTGCGACTTCTTTTCATTGGAAGTATTTTTAAAATATTATATTTAGTTTTTATTTATTGTCTAAGTTGATAAAAAATGCTTCTTTTTGCGACTTCTTTTCATTGGAAGTACTTTTTAAATATTTTATTTAGATTGTTTTTATCAACTGTGCATGCGTGTGCGTGGCACTCGGGGACTACCACGCGTATTTTTTTATTTTAGAAGATTCTAGTCCCGGGCGACGCAAACGGTTTTTAGAAAATCTTTGAATGCAGTTTTGTTTCGTTTTAAAAATAACGGAATGTCTCCTTTAAGTAAAATGAGCCAACTTAAGGAATTAAGATAGTTTCTCTCCAAGACCCGAGTTATTTTTTGACACTGATCCCTACAACAAAGGTATTTATAATTTTCCCTACAATGTTGGGGTCAACTTCTAGTCGGATAAAGCTAATTATTAACACGAGTGTTTTAAATACTATTTAAACAAATCTTAGAAAAATAACAATTGAAACGGAATGTTCAGCATTTTTGTTTTTTATTTCTAGAGAATGGGAAGCAGTAATGCTAGCAAAGGTGGCCGGGCCTTTGAGGGAGAGAACATCTGCCCAACCCAGCCGCCGCGGGAGACGCCCATGGCGCAGGGCGCCGCGAGACGACTCCCGGCCACCGTAGATGCGGGCCTGTGGGCGGTGAGCAATGGGTAGTTCACCGTCCGTCCGTCGATTGACGACAGGCCGTGTCGACGGCGCGTTCGTGTTTCACGCGCGCCTCAAAGAGAGTCAGCAAAGCAGAGGGGCTTGCCAGAGCCTCCGCCTGCCGGGGTTGCGGGTTGTTCGAAAGAGATACCGCGGCCTCGGAACGTAAAGGGCAAAAGAAGAAACATGGGTGGGTTTTAGTCAGTACAAGTCTGACATGCCCCCTCCGCCAAGAGCGGGGGACGTCATTGGATGACTTCCCACACGAAAAAAAAAGAACAAACTTTGTGTGATGAGCATGATTGTTTGTTCTGTGTCTGGGTGTGATTTATCTATAATAGGTATGTATTTATAAATTATATAAGTATGTATATCAGTTGTCTGGTTACCATAACACAAGCTCTGCTTAGCTTGGGATCAGATAGCCGTGTGTGAGTTGTCCCAAGATATTTATTTATTTATATTTGTATGATCTCAACATGACTGGTGTAACCATGATCTTGTTAAATTATTATAATTTAAAAGAGTGTCCATGGAGTTTCTTGCCCATTCTTCTCTAGAGATCTACGCTTTGGAATGGGCAACTACAGTACTTTCACAAGTTATTATGTCTTGTGACTGGGACTGTAGCTTCATTATTTTGTTTCTTGACAATCAAAAGTGCCTGTAATTAAAATAATTGAAAAAAAAGTTGAGTTTGGATAAAAGAAAACCATAAATAAAATTTCATGTTTTTTATATTATTTCTTAGCATCTAATGTTACCTTATTAATATTATTATAAAGTTAAAATAAAAAATACATTACAACTAGTTTTTATACAACAGATTTTCTGGCAATTAAAAATAAACCAGTTGCTATATACAAGCCCTCGCATAACGCAAGAATTTGCAAGTAAACGCGCAATTATTGCAAGATGGTAACATTATAGACGCACGCTGGTAACATTATTGACGCAAGATTATCTTGCTTTTAAAATCATTTACTTGCATATCCGTGCATTATTTTTTTGCAAAATTTTTGTAGTGAAATCAATACAAAATTCTTGCAACTATTAATAAGTGTAAAAAGATATTTATAGTTTGTTTTAGAATACTAAATATGTGATGCGTATTTAAATCGTTTGTCTATTGACAGGTCTAACGACATAACGCGTCCTCCATATTTAATATTCTTTTAACGTTTAGGCAAAAAAGCTACATAATGAAAATCTTAGACAAACAAAAATAAAAGATATCATTTTGCACAGGGTGAAACACACAATTGTCAGTCATGTTTATTTTTATTTTTAGAAGAGTAAAAAATAGAAGAAAAATATATACCAGTAGGTACAGTTTTTAAAGACTTTCTGATTTACTACCATTTGGTAGAAATTAATTATCTACAAGGATATTTTCTGCCAAGCAATGTTACGTCATTTCTTGTAAATTTGCTATTTAGGCAAAGTTATTTTTAGTATCCACGACGACCATTCCAGCTATGCAACACCAGTTTATACGGGTCTCTCATTGTATTGAGAATCAATACAAAGCATGGCCATTTTATACTAGGAATGTAGTACCTTCATGTACCCCCCGTTTGTACTAGGTTCTACAATAAACTTGACTGATAATTATGTACTTTCACTGGCGATTTTACAAAATAACCCACAGCCATTACGCGTATAGCTTGGTAAAAGTAGTATTATTTTTTTAAACATAAGTTAAAAATGCTCTACCCGTTGCCTAATAACTTAAGTTGCTTAAAGTAAGATTTATAACTCCTATACACAGTGGGCTTATTGAGAAAAAAACATTTTTAATGGTAACGCCTTGCAATGGACTTCCACCTTTGGGCGTTGAGTTGTGTGTTGAATTTCCAACATTTAAGTTATATTTTGTCATTTACTAAAAACAAATATTGCAAAACATCAGTTCCTTACAAAGGCAGTTAAAGAAATAAATAAGCAGGCTTATCAGTTACAGTAAAAATTTTCTTAATAAATCATTGTATTTGGTGAAAACAGACAGTTAATTAAATTATATATGTAAACTTGAGTTGAAGATACATCTGTTTCTAGGAAATAATTAACTGTATTTGACAAGCTTGGTTAATTATGTCTTTTGCTAATTGTACATACGCAAAGTGTACTCTGAACGACATTTATAATCGTTATAACGTTGAAACCAATCCATTGTAGGTAATGGCGATCGCTTCACTGGTTAATACGGCTTTTAAGTTAGCTTAAACTTGAACCAATATCGGCCACTGTATATAGGACTAAAGCCACTAAGACCCATTTCGAAATAGTTAATTTAAAAAGTACTCCTTAACAAAAATAACTATAAAATAATACTCAAAGGCTTAACTTTGCGAAGGCGTACATTATTTTTAAATTAAATATTTTAATAAATACAATGCCATCGACTGGCAACACCACCCTATTCGAATAAATATTTTTTTTATGTTTTAATTCATTGTTTTTTTTTCTTTTGTTTTAAAAAGCGATAGTCTATGCGCTACTTTTTTGATAAAAAAAATATGCACCATAGTTATTTTATACAGTTTTTTTCTTTTCAAAGACAACAAAGAAGGATTGTTAATTGATTTTAAAATTTTGTAAAGGTTCGATTTTCGAATATTTTGTTGTCTTTAAAAAAATACTACATTAAGTACGCTTAAAAGTTACAGATCACGACGTAGTTGTTTAAAAATGTTATTTTTTGTAAAGTTTATGTAAGTATGTAATTTTTAATACATCACAAAAATATGTTTTTTGTCTTAAATTGGTATATTATATCGGATTTACGAAAACACTTGTACTTGGGACCTCAATATGCGTTTTTATGTCCAATAGAATAACATCTAACACGAGGGAAAACCGGAACGCGATTATTAAAAAATATGAAAGATGTATTTTTAAATAATAATGACACAAGTATAGAACAGAAATGTTACTTTAATAATGTTTTTAAACAACCACATTGTTTATTTAAGTAGTCCCATTATGATTATACATAAAATGTTTAGCGCCACTTCAAAAAGGTTTAAAAAGGGATGAGAGGCCACTGAATTAAATTGTTTACTTTTTTTTACATAATAAAGCTAAATGTTATGTATAATCGTAATAGTTACTAATAATAGTTACTGCATTGTTTTAATAAAGTTGTAGTTTTTTTTTTCGTTTAAATTTTTTGTACTCATATTCAAAATAATATGCACAGTTGTGATCATTGGAGAAGGAAAACATGATATCTGTCAAAATTTAAAAAGTTTTAATTTTTAGTAAAATAAAAATATTTTTTTTAATTGCGTATTGTTAAATAATAACAATTGATTTCAAAATTGTTTTCATTTTTTTTTGTTTTTGTTCTTTAAAAAGTTTTTTTTTGGCTTTTTAAGTAATATGTTTCATAAAAAAAAAGAAACCACAGAAAAGAAACAATTTTTTTTTGTTTTGGTGTTTAAAATTTTTTTTTTTAGCTTTTTAATTAATATCTTCCATAAAAAAGTGGAACCACAAAAAGAAAACGATTTTTTTTGACAAATATCATATTTTTATTTTGTTTTTTTTTCGTACTGAAATGACAAATAAAAATATACAGTGTGCAGTTACATTTTTAATCAGCATAAAAGATTGTTCAGGTAGACTTGTTAACTAAGATTTTTTTAACAGGGTAGTAATATAAAATGATTATGAAACGACTGGCATCTGACGCTCAACAAATCAGTGTCAGAATTTGTCTGATTTCTTACTTTTTGTTCGTTTTTTTTTTTGTAGCAACTAGCTACCCTGTTAAAATTATTTTTTTATAAAAAAAAATTACCTATTTTATTTATATGTATATTTATTTATTGTGTCTGGTCAACCATTTTAGCTGATATTTTAACTATAACCTTAGAAACTAATATTATAAAAACATAACATAACTTAATAGTAAGAGAAAAAAAAATATATTTTACAAAAAACTTCTAAATTTACTTATTGCAACATAACGATGTCATAGACACCAGTGTTCTTTTTTTAAATCGTTTTTATTAAAATCTATGGTTTATATGATATCAGTCGTTTGTGGTAAATATTTTTTTTTTTTTTTACTTTCGCTTGGAACAATTTTGTTGGTTAACCCAAAAAAACTAGGCATTTATTTACGTATTTTTACAAAAAAAAAAATTGAAATAGAAGAAAAAAATTACATAAAATACACAGCTTTTAAAGAAATACATATTTTTTATAATTAAACACTTTTTTTTTTGTAAAAATACGCAAATACACTCAATTTTAAAATCGCTAATCGAGAACTAAATCAAAATGGAATTCTTTTTTTTTGTATCACAAACAATTGTTTTTCGTTATTTTTAGAAAAAACTTAGCTCATAGCCTAACCTCCTTTTGCAAGAATGAGAAGCTAAATTAAGCTATTAATCGCAGCAGACATTTAAGCTGCAAGAAATCTTAAGGACTGGCCTTTTAAGCTATAAAAATTACTTTGAGTTCACAATTTTTGCCCAAAATAGGACATTTTTCTTAAGACGTGGATAACACACACAATTAAATATAGGTACAGTGGGCTGAATCAATTGGGAACCCCTTTGAGAGTTCATTTTAATACAAGTGGGTACACAATTGATGTAGCTCACTGTACATTTAAAAACAAATTCTTTTTTATTTCAACTTGTGACCGTTAGTTAAAAAGGCGGACTTTTATACCACTGCACATTAGGTTATATCACTGTTAGGCAAGCTTCACACTATTTCGGCTACAATATAAAATTTATGTACAAAATTAAAACTGCTACGGAACATTAAAACGAAACATAAAGCTGTTTTGACATTTGCCAAACGTCAACATTTATTTTGACAGGTGTCATTTATGAAGTAATTCAAAATTCAGGCGTACATTGATCACTGACAATTCCTGAACGGAGTTTTTTTTTATTTACTAACAATTTTGTAACTGAGATTTAGAATCGCCCAAACATCCGGCTAAAAAAAGAAGGGCATAATTTTATAAAACAGAGAAATTATAGACATTTTTTGACATTTGACAATACCTAAAACTGTTTTTTACAAAAAATCCTCAGTATTTTTTTTCTCAAAAACCTTTGTATCGTTTAACAATATTATTGCATGGTAAGTCTTAACGTGTGTGTGTGTGTGCGTTACCATCTCGGGAACGGTGTGTAGCAGGCGGGGTGTCACTGATCGTAACTCTTTGCCTTCCTATCCATCTCATCATCGTTTGTGCGATTCATTGGATGATCTGAAAATAATTTACAGGTTAGTAAAACTATTTAGGTATCAGCGGACGTAGGGTTATTTTAATTAATACATATTTATTGTCATACTAGCTTTTGCCCGCCGCTTCGCTCGCGTTAAATTCGGGGCAATACAGTTCCCCTTTCCTGATTTACAGGTATCTGCTACCTGTAGTCTTTGCTCTTTAAGCCTTATTTATTGTAATAGCAATGCTAAGTTTTCCCATTTCTTTCCTCTTTCTCCCTCATATCTCAATAAATAGCCTATATCTCTCATATCAAAATAGCCTATGACCGTCTCCTGCTTCCCAACTATCTCTGTACCAAAATTCATCAAAATCGGTTTAACCATTAAACTGTGAAGAGGTAACAAACAAACAAACTCACTTTCGCTTTTATAATATTAGTAAGGATTAACATTTAGCTAAGTTCCGGGCCGACATGAAGTTTGATCTTGTGGGGAATAGTTACCTTGGTGCTGTGGCATCTTGGGTACAAGTACTACGTTCCCATCAGCTGCCTGCTGGAGTGAGTACTGCTGGGAGGACAGCGGTCTACCTTCAGGATCGCGCAGGTTCTGTGGACGAAGATTTTAAATAAAGTATGCGGTATTTATGTATAGTCCAAATCATCATCTGCCTAGCCTTTTCCCAACTATGTTGGGGTCGACTTCCAGTCTTACCGGATGCAGCTGAATATCAGTATTTGACATGAAGCGACTGCCTATCTGGTCAGATAAGCAGCCGCTCCATGTAAAATACTCCACAACCCAGTTAGTACTGGGTAATACGATACCCCTTGGTAAGGCTGGTTGTCAGACTTTCGGAACACTGACTGCCTGTAACGACTGTCAAAGATCTACAAATGACAGCCGGCACCAACGGCTTAACGTATGTATGGTCCAAATAACAGTGCGAAACTGGATGACCCTTGGTAAAGAAAGAGATGTGTTGAAGGAGAAAGAGGAGGTGTTTACCCATATGGGTTCCACATCCTAGGAACAAAAATAACCTAACTAACACTAGAATATTAAGTTAAAAGTACTAACTTAACTAACAATCATTTGAAATGTAATATTAAGAAGTAGAAATAAAAGGCTAAAATCTAATATATAAAATTCTCGTGTCACAGTTTTCGTTTCCATACTCCTTTTCTCGATTTCACTCATTTAAACGATATTTTGTGTACATATCGGGTAGGTCTGAGAATCGGCCAACATCTATTTTTCATAACCCTAAGTGAGCAGCGGGTGAATCCGCTGGGCACAGCTAGTGTAATATAAATATATGTGTTATTTACTTCTATCAATATTTATGTCTATACTAGCTTCCGCCCGCGACTTCTTCCGCGTAGCATAGTTACTTTGGACTAACGCTAACTTTAAATCGCGTGATGATCGAAAATAAACTATCTTTCTCTCCCTTTTTTTTCCTCTTTCTCCCCCCTTTTTCACTTTTTTTAGCCTATGTCCGTCTCCAGGGTACCACCAACTATCTCTGAACGAAAATTTATTTTCTACCTTTGAGTTAAATACGACAACATTGTGATAGGGTACAATTATATTTAAAATATGTATATATATATATATTATATAACAATTTGGTTTCAAAAACGTATCTATTCATACATCTGAAATACACTAATAAAAACAAAAAATAAAATGAAACAAAAAAACTTAACAGTAATTACTATGACTTTTAAATAGTAGACGGACCCAAACAGTGGTTACGAACTTTTATTTTAAAAGATAGAATATTCTTTATTATGTACACCATACAAGTAACAAGAATAACACTAGACAAACTTATAAATAAGGTGACACAATGGGCGGTCTTATCGCTAAAAGCGATCTTTTCAAGACAACCTTTGGATGGATTTAAAAAGAGGAGAAATAGTATTGTAGACCGTAGTCTGTGGCGTAACATTTAAAATTGAATTTTAATTTCTTTTTTTTTTTAATACCAAAGAGTATCGCGTTCCAGAGCATTATTGTTGGGACTAAGTCAAAATTGGACACTAACCCGTCGCGCGACAAAGTGTCACATTTGCACACGGGTGCAAAGTTTGAACCGCTGTGAGTGGTTTTCATATCTTAGACATTTATTTTTAAAATTTATTTAAAACTCATAAGGATTCTGGAAACATATACTTCGTAATATATAATTATCGATATAACTATGAAATCTTCGTTTTTCCGAAGGTCTAACCAAAATCAAAAAATCATTCAAAATAGCTCGACGTTTGGGGTACTTTACCTACATTGTTAGCAATCGCGCGACGGGTTAAACCGGTGCGATTTAAAAAAAAATTGAAGGAATCGATTTTTGAATGTTATTTTACCTGGAAAACATGTCGGTATAGCGCTGCGAAGCGCTCCTTGACCCGCTGCCTCTCAGCGATGAGGGAGGTGTGGTCCCGCTGGGTGCGGATCTTGCGGTCGCGGACGGTACGGACCTCGTCCGCGAGGGAGGTGATCTGGTCTAGTTTGCGTTTACGGCAGTTCTGGGCTGCAACCTAAGAAGAAAATGTGGATATTAGAATAATATATTACATGGAGCTCCTGACTGTTGAAACGGCGATAAATCTCAACGGAGATTAGCCAACGGCGCGGGAGATATTATAGTGGAGGCATGTGTGCGCAGACGCAGGTGCAATTTCTGTTCGCTCACTGTCATAGTCCGGTGGGACGGGAATCCGACATGACTGAAGAGAGATCAGGCGCAACCAATGGATTTACGTGCGTACCGAAGCACAGAGGAACCTAACAAAACTTTTTGTAGAACGGATAAAAATGAATAACTAAAAATTAAAGCTAGACATTATCATTGAATAATCAACCTTATTTGCAGTAACTTAAAGCAAAAATTTCCTTCTTCAAGACTGCTAGCTGTATTGATGATTTATAACTTTAAACCTTAAGTCGCAAAAAATAAGAACCAACATACCTTATTCTTGCCACGCCTCCTTATATCCCTGATAAGAGACAGCTGTGCTTCACTAAGGTCATGCTTGGACAACCGCTCGTTGAACTCATCCATGGGCAGGTTGATGATGTCTTGCACCTCCAGGGGTATGCCTGCGGCCACTTGTACAGGTTAATGTGGGTATTTTTATGTATAAAACTCTTTTTGTGGGTTTTAGAAATGTCAACGTTTAAGGGGATCTTAGACGATCAATCTAAGATTACTGTTGTCAGTTATCTAGACGCGGATTGATTGTCTCAGGTGCCTTCCAATAGAAATGTTGATTTTTATTTGTTTTCTATGGGATGGATAACTGTTAAACTATGGCGCTAGTTTCAAGTATCGTTGGTTGAAAAAAAAAATATTTTACATCTTTCTGGTTTTCTTTCATGAAACGCTGACCTCATTGCCTGAAATACAGGTTTTCATAAACCTAGATCAGGCAGGTCTACATTATAGTTAGAATTAATTGTCCTCTATGACGATTAATGTAAATCATAGTTTTACTTATACTTGAATAAATTTTATTTATTATTTATTCATTATTATTTATTGGTAAGATTAAGACTTTTCTATGGTCATGATAATGACTTTTGACAAGCCTTTCACATTAGAAAACTTAACACTACGCTTGCAGTCCCAGAGTCAGAGACGTGTAAAAAAAAACAAAAACAACTTAATATTTTTCTAGACATTATAAGAGACTAGTTTTCGTCCTTACCTAATGCCTTGGCCCTCTTCTCGTCGCGGGACAGGTGATGTCCACTGCTGGTGGCTGAAGAGCCTCCATCTGACATGCTACCATCTGTGAGCCGCCGGACTAGAGGAGAAACAACATGGATTTAGTATAAAAAAGTGTTTGTTATCTTGGGACAACTCACACGCGGCTATCTGATCCCAAGCTAAGCAGAGCTTGTGTTATGGTAACCAGACAAGTGATATATTTATAAATACATAAATATTATAAATAAATCACACCCAGACACAGAACAAACAATCATGCTCATCACACAAAGTTTGTCCTGGGTGGGAATCGAACCCACGACCTCCGGCTCAGCAGTCAGGGCAACTAACCACTAGACCAACAGGCCCGTCAATTTGAAGAAAAAATAATGCTTCGAAGAGTAGATAGTAGTTCAAATTGGTAAATCATCATCTGCCTAGTCTTTACACAACTGTTGGGGTCGGCTTCCAGTCTAACCGGTTAAAACTGAATACCAGTATTTTACATGTAGGGATTGCCTGTCTAACCTCCACAGCCCAGCTTCTTGGGAAGACTGTTTGTCAGAACTTTCGGGACACTGACTATCTGTAACGACTGTCAAAGATCTTTAAATGACAGCCGGGACCAACGACTTAACGTGCTTTCCGAGGTACGGAGGAAACTCGGTAAGTAACGGGTGGTCACCCATCCACAGGCCAACCTAGGCAAGCGCGGTTTAACCTTAAGATCGACCCGAGCAGCTGCTATTTTTAGGGACAAGCTCCATGAGTAAAAATTGGCGAGTAAAACAGCTATAATCCAAGTCCGAGTTTGCGTGTTGTTCGAAAGAGATAGCGCGGCCCCGGAACATAAGGAACATGAGTGGGTTTTAGCCCCCCCCCCCCCAAGTGCGGGGGACATTATTTGATGGTTTAGATGACCTACAGTAAGGCCAACTAGCAGCGATACGAAAGGTCATTAATCTAAAGAACAACTGTGGCGTTGACAATCTAATATTTAGCTCTTTCCATCTTGTGCCTTTGTCGTAATGTCTCGTTCTCCCGGCAAAAACATGACAACGTTAAGACGGGTTCGCCAACATTCGGGCGGCCATTTTAGATAGGGTTTTAGCATGGGTTTTGTTTACATTTGGTATCGCTTCTCGTTGGCCGTACTAACAGACTAGATCGAATGCTTATAATATGACGTACCTCTCTTATCTCTGACGGCAGCGGGTCTCTGGTCTGCGGGCGCGAGCGGCGCGCTGTACGTGTGGTTGTGTCGCACGCGCTCCGGGCTCGCGTACGCGAAGCGTGGGGGGGCCGGGCTGGGGATCTGACTCTGTGGAAAGGAGAATAATAACTTAACATCACGGTTGTGAATCTAGGATGGTGAGAAGTGAAACTAATGGTATACCTGCAAGAGGGGCTTACCAGGACCTCCGCCTGCCGGGGTTGCGGGTTGTTCGAAAGAGATACCGCGGCCTCGGAACGTAAAGGGTAATAGAAGGAACATGGGTGGGTTTTAGTCAGTAAAAGAATGACAGAGCGGGGCAGTTATTTGATGATTTCCCACCCCAAAAATAAATGGTATACCTACATTTTGCCAGTTATATTTACATATAGTGGAAAATAACTTATAAACTACCGAAGAAATATAGATAAAATTGATATGGAACCCCTTTTGATTATAGATTCTAAAAAACCGGCCTAAAGACGGAGAAATCGCGTAGAATTCAGACAAATAAAAATACAAATCGAATCGATAACCTCCTCCTTTTAGTAAAGTCGGTTAAATAGTATAAATATGATTACCTGTAATAAAGCATGACTGGAATGCGCAGTGTTGAGGTCTAGAGCGGGGGGGCCGTGGATGTTGGTCACGTGGGGAGGGGGCAGCTGCGGCCGGGGGGCGAAGTCCACTGAAGAAAAATAATAATTATTAGCTTTTTAGGATTCCGTAACACAAAATAAATAATTAAGATCCTATACTTATGCTATGTCATGTTTAATTAAAATAGGTATTAACTACAGGTACAGGTAGTCTACCATGACGTCTAACTAATTCCACTGAGGGAAAGAGACAGAGCTATACAGGGTGTCTAGCACCATATCTTTCCTTCAGTGGAATAAAAGTTCTGCTTTAAGACCTCATGGTAGGCCTATAGATAGCCCACCTCGCATTATGCTGAGCTTCACTCCTATTTGGTGCAATCTTGAGACACACACCGCCCAGTAGTGGGCGACCTTAATAAATATATGTGATGTGTCTAAATGCCTATGGGTCGATCTAACTCAGTCTCCCTTACTTTTTTTTAATGTGTTCTTTTTTATTTGTGTGATGTTTTATTTTGTATTAATTCTTGTATTGTGTCTTTTGTTGCATCAAATAAATGATTTGTCTATCTAATTATGTTTTAATTTAATTAACGTGTTTTTATTTGTATGTTGTGTTATTTGGTTACTTATTAGCATCGTATTGTATAAAGTAAAGTAAGTAATTGGTGATCAATAAATAAATAAAAGGTAATTAAGAAACCCTTATAGGTTCGCTATTTTGTCTGTCTGCCTGTGTATTTGTCTGCATGCGAGTTGAAATTGAAATCATATACCTTGAGTACCTGATTTTAATTTTAACTCGATACCTTCTCCCCTTGTAGCTGTAAAAACTCAAGTCTACATCAGAGTTTGCTAAGTGGTGGAACATTTGTAGTTTCTCCTGTATCATGGGTGCGCTTACAAACACAAACAGCCAGACCCGGAACAACTATCTGTAGGTCAAACAAACATTTGTTCCGTGCGGAGATCGAAACCGCGTCTCGTAGTGCAGCAGTTAAAAGTTCAGTCATTAATAACTTTAGGTAATTTTTTTTGAATGCTCACCATTGTGCATATGCATATTTTCATGGTGGTAGGTCTGTTCGGGGCACTCGTACTTCACAACCCCGGGTCTGGTCACCGGCTCCAAGACAGGGGCGGGTTGCTCCTGTGAATACAATAGATTATCCTTACTAATATTTTAAAAGCGATAGTGAGTTTGTTTGTTACATCTTCACGCCTACATGGCTAAGCCGATGTTGATGAATTTTGGTTTAGTGATTGTTGGGAGCCTGGAGACACGGACGGACATAGGTTACCTTTTTTTTAAGTGAAAAATGAGGGAGAATGAGGGAAGAAAAGGGAAAACTTAGCATTGCTATTACAATAAATGAGGCGCTAGAGCAAAAACTACATGTAACAGGTACCTGCAAATCAGGAAAGGGAAGGAGGGAACTGTGTTACCCCTAATTAAACGCGAAGCGGCGGCCATAGGTAGTATATAATATCAAGACTGTATTAAAACGGATAAAGCAGAGGTGAGACGAATGTGTTTTTTTTTTAAACATTGCTCCACACTAGGATATCTCCTGTATCGTGGGTGTGTTTACAAACATTTAAATTCACATACACAGACAGCCATACCCGAAACGTCATTATATACGTCAACTATCCGTCAAGCACCACCGGGCGACATCTTATCGTAAGCGTAATCTGATTTTAAGACTTATCTTTACTACAAATACAGTTTTAAATTAGTCGGGGTTTGGTGGCACAAATTTGTATTAGTGGGGCTCAACGGTAATACTTGTTTACTGGCACGTTTTTGTGCCGCTGGAGCTCTAGAGGGTAACCTGATCTCTTTACTACAGTGTGCGATCCGTAGTAGAGAGATCTACTACCCTACCATGACGTGTTAAAACAGAACTTATTCCGCTGAGGGAAAGAGACAGAGCTATACAGGGTGTCTAGCACCATCTCTTTCACTCAGTGGAATAAGTTTTGCTTTAAGATGTCATAGTAGGCCTACTGGTTATATAGAATAGGATGACCTGTCGCCGTGTGTACATTTTTACTAATGTCACCCGCACCATGCTTGAGATTGTTGTGTGGAGTGACAAGAATGGATAAAGTAAGGAATGAGTATATTAGAGGAAGTTTGATAGTTGTACCTATTAGGTACAGGGAGTCCTTTGGACATGTAATGAGGAGGGATGAAGCACATGTAACTAAAAGAGTGATGGATCTGAATGTCGATGGACGGAGAGCGAGAGGAAGGCCAAAGAAAAGATGGATGGATTGTGTAAAGAATGATATGAAGGAGAAAGGAGTAAATAATGCCGTGACGTCTGATAGGGGAGAATGGGAGAAGAAAACGTGTTGCGTCGACCCCAAATAGAATGAGACAAGGGCAAACTGTATAAGAAAGTCATCTCAATATTTACCTGAAAGCATCTTTTTCCAAACATATGGTGTTTCTTCTGTGGCTGGTGCGGCGCAGCGCGTTCGCGACCGAATGAGTTGTCGTACGGGCGGAATTTTGAGCTGTATGACAGACAAAATAAACGTCATTATTGCTTATCTCATCTCGCTGATAAAGCTTAGAGTGCTGTGTCATAGACAAGGCCTTTTTAATTTTTTGAAAACACTCATTTTCATGACAACATTGAAAATGTCAAGTCATTATATGATTAGCAATCTGTATAAACGAAATTAAAAAAAAGAAGAAGAAATAGACAAACTGAGTCGCTTTTTTTTAAATATTTGTAAGCTCATCAAGGAATTTTCAGAATTAATAAGAGTAACAACGACAATAGGGTAGTTGACACCACCAATCAATTGATATACTTTTTATGAGCTGTCAAAACGCGCTTCTCCATACATTTTGTATTGAGACTCGCAACCGATGACGTCACTAAGTTGTCAAGTCAATGATGCAACTATTTATTGATTTAAAAGCAACTAAAAATCGAATTTTAAAGTTATTTTGAAATGAATGGAGTTCTCAGGTTTAGAATAAGGTGTTCTTTCAGAAAAATTGTGTTTTTTAATTATTGGTTAATGGTGTCAACTACCCAATTGTATAATTAGAAGTCTTTTCTTTAAATAAGTACCTGAAGTCATTGACCGTAAAATCATATTAGCGAAACTTCTACAGACGACAACACATCAACCTACACAAAACCATTTTAACCTGAGCTCTCTACTAAGGTGTGCGATTCGTAGTAGAGAGATCAGATTATAATAGTGTAGAATAGGTTAAACTGTCGTCGTCTGTACATTAGTTATTAGTTCTTTCTTTTGGAACGAAGTTCCATATGGCGCGTTGTGAAAGGGGGCTAAACGGAAAAAATTCTTACGAAAAGTTGTCACGACACTTTTTGCTATAGTAAGCTATTGTAAGCTGTGCGGCGTCGCATGTTTCTCTGTCTCTCTCTCTCTTATAGAAAGCAAGCCAGATATTTTAATTTCTATAGGAACTTCGTTCCATCCGGGTGTCCCTTGACACCTCTAAATTTTTTTTTAAAGCGTTGCCCTACACTAGGATTTCTCCTGTATCGTGGGTGGACCCGAAACTATTACCTGTAGGTCATACAAATATTTGCTCCGTGCGGGGATCGAACCCGCGACACGCACCGCAGCAGTTGAACGCTCAGCCAGCGCTAACCGTGTCGTCAATTGCAAATTTTGAGTATTTTTTTTTATCTGAACATGATTAAACAAATATTTTAAAGTCAAATTTAAAGCATTTATTGCGATTAGACCATTACAGGCACTTTTGAAATGTCAAGAAACAAAAGTATGAAGCTACAGTCCCTGTCACAAGGCATAAAAACTTGTGAAAGTACTGTAGTTGCCCATTCCAAAGCGTTGATCTCTATGGCGAAGAATGGGCAAGAAACTCAATGGACACTCTTTTTAATCATAATATGTTTACAAAATCTTGGTTACATCATTCATATTGACATTTAATGACTCTTTCAGGGTCTCAATGACCAATAACAACGCCTGAAAAGTTTCACTAGCTAATTTATATCGACCTCACAGGTCACTGACCTGTGGAACTCCTGAGCAGAGTCGCTACCATCACACCACTCTCCGTCAGACAGGGAGGGCACGCGCTCAGAGCCCATAGACGATACAGCACTATCAGACGCCGAGTCCCGCTCTGAAACAACAAGATATACGGTAAAAACATTTTGACAGATGACAGGTGTCACAGTTGACGTTTAGGAGCCGCCATTTTGAATTTTCAATGTCATTGTTTACTTTTAAGATGTTATTGTAGTCTTCCTGGCCGGTTTCGGCCACGGGGTGGGAGATATTATAGTTTAGGCGTGTGTGCGCAGGCACAGGTTCACTGTCTGTTCCCTCACTCTCATAGTCCAATTGGACGGCAATCCGACATGATCGCGAAAAGATCAGGCGTAGGATAAACGGCTTACCGTGCGCACCGACCCACAGGGTTATCTTACCACCAACTTCCAAACTCCGGGGTGCTCCTATGAAATCCCTAATGCAAATACACAAAAGCACTTTTTGACCGAACCGTGAATCGAAACTGGTTCCTGGATACCAGGACCCCGTGCCCGGTAATAATTGAACAGTGTTTAGAGTAAACCCTGAACAAGTTCCTTTGAAGGCGTACCAATCCTGTATGTTTAAGTACTTGTCTTTTGCCCTTAAACTATTTTTCGAACTCGCGCCGAAAAAATAAAGATGTTATGAGTTTAACTTGTATACCCGTCTGTCTTATCGTTACTCCCAAACGCATAAACTGGTTTTAATAAAGTTTTTTTTAACTTTTACATACCTGTTATCATCATATGAGAATGGTTGTGGTGCGGGGCGTGGTGGGCGCTGGCTCCGTCCAGCATACGCATCGTGTACATCCCTGGAACAAACACATATATAACATTATTGTATAATTAATATAAGCTGCCATCAGCATCATGCTGAGATACTGGCCTTTTGGCGTCGTGCAGGCCTAATTTAATTATCTTCTCTTTTATATTGGGTTTTATTTATTGTTGATCTTTTTTTAACTTTAGTATTTTATGTTTTATTATTTTATTCTGTGGGAGTTTAATAAACAGTTTTTCTTTATTTATTATTTATTTATACCATTTATATAAAAGAACTATGGAAAAAGAAGACATTCTTCGCCTACCACAAATAAATTTGGATAAGGAATGGGAATGGATTGTTTTAGCTGAAACGGAAAGTTTTCCCGATTATATTGACGTCAGCTTCCAGTCTAACCGGATGCAGCTGAATATCAGTATTTTACATGGAGCGACTGCCTATCTGACCACCACCCTAATCAACACTGGATTAGATATCCCTTAGTAAGACTACAAAATAGTAAGGCTATATAATATAATATATAAATATAAATGTCTTGGGACAACTCACACACGGCTATCTGATCCCAAGCTAAGCAGAGCTTGTGTTATGGTAACCAGACAACTGATATACATACTTATATAATTTATAAATACATACATATTATAGATAAATCACACCCAGACACAGAACAAACAATCATGCTCATCACGCAAAGTTTGTCCTGGGTGGGAATCGAACCCACGACCTCCGGCTCAGCAGTCAGGGCCACTAACCACTGGACCAACAGGCCCGTCAGTACACTATAATCTAGTAACTCTAAGATAAGCAACTGAATGGCGCTGTGTCGAGGGCGTGTTCGTGTTCCGCGCGCAAAGAGATGTCAGCAAAGCACAGGAGCCCACCAGGTACACCGCCTGCCGGGGTGAAAGGATGTTCGAAAGAGATACCGCGGCCCCGACACATAAAAAGCAAAAGAAGTAACATGGTTGGGTTTCTAGTCAGTAAAAGTATGACACTCCCCCCGCTCCGCCCAGAGCGGGAGAAGTTATTTGATGATTTCCCATCCGTAAAAAAAAAGCATTTAAAGCTATAATTTAGAGATATAGTATTTAAAATATATTACCTTGATACGCTTCCCGAGATATTATAAGTCCAAATGATAATAATATCAAGTTATGAATGAACTAAAAGTATGATTCAGCTGATTATATAACATATATATATTACTCACTGTCATTCAACATTTTTACAAAAGGTTTTATCTTGAAAATAGATAAGCTTTAGTATCTATCCAAGATTATTTGGCACATTT
Organism: Ochropleura leucogaster; assembly: GCA_958449745.1. Taxonomy (NCBI): domain Eukaryota; kingdom Metazoa; phylum Arthropoda; class Insecta; order Lepidoptera; family Noctuidae; genus Ochropleura; species Ochropleura leucogaster. The sequence continues at coordinate 6,588,948 of OY288230.1, read as the reverse complement.
TTTTTATAAAGATAAATATGCTAATTCCTCGTAGAAAGCACGTGATTAGATTATGCAGTATGTATGTCTCTGTCGCACATTTGTCAAAGTTCGAGGGAGAGACAGAGAAAAGAACATAATTATCATAAACAATATATGTTCTAGCTGTCACTGTCACACAGCTGTCAAAGTACAAGGGGCTGAGAGACGGGAACATTTATCTTAGACTATCTGTGGTCAGGGGATTTACAGCCAGCCAGAGTGCCAGACTTGTACTGACTAAAACCCACCCATGTTCCTTCTATTGCCCTTTACGTTCCGGGGCCGCGGTATCTCTTTCGAACAACCCACAACCCCGGGGTTTTGCAAAGCTCGATAGGACTTCGTGCATACATAAAATGAAGCGAGAACATCAATATCGTATGATTTAATTGACACCATAATTTCGTATAATCATTTCGAATTTTGTAAATTAAGCTGGATTAGCGCTATATCGTATTGATAACACGAAGCCTTTTTGAAGGCTCATTCAAGACTTGCACTGATTGGTTGGTATCATTACGATCAACCAATCACAGCCATTACAGTTTTATATCGAACTAGCTTTTGCCCGCGGCTTCGGTCGCGTTAAATTCGGGTTAACACAGTTCCCCTTGCGCCCTATTGATTTGTAATAGCAACGCTAAGTTTTCCCTTTTCTTTCCTCTTTCTCCCTCACGTCCCACTTTGTTCAATTAAAATATATTTGTCTCTGTCTATGCCTATGTCCGTCTCCTGGTTCCCAACTATCTCTGTACCAAAATTCATCAAAATCAGTTTGAAGAGGTAACAAACAAACTCACGTTCACTTTTATAATATTAGTAAGGATGACGTCGACAGAGGGCGCTGTTGGCGCGTTAGTTCCAATTTATGCCACCCATTGCAAGTGTGAATCCGAAAATTTTGATGCTTATCTGGCTTCGAATTTCAGACCTATGACTTGGCAGTTCGGTTCGCCAGTAGGCGATCACTAATCACTGTTATCTGCTAGTTGGATTGACAGCAAATCCTTACTAATATTATAAAAGCGAAAGTGAGTTTGTTTGTTAGTTACGTCTTCACGCCTTAATGCCTAAACCGGTTTTGATGAATTTTGTACCGATATCTCTGGACCCTGGAGACGGAAAAAGCCATTTTTTTTAAAGTGAGCAATGTGGGAGAATGAGGGAAGAAAAGGGAAAACTTAGCTTTGCTATTACAATCAATAAGGCGAAAGGCCAAAAACTACAGGTAGCAGGTACCTGCAAATCAGGAAAGGGGAACTATGTTATCCCGAATTTAACGTGAGCTAAGCCGCGGACAAAAAATAGTACATCGATAACTTTTAGAACTACGTACAGAATTACAACTTCAATTTTGCAGTACTAGATGGCGCTGCTTGTCAAGAAAAAATGCATCGATATGTCAAACTTAGGTCATTGATTTTAAAGTTCTGTGTTTTGTCTACTACATTAAGCTGGCGGAAGCGAACTGTATTAATAATAGCTTCATTTACTATGTGTTTGAGAATAGCACTGAATTGAAAATAACTGAATTGTCAAAAACATTGTATATTGGATTTAACTAGCCGCGAAAGCGACGGCACGGTTGGTGCAGTGGCTGAGCAATTGACTGCTGCGCTGCGTATCGCGGGTTCGATCCCCACACGGAACAAATATTTGTATGACCTACAGGTAGTTGTTTCGGGTCTGGCTGTTTGTGTATGTGAGTTTAAATATTTGTAAACGCACGCACGATACAGGAGAAATTCCTAGTGTGGGGCAAAGTTAAAGAAAGAACCTTGATGGGTGAACTTTCAGAAAGACACTGGGGTTAAAAAGATGATGAACAGTTTCTATGAAAACCACATAAATAAGAAGATATTTACAGAGCCAACCGGAATAAAAGATAGCAGGAGAATGACGATTGTAAATTAATAGAGTGCGTACAAGATAACTATGCCCGCGAATGGTGGCGTGTTTAATGATTACGCATAATAATGACGATAAATTACTTTGAAAACGAATAAAACCTCATTACCTCGAAAGGGATTAAAAAAGCTGGCAGGTTATTTTTTTAATCTTTCGTAGTTGTCTTACGCGCACTGTGCATCGAACCCAAGATGTTGAAACTTCATGGACACGAAATTAAGGAACGCACGCTACATATCAAAACATCACGGCTTTTAGCGCCATAGATTTAGGCAGAAGTGTCACAAATAGTACCTTCACCGACATATCTGGTTGCAATTATGTTTAAATCTTGTGTAATAACTAAATCCCATTACGATACTATTGCACCACACTTAACTAATAGAACACATTTTGAAAGACAAAAAAAAAACACAAAAAAAATCACAAATTAAAAAAGAATGAGCTGTCAAAATCAACTGTCAACAAAATACAATCACAAAAAAGAACGTGTTCGAAAATTTTCAAATTACGCACCTACCCTTAAATCCTTAAAAAAGTCCATCATTTTGAAAAAAGAACAAACACTGAACGTTAAAATGAAAAAAAAAACTTAGTCACACAGCGCTATTACAAACCAGTAACAACACAATTACGAATGACAACCTTATACTAAATAAAGTAACAAAAATATTTAAAATAAAAAAATAACCTGATTCACGGTGATTCGCTAAAAAGTGCGATATCGGAAAGAACTGAGCTATAGCAGAACAACAATCTTATCAAAAAGTGTTTATCTCGTATCTAAGGTTATGTAAAAAAATATGTCGACCAACGATGATTGTTCATTTTTTTTGTCTTTTTTTTAATTTGGGTTAGTGACGATCTTCATAACTAACTTTCGTCGTTTATTTAATGTTAACTTCTAGAACACAGGCTAATTATTTGCTGATTGGAATTCATCAGGTATCTTCTCTTGCTCTGAGCGGAGCGGGGGGAGTGTCAGACTTGTACTGACTAAAACCCACTTATGTGCCGCGGTATCTCTCTCGAACAACCCGCAACCCGGGATACGCCCTTTTGGCTCGCCCACGTTGATACATGTCATCATACACGTACGCAAGTTGCGCATACGCACTCGTAATTGGTTTTCCAAAACTGACTGATCGTGTTGTGATATTACAGTTTTTGGTATTGGTCAAATAAATGAAATGACTATGAAATATTGAAAAGTAATACAAATCGTATACTCTTTTTCGATCATCAGGCGGGCGCAGCTAGTGACTCATTAACAATTAGCTTTTGCGCGCGGCTTCGCTCGCTTCTTTCAACATCTTCATTCGCGGGCTCATAACTCAATGTATTTATGGTCGGCGCAGCATATCTTCCTCTATACTTCTCTATTTCTTATCCGACAACTCTTTTCTGGACCGAATATAGACGAACTAGCTTTTTCCCGCGGCTACACTCGCGTTTTATTCGGGGTAACACAGTTCCCCTTGCGCCTTTTTGATTTGTAATAGCAACGCTAAGTTTACCCTTTTCTTCCCTCTTTCTACCTCACATCCCACTTTAAAAAAAAAATGCCCATTTCCTTGTCCTGGTTCCCAACTATCATCTCTGTACCAAAATTCATTAAAATCGGTTTAGCCATTAAAGCGTGAAGAGGTAACAAACAAACAAACAAACTCGCTTTCGCTTTTATAATATTAGTAAGGATACCAGTATTTTACATGGAGCGACTAACCTGACCTCCATAACCTAGTTAATACTGGGTTATACGAAATCCATTGGCAAAACTGGTTGTCAGACTTTCGGGACACTGACTATCTGTAACGACTGTCAAAGATCTACAAATGACAGCCGGGACCAACGACTTAACGTGCTTTCTGAGGCACGGAGGAAACTCGGTATGTATCGGGTGGTCAAACTTTCTCACCTTTGAAGTGCAGCTGCTATTATTTAACCACGACCTCCTCACTGTATCTAGTAACTATCAAAAAAGTCGGAAATACAGAGTTTCATCGCAACTTCCTATCTCTGGTTATAAAATCTATACTCGTCACCATGACACGCCATTTTGTTATCTATGGCGAATTACATTGTATTTATTTTGTACTTTTTTCACTTTTTTATCTGTTGACGTCGAACCTACGTATAAACATAATCTGCCATAGAGACAATGCTGCAGACAAACAGAAACCTTGTGATTACGGAAATAAAGATCAATATAATGTTAGCAGACTTTTTATTAGTGATAGCGGCCAAAGTCCATGTTAATGCGTATGGGCATATAGATCAACTAGCTGTTCCACGCGGTTACACCCACGCTGCTCAGCACCTGTTGGTCGTAGCGTGATCTTATATAGCCTGTTGGTCGTAGCGTGATCTTATATAGCCTATAGCCTTCCTCAAGAAATGGACTATCCAACACTAAAAGAATTTTCCAATTCCAACCAGTAGTCCCTGAGATTAGCGCGTTCAAACAAACAAACAAACTCTTCAGCTTTATAATATTAGTATAGATGATATTTTGACAGTGATGCAAGGGCGGAGTAAAATGATATTCTTGCATAGAGACTGTGCTTACGTGTCTCTTATATAACTTCACGCTAGCTTTTCCGAAACAGGTAAGGTAGAACGTCTAACATGGTTCTTTTAGTTACTTGAGAGGTGCCAAGGGACACCCGGATGGAACTAAGTTATTATGTACAAAAAACCTGTATAAACACAACAAAAATAATCGTCGCGACACCACACTGTTCAATGCGAAATAGAAAGACGAAACAAAAATAACTGGCTTGCTTTCTATGCGAGAGAGAGAGAGAGAGAGAGACAGAGAAACACGCACACGCCGCACGACTTGCAACTATAGCAAATAAGGAACTTCGTTAGTAATTAAATTAGTAAGGATTATTATAAAAGCGAAAGTGAGTTTGTTTGTTTGTTACGTCTTTACGCCTTAATGGTCCAACCGATTTTGATGAACGGACATAGGATAAAAAATAATAGGAGAAAGAGGCAAAAAAGGGGATAGAAAGATATTTTTTTATCGACCACAACGCGGGTTAAAGTTAGAGTTAGCCCAAACTAATAATGACACGCGAACGAAGTCGCAGGTGGAAGCTAGTAACTCATAAACTACCGAAGGAAAATAGATAAAAAAAAAAATTGAAGTCTAAAATAAAGAGATAAACTTAATCTGGCCTACATCATAAAAATCAGCAGCTTATATTTATTGCTTAAAATCATTACAAGCAAAATTCTAGCACAGTCATTTTAGCTATATATTAGTGTCAAGATAATTTACAATTTTGGGTTTTAAAAAGCCAAGCCCCCAGTTCCAAAGATAAATCAACGCATGGTAACAAGAATGTAATTCGCGACGGTAAAATCAAAAGTCACTATCATCATTTTCCTGCCCTTGTCCCATTCTATTTGGGGTCGGCGCAACACGTTTTCTTCTTCCATTCTCCCCTGTCAGACGTCACGGCATCATTCACTTACGTATTTTTTTCTCTAAGTCTATATGAATGATCTGCTAATATTTTAGTAACAATGGAAAATGAATACTCGTTAAGAAATATGTGCTTTTTATAAAACGTTGCCCCACACTAAGAATTTCTCTTGTATCATGAGTGCGTTTACAAACATTTAAACTCACATACACAAACAGCCAGATCCGAAACAACTATCTGTTAGTGTGGGTCATACAAATATTTATTCCGTGTGGGGATCGATCCCGCGACACACAGCGCAGCAGTCGTTCGCTCAGCCACTGCGCCAACCGTGCCGTCATTTGTATTTATTGTGCCAATTTATTGATATTTGCATAAATATATTATATTCTATTAAATGGCACAAATCTAGACTGCGTAGTTGCGACTGAGAAATTCAGACCAACAAACCAATAACACTTTGCCTCATCCGGGAATCGAACCCAAGACCTCAATGAAGCAAACGTTGTAATCAAATTAGGCTGATAATCAGCACTTTTTGAACGTCAACATTACAAGAGACAGTCCCCCAAAACGCCCTGCCCTTCGCCACTTCCTAGTGTTTTACCTGGGAAGAAGAAGTGGCGGAACAAACTCCCCAGCAACACATCTGTCTGTCATGTTAGAAGAACCGGTTTTTTTATTATTATTATTTTAAAATACTGCCCTGCAAACGACAACGAAGGGTTTGAAGATACAAGCGATACGTCAAATGACTTTCAATCTACAATGACGTTAATCTTGTTTTGCACAGATGACGTGCAAATATGCAACAATATGAAACAAGTTTGTACTTGTCCGTATCTTGTCTCACGATAGACGCTATGGAAAAGAAGTATTTATGCGGTTGCGGGTTGTTCGAAAGTGACACCGCGACCACGGACAATAAAGGGCAAAACGGGCGGACGGGTCTGTTGGTCTAGTGGTTAGTGGCCCTGACTGCTGAGCCGGAGGTCGTGGGTTCGATTCCCACCCAGGACAAACTCTGTGTGATGAGCATGATTGTTTGTTCTGTGTCTGGGTGTGATTTATCTATAATATGTATATATTTATAAAATATATAAGTATGTATATCAGTTGTCTGGTTACCATAACACAAGCTCTGCTTAGCTTGGGATCAGATAGCCGTGTGTGAGTTGTCCTAGGATATTTATATTATTTTATTTATTATAAAAGAAGGGACTTGGGTGGACAAGTCTGAAACTACCCCACGCTCCATCCAGAGCGGGGGAAGTTATTTGATGATTTTCCATGCACAAAAAAGCTCCATGAAAAGAGGGCGAGTATCTAATTGCCAGCAACACGCCACAAATCTAGATTCCGTGACTGCTACCAAGAAATTCCTGGTGGTTAAAACCGAAGAACAATCATTTCTCCATTTAAATCTTGAGTGGTCTTTCTAGATGAGCCAGCGGAATTTTCAATGGAGTAGCGCTTATACGCCATAAGTCCTACTCCATAGAGAATAATCTGTTTCTACCCTGTCCCCTTGTTCGGCTGTAGTATCTTCGGGTCGACTCTCCATCATACTGGTCGGGCCATGGGCGGAGGAGCATGCTCCCCTCGCGAAGGGAACAGAGCGCTCACCACATCCTCAACTAGTTGGGGCCGGAGACTCTGCGTCAGCGGGGAGGCCCTGGTGCGGAGTTTATCCCGCACCATCTTGTATGGGCGCCCCCACGGATCCCCGTCCAGAGACTCCAGACTCTCGCTCGCCTGTTCAGCATGGAACCGTTGACGGTCCGTATGCTGTCACGTCCAGCAATATCTGTCAAAAGCCCGATCCGGGATTCGAACCCTGTGATCAGCAGTTTCGTTTGCGACTACGCAAGGCTAGCTCTCTCGGGTCTAACTTCAGCTGAAGCCATATTTGCTTTCATTAATCCGGAACATACCAAGTTTCCTCCGTGCCTCAGAAAGCACGATAAGCTGTTGGTCCCGGCTGTCATTTGTAGATCTTTGACAGTTGTTGCTGGTAGTCAGTGACTCGAAAGTCTGACAAGCAGTCTTACCAAGGAGTATTGTTTTACCTAGTTGTTTAGTGGATTGTGGAGGTCAGATAAGCAGTCGCTCCATGTAAAATACTGAAAGGTTCCGACTCCAACATATGTGATGCATGTAGTGCATTTAATTATTATTTTCGAGTTGAGTTGAACCTAGTAATTTCTGAAAACGAAAAGTGATGCATATTCTTATAAACCTAGAAGAATCCTTACCATCATAATATTTGTAATATCTATTCAGATATTCAACCGGATCCGGATAGTACAGAGGGCTTCGCAAATATGGCGCCATCGCGAAAAATGGCTGCGCGTATGCGAAGTTCGCTACTCTCAAATCCATGATGAATCCTCAAAAATCTTTACGATCTTTAGTCTTTATCTTTCGTTATATATAAAATATATATCTTCGTTTATTCTGTCGTTTATCTTCGCAAATATTTCGACGTTATCGTTAAATAATTTCGTTTGATTACTTAAAACGCCGTTTCCATCACGGAATTTCCCGTGACGCGGGCAAATAACAAATATGTAAATACTAAGCTCACTTGATCTTAATATAAACAGCAAACCATTGTGTTTTATCTAAAACTAATATTAGATAACTTTCAAGGATCGAAAAACAGTCTGTATTTGAAAGAGCATAAACAAAAGTTGTATCTTTTAAGAACTGAAGTTGACACTTTAATCAAGGAGTCGCAGGTCGTTCTTTGTCTCCGTAATGCCATACAGTATCTACACATGCATAGACTACATTCACTATGCGCCTTTCTACTCTTTACTGCACTTTTGCGGAAGAATGGCATGAGTACTCCTTTGCAAACGAGAAAGTTCAAAAACACAACTGTCAATGTCAAAAAATTGGCGCGTAAACTTCTGTCACTTCACTGTCACTTTCTTTTTTCTTCTAAAAGTTCAAAATCACAGTTTTTCTTTTTGTTATTCAAATAACAATAATGTTTTAAATGTTTATTTTAAGTATGATTAATCACTGGTTCACTTAACAATGTACTTCATTACAAAGAGTCTGTACACATATGAATAGATTCCCATGTTTGTTTTATAATTTGCGTCAATGCTTTTCAAATATACACATTCTGTTTCAACAGCCTTTTGTGAAACGTTCCGACAAATTGATTATGAATTTATAATCTTCAAAACTCTTTATCAACGTCCACGTTTAAAGAAAAACCCCGATAAATCCGCTTTATCTTCAGATATAGAAACTCTTTAGAACGCTGCTATTCACCAAATTAAAAAAAAAACCAACTGACGTTAACACTTCGTCACTTTAAAAGCAAAAAGCAAAGTAAACTCACTGCACAGCCTCAAACGTCAAATGATTACATCTTTCAAATGTTACGCCTAATAAACTCTCGTTGAATCAACACTGATATCTTATTTACACGGTAAATAAAGTTTAAATTTAGAACGCTTGACAATTCGAATGTCTTCAGCCATTATCGTGTTACACCGACGAAGTTATAGAAGTGACTAACGTTTTTTTTTTAAAAGAATATTACGTCATTTAGGTCAGAATATTGATAAGCAAAGATTACTTGTTGATTTGTGTCTGCTTTCCGTTTTAAACAGCTGTTTTGCTTTGGAGATTATCATACGATATTCAGGATGTGACGTGAAGATGAATGAGGAGTGTGGAAGAAGAAATGCTGCGCCGCCCAAAGATAAATTGGGATAAAAGCAGGAGAATTATGTTAATAACTAAATTGTCCTTATTAATTCTTAACCATGTAAAGTAACACGTTATCCTTACTAATATTATAAAAGCGAAAGTGAGTTTGTTTGTTACGTCTTCACGCCTAAATGGCTAAACCGATTTTGATGAATTTTGGTACACACGGCGACAGATCAACCTATACAAAACCAGTTTATGCGGATCTCTCATTGTACTTGAAATTTATGGTGTACGATCCGTTGTTGAGAGAGCAGTATAAACTGGTTTTGTATAGGTTGATCTGTTGTCGTGTGTACAAGGATAGTTGGAAATTTTGTGTGCATATGGGTAGTTCTGAGAATCGGCCAACATCTTTTTTTCATACCCTTCTCTAGAAAAGGACCTCAACAGCGGGTGAAACCGCTGGGCACACCTAGTGATGTATAGAGTATTATAGAGATGAACTGCCATTGTTATTTGCCTAACAATTTCTAACTATATTGAGTTAGGTTTCCAGTATAATAGGGCACGACTCAGTACCAGCATTTTAGATGGAAGGACTGCCTATTTGACCTCCACAAAATTATTATAATTTCGTCCATTTATTGTCTTAATAACATATAATTACATTTCTAAATATTTCTTAAAAAATAAATAAAAACATGTAAAAATATAAAAATAGTAGCCCACCGGTATCGGGAACAGGGTCCAAGCTACCGGCGGTCAGGGCTCCAGAGACAGGAACCTCCTAACAATACGAGCCGTGTCCAGGAGTACCGCGCACTGTATCAAGCCCTTGATCCAGCTGCCTAACGAGAGCCTCCTCAGGTATTGGTCGATTATTATTATTTATTACTAGCTTTTGCTCGCGATTTCGTTCGCGTGGAATAGTGACTTCCGGCAGCACGGAGCAACATTTACAGCTCAACATTTATTTTATAGTACTGAATTGATTCTGACTTCTGACCAATAGATGGCGCTGTATGTCCGGAATAAATTTTGTTTTTATTTTTTTGTAATAAAAACTATCCTATGTCCTTTCTCAAGTTCCAAACTATGTCTGTACCAAATTTCACACAAATCGGTTCAGTAGTTTAGGCGTGAAGAAAAGACAGACAGACAGACAGAGTTACTTTCGCATTTATAATATTAGTTTGGATGAGCCAATTGTGTCTCACTGCTGCTCCCTTCCTTCCTCCTATTTTTTCTGTCTTTTGGTGTTGTGGCCCAACGCTATTCGTGGAAGTCTAGCTCGTCTCGCCATCTCCTTCTGAGTCCACCGCGTCGCCGGGTTCTGTTGTTCGGAACCCGACCGGTTGATACTTTGGTCCAATTTTGTTGCGACATGCGGCAGATGTGGCCAGCCCAGTTCCACTTAAATTTTGCGGCTGTGTTGCCAACGTCTGCTATTTGGGTCTTGGAGCGGAGCATACTGTTTCTTATTCGGTCAGAAATTTTGACGTTTAGTATGCTTCGTTCCATAGCTTGCTGGCAGACCCCGAGGGTGGACTTTTGACGCTTCCACAAAATTGGTAAACAAAACAGCAGTAACTAGCTAACTAGGCTAATAAAAAAAAAGTAGTCCTACTTCCTACTAATATTATAAATGTGAATGTTTGTGAAGATGGATGGATATTTGTTACTCTTTCGCGTCAAAACGGCTGAACGGATCTTGATGAAATTTGGCACAGAGGTCTTGATTAACATATTAACATATATAATACTCATAAAGTCGTTGAATTTTGGCGCGTTTGTTGTGACATTCAACAGGTTTAAATAAAAAGAAAAATGTCATTCAAGCAACAGACTAAAAAAATCTAGACTTTAAATAAAGATCTAATCAAAATTAAATAAATGATACATACTGATAAAAACTCCGCCATTTTGAATTATATTATTTATCTACAAATTTATGTACATAAATAAGATAAAAAAATAGATATAAAGTATTAAAATGTACAGTCATTATTTTTTCAGGGAATGTTATCATGAAACATGCTTATATACTTAAACGATATCACGTTTGTCGTTAAGATAAGATGGAATTTGTTAATTGGCCTGATGTTTCTATATATGACATCACACCTTTAAACCTTGAAGAGGTCGACAGAGATGTATCAAATGTTTATTTATAAAAGTGGGCAACGTTTTAAAAAATTTGCTCCACACTAGGAATTTCTCCTGTATCGTGGGTGCGTTTACAAACATTTAAACTCACATACACAAACAGCCAGACCCTCATCATCATCTGCCTAGCCTTTTCCCAACTATGTTAGATTAGGCTACCAGTCTTACCGGTTGCAGCTGAATATCAGTATTTTACATGGAGCGACTGCCTATCTGACCTCCACAACCCAGTTAGTAGTGGGTAATACGATGTTCATTGATAAGACTGGTTTCCAGATTTTAGAGACACTGACTACCTGCAACGACTGTCAAATTTCTACAATTGACAGCCGGTACCGACAGCTTAACGTGGTGGTCACCCCACCCACGATACAGGAGAAATTCCTAGTCCGGGACAACGTTTATTTTTTTTATAAGATAAGAAGTTACGGAGCCCTCAAAAACGTCGTTAATAAAAAACATATCCTCCTCCATTTTGAAAAAAAATCGTGTCATTAAAAATTCAACTAATTTATCATTTAGTCATTTCACGATAACACTGATTCTCCACACACTCTTATCAGTCGACCGACCAATCTTGAGAACTCATATAATTTAACATATTACAAGATAAGTCTGCAAAACTGACAATCACTTGATACCAAGCAAAAACAATTATTTGGCAACTCTAAGAGTCACCTTTAGACTTTGTACTTGCGATAAATAGCGACAAAACGTGACATCGCAACGAATGTGTCACGTTTTGGTGTTTAACGTGTAACGTTTGTGGCGCCATCTACGCGATGTCCCTAAAACTAAGTCTCTAATCGAGCAGAGGCCTTTGGGAAATTGTCCTTCGGCGAACGCAGCATCTACGATACTTTCTTGAACGGAGTGAAGATAGTCTTTACGACGCATTTCCGAAGAATGTTTGCAACCTTATCTGTTCACACATTCTTCGGAAATACGCCGTAAATTATCAAGAGCCATCCAGTGGGTCAATTGTCTAAAACCCAAAAAGTAGGGAAAAAAGATCGCTACTTGATACAGTGAGTTTTGTGTGTCGAGAGCAAAATCGTGAGTGACGGTGTTAGTGGTAACGAACGCAAAAATACTAATAAGAAAGAGGGTAGATCGTTTTGTCTGCTCGTAAACATTCACCCGCAATAACTTCAGTTCATCCGTGATCATGGCGTTTGCAACATCGCCGAAATATCGGAAACTCAATATAAATAACAAACATGGTAAATATCCCGTTTCAAGTGTTAATTATAAATAAGGGCGTTCAATAAAGGCTGTCGTAGATAAGTAATTCCAAAACTTACCTTCGTTCATAGCCATGTCCATTAGCTGAAGATCTTCATCGTTGAGGATGGACTGCAGAAACCCGTCTTGGTTGGTAGGACCAGCAGCCATCTCCGCAGAAGCGTTCTGTTTCAAATCAAATCAAGTCATTTATTTCAAGAAGACCATTACAAAAAAAAAGATGCTGCTACAGTCCCAGTCACAAAACATAATAACTTCTGAAAGTACTGTAGTTGTCCATTCCAAAGCGTAGATCTCTATGGAGAAGAATGGGCAAGAAACTCCATGGACACTCTTTTAAATCATAATATTTTACAAAACCATGGCTACATCATTCATGTTGAGATCAAAAATATATTTTGAAATGAAAATATTTAGAAAACCAGTACAGCCAACAATCTTATCCTACTAATATTATAAAAGCGAATGTTTGTGAGGATGGATGTATGGATGTTTGTTTCTCTTTCACGTCAAAACGGCTGAACGGATCTTGTTGAAATTTGACACAGAGGTAGATTATGGTCTGGAATCACTATTATTATAAAAAAAAAAATACACGTTTTATATAAGTATTACTTTCATCAGACCGTAATTTTTATTTTTCGAATAAAACTTCTATTTTATTAGGAAAACACCGTGTAAATTATCGTAAAAACCGGTCAAGAGAGTGTCAGACAGTCACCGAGGGTTCAGTACAAACTTGCGACATAAACTGCCATATCTTTTGGACTGTGTAAAGTGACCACAGAGTTGAGTACATGATTTTAATGTCAACTCGATAACTCAGTTCATTCCCATTACTTCGATTCATTAGTTCTATAGTCGAACTAGTGAGATTTTTTTTTCTCATATGTTCGACTGTCGAATTAATTAGATATAAAAACAGTTCTACTACCACTCCCATAACAAGGTAACTCACCGTTTCCGAGAAAAACGATCTTTTGTTAACTAACCCCAAAACACTCAAATATTGCTTAAAAAGCCTCTACTACTGGGTGGTTTAAAAAAAAAACCACGAAGGAAGTGGCGGGGTCTGTTCGCTGGCTCACTACGACCCCGCCACCTCCTTCTAACAGTGGTTTAAAAAAAAATTCTCACTAGTTCTACGGTCGAACAACTGAGAAAAAAAAAACTCACTAGTTAAATAAATAAATATCTTGGGACAACTCACACACTGCTATCTGATCCCAAGCTAAGCAGAACTTGTGTTATGGTAACCAGACAACTGCTATACATACTTATATAATTTATAAATAGATAAATACATACATATTATAAATAAATCACACCCAGACACAGAACAAACAATCATGCTCATCACACAAAGTTTGTCCTGGGTGGGAATCGAACACACGACCTCCGGCTCAGCAGTCAGGGCCACTAACCCACTTGACCATCAGGCCCGTCGAATAATATGTATCTTTCACAATTTTCATCGCTATTAGTACCCGTTTCATATTGACAATCTTTTTCTTAATCTTCTTGTACTTTAATAAGTTACATAATTTAAAACTGCGTTTATTTTTTACAAAGCAAATAGTTTTGTTCTTTCTTTACTTCTTACCTGATAGTAGAGTGGATCATGTTGTTGTGGATGCTGCGGTGCCTCAACCTTGTAAGCGCCATCTAGCGGAGCCGCCGCGCCACCTGGTGACGGAAAACGTAACTATTAATATAGGTTAAACTAACTGTGCCCAGCGGTTTCACCCGCTGCTCACTTAGGGTTATGAAAAATAGATGTTGGCCGATTCTCAGACCTACCCGATATGTACACAAAATTTCGTTTAAATCGGTCCAGTCGTTTCGGAGGAGTATGGGAACGAAAACTGTGACACGAGAATTTTATATATTAGATTATAATCATCATTTTCATGCCCCTGTACATAGAGGAAAGTATAAATATCGGGTACCCCTGTCCCTTTCTATTTGTGGTCGGCGCAACACGTTTTCTTCTTCCATTCTTTCCTGTCAGACGTCACGGCGTCGTTTACTCCTGTTTATTTTTTAATATTGCGATTATTATTTTCACAAATTCTAGATATATTAGTGTTTCGTATAAATTAGAAAAGGGGTCGGCAACCCACGACCCACGACGTCTTCCTTGCGGCCCGTGAATGTTTTGTAAATACGTTATAATTATAAAAATCAACGCATTAAGTAAGCGCGCCTTTTAACCCCTCGGCAACAATGATTAGAAGAACAAAAGATAGATTATCTATCGCAATAGATGATGGCGCCAGTGTGCCTATAACGCCGAGTCATGGAAGCCATAGATGGCGCCACTATTCATATAAAACCTAGTTTTAAACCGATAGATGGCAGCACTATGCCTATGAAGTCTAGTTGTAGAAACAGTAGATGGCGCTAATAGGACTATATCATATCCATTTTTGTTTTTCAAATCACGGAGAGCTTGATAAATTACTTATAAACATCCCTGGAGACGGACATAGGCTAAAAAAGTGAGAAATAGGGAAGAAAAGGGAAGAGAAAGTTTTTTTTTTTCGATCATACGCGGGTTATAGTTAGCGTTAGCCCAAAGTAACTATGCAAACCGGACGAAGTCGCGTGCAGAAGCTAGTAGATAATTAAAATGGTTTATGTCATATTCTCTTACCGTATGCCTCTGGGTGCTTCTCGGGGACAGGCGGTATAGGAGCGTGGTAGTTCGGCCCATAGCCGCCAGCTGCCCCGTGGGCACTGGAAATTATAATAAAATACATGTAATAACTTGTTTAAAGCCATAAAACAAATAGCAACAATGGTTTACTTCAGTGGATCCTTGAGTCAAAGGATTTTCGACTTTCGGCAGTTCACCTAAACACTTAGATTTATGAAACAGAAATTCACAATAAAAAATATGGTGGGTACTTGTAGCGTCACTCTAGAAACTGATGAATGTACCCATTCATTGAATTGCTTAAATAATCTATGCTTATTATATAAACAGGTATAATTTGTTAGTAAGTTTGTATGCAAGGGTTATCTGCGTTTATTTTATCAGCCTGGTATGTACCACTGGATGGCAAAGACCTCCTTCATATTCTCTCATGTACTCTTGTCCTGCTCTTCCTTTTTTTAAAAAACGTTGTCCCCACACTAGGATTTCTCCTGTATCGTGGATGCGTTTACAAACATTTAAACTCGCATACACAAACAGCCAGACCCGGAACAACTATCAGTAGGCCATACAAATATTTGTTCCGTACGGGGATCGAACCCGCGACACGCAGCGCAGCAGTCGATCCTCAGCCACTGAGCCAAACGTGTCGTCCTTGAGATGCTTATCTTCATTTTCATTGCTGACCATATCCTTACCACTCAAGATTAATCTTACCATATGGCTGTGACTGAAAAACAACTTTAAACATGTTTTTCAGAATAATGTCCAGGTGTAAATTAAAAATATATCCAACAGCTAAAGCGGACATGACACGTGCAATTCACACCATACAAAACCGTTGCTTAGCCTGCTATCAAAAACATTGCGTAGATAAATAAGTTTTGAGACATCACAGACATCTTTAGCTAGGATCGACTTTCAGTCAGAAGCGACTTCCTATATGACTACCACATCAAAGCTAGTACTACATTAACTCAAATTCTGTAATCCTAATTAAAAAATGCCTCTATTATTGCAATGCGTTGGAAGATTTTGAAATCAGTATGTTTGTATGCTTTTTATTTTTACTATTAGGCAAATTTCAAGATAGAAATTCGCTTGGAAAAATTGAATCGACGGCCAGTAAGGGTTACATCCAAATTAATGGCAGTTAGTTAAAATCCAGTCTCTATGACAGTAAATGCTAAAAAAATCGTGATGGCCAATGATAGCAATCACCTGTGTTTACTGACAAAAAAGTGATACACATACGTATGTCTGTTTGTGGCATCGAATCGCAATCATCGCAAACTCCTCTAAAGAAGAACCGTTTTACATACTTTTTTTATTTATATTTAAAAGGTTAGACAAATACTCACGTAATATTATGCGCATGCGGGTGCGGGTGTGGGTGTGGGTGCTGGTGGTGATGGTGGTGGTAGTGCTGGTACTGGTCCGGTGGCGGGGGCGGCGGGATAGTCAGCAGAGAGGCCAGGTCCTGCCAGCGTTGCTCCACAGACATGGAACGCATGAGCGACTGTGGACAAAGAGTGGTGAGGTTAGATTGATTGTCTTTGGACTGATTCGCCCTATCCCTTCGTACTAGTAAACTGTATCACGACGGTAAGGTAACATTCATTGAACTAATTTGTAGAGATGGAAATTGTTTATGACCACCTATAGATATTTGCACTGTGGCGAACACTGTTGACAAACAGAACACTAGTGACATCTATGACGCAAGACTAGAACTAAAAATCCTGCATCGCGCAAGCAGAGTTTTCCGTGAAAATGTCATACATTTTATAGGATAAACAGCTGACCGGATGATCCTTCTTTTTCTATGGAGAATATGGAGCTTTATACCTTTATATAAAAATTAACTGTTAGAAGAGAGAGAATACAAGATGTCTCATGGGAATGATTGGTCAGACACTAAGGTGACTGTTCATGTCCATAGTCACATAGTCTAAGAATAAGAATAGAAACTGCTTAGATTAAGAAAGAAAGAAAAACTGTTTGTATATAACTCACACAGCACAAGACAATAAAACAAAATTAATTAATTTTAAAAATAGAACAATAAAAAAGTTAGTCCTGTACGACGCCAAAAGGCCTCTATCCCAGCGTGGTGCTGCCACTTGCCAGCTATATCACAGCGCTGATATTCTCACAAGCCGCATTGGTAATAACCAAACAGGTGCTGACGAAAAGTGATCACTACCTCCTTTTCTTTTTGTAATATCGAAAGCATCGCCAGTGCGTTGGCATCTACATGGTCGAGTCCACGTCGCATAGTTTTTGAGCTTACGCAAAGATATTTAAAAAAAAAAACTCACTTGAAAGTTGAAAATATAAATCATGTTATGACACGATCGATTTATGTCCTGCACAAAAAAGTAATGTAGGTAATTTATCTAAATACTTCTAACATGTTTATTTCAAGCAAAAAAAAAGA
Source organism: Ochropleura leucogaster (assembly GCA_958449745.1). Taxonomy (NCBI): domain Eukaryota; kingdom Metazoa; phylum Arthropoda; class Insecta; order Lepidoptera; family Noctuidae; genus Ochropleura; species Ochropleura leucogaster. The sequence goes on along the minus strand of OY288230.1, from coordinate 6,571,397 downwards.
ATTAGAGCGTCGCTACAAAGTTATGTCGTGTAATTGTGTTTATTTTTAAATAGTTTCGCTACTCGCCGCCAGAGGCAACGACTTTTTTTTTGTTATTTTTTAAAGATAGATTGTGTGTTCTTTTTTTAAATATATACTCGAATTATTGCACTATGGTTTAATTATATCTATACTAATATTATAAAGCTGAAGAGTTTGTTTGTTTGAACGCGCTAATCTCAGGGACTACTGGTTGGAATTGGAAAATTCTTTTAGTGTTGGATAGTCCATTTCTTGAGGAAGGCTATAGGCTATACACCATCACGCTACGACCAACAGGTGCTGAGCAGCGCGGGTGAAACCGTGGGGAACAGCTAGTCAATGAATATTACTTAGTATCATGGCTATGAACAGAAAGGAGGATGAGAATGGATCAGGCCGAGTTCTTGCTTATCAAGGAACAGTTTTTTCTGTTCCGTGTTCCTATAGATACACAGACAGACAGTTATGTTCAAGTCTCATACAATAGGGACCTATCCAATTGCTATCACCTTCTCACAAACTCAGAATCCGTATCCTAAAAATATTATAAACGCGAAAGTTTGTTTGGATGTATGTATGTCTGTTACTCTTTTACACAAAAACTACTGAATGGATTTTAATGAAACTTTACAATAATAAAGCTTTGCGAATGTTTGTGAGGATGTATGGATGTTTGTTGGTCTTTCACATCAAAACGGCTGAACGGCTCTTGATGAAATTTGGCACAGAGATATTTGGGAACCAGGAGACGGACATAGGCTAATTTTTATTTAAAAAAAATGGGATGAGAGGGAAGTAAAGGGAAAACTTAGCGTTGCTATTACAAATCAATAAGGCGCAAGCGTAACTGTATTACTCCAAATTTAACGCAGGCAAAGCCGCGGGCGAAAGCTAGTAATATTATAAACCCAACAGTTTGTTTTGATGTATGAATGATTGTTACTCTTTCACACAAAAACTACTGAACGGATTTTCAGGAAACTTTACAATAATATAGCTTATACATCAGAATAACACATAGGCTACAATTCATAAGGACATTCTATAACCACACGAGTGAAACCGCGGGCCACAGCTAGTCTACTCTAAAACCAGATAGAAAATCCTAATAATAGTTTCCCGACCTAGAAATCAACTCTAGGACCTCTAAACTGAAGCAAAGTTAAGTTTTAATATAACTACTAGAAGCTACAGATTTGACGGGCCTGTTGGTCTAGTGGTTAGTGGCCCTGACTGCTGAGCCGGAGGTCGTGGGTTCGATTCCCACCCAGGACAAACTTTGTGTGATGAGCATGATTGTTTGTTCTGTGTCTGGGTGTGATTTATCTATAATATGTATGTATTTATTAATTATATAAGTATGTATATTAGTTGTCTGGTTACCATAACACAAGCTCTGCTTAGCTTGGGATCAGATAGCCGTGTGTGAGTTGTGCCAAGATATTTATCCAATCGTTTTATGATTAAGGTTAAGCTTAAAAAACCTAACTACTTTCTAGATCTTGCATATGAAATATCAACTTTCATATTTTTTACAGTATTTTTTCTCAAATCAAGATTTAGGTATAACCTGGCATCTAGTTAATTGCTCGTTATATCATTGAGACTAACGGTAATATTAAAGAAAGTATATTTAGAGCAAAAAACGTATCATAAAAAAATTGAGCCAAATGACTTTTAATCGGATGCTATGATTTAACGACGTAAAATTAGAGTTTGAGGTGTTCAAATTCTGGGGTTGCGCGTTGTCCGAAAGAGATACCGCGGCCCCGGAACATAAAGAGCAACGAACATGGGATTTTAGTCTGTACAAGTCTGACACTCCCCCCCCCCCCAGTCTGCCCACAGCGGGGGAAGTTATTTGATGATTACCCACCCAAAAAAGAGGTGTTAAAATTCAATAAATATTTTATTCTTTATTTTCGTGGATATTACCCGTTTTACAACAAATTCTAGACATTATCTGCCTACAATTCGTGGCTAAATAATAGCAGCCGCTCGGTTCGATCTTTAAGTTAAGCCGCGCTTGCCTAGTTTGATCTATGGATGGGTGACCACACGTTACATTACGAGTTTCCTCCGTGCCTCAGAAAGCACGTTAAGCTGTTGGTCCCGGCTGTCATTTGTCTTTGACAGTTGTTACAGGTAGTCAGTGTCCCGAATGTTTGAAAACCAGTCTTACCAAGGAGTATCGTATTACGCAGTACTAACTGGGTTGTGAGGGTCAGATAGGTAGTCGCTCCATGTAAAATACTAGTAGCTGCATCTGGTTTGACTGGAAGCCGACCACAAAAAGTTGGGAAAAGGCTAGAAATGATGTTGGAGTCGGTTAAGACTAGTATTTTTAAAGTCTAGTAATCAGGTTATTTCAATAATTTAAAATAAATATTACAAAACAAAACGACTCAAAAGAAAGCAAGAAAGATGATTAAAACTACAAATCTGACAATCCAAAACACGAAAGACAGATGTTCAAACAAGAAAAAAAAACCATAGACTAGGTAAACTCGTTCAGTTGGCGCGAAATCTCAAAACAAACATGGCGACTTTCGATGTCAATATTATTGCTGTCAACATAAGAAATAACGGCTAGTTGTGTGCTTTTACGATGAAAAACTTGATTTTTAACGGAATCTCGTTATTTCTGGCCATTTTATTGGCTTAGGGCTCACTTGGTGGTCTGATTATGGTGATGAAATCTTTGTGAAAGCTTTGTTAGTGTAAACACGTATAAAAATTAAACAGTGGGTACGAAATTTCTTAGGTCTGGAAAAATATCATTCAGATTTCCCACTAGTTAATTTCCAGTAGTCCAGAATATTGGGCACAACCCAATATTCTGGACTACTGGAAATTAACCCAGTTGGCGGTAATAATCCGCATCTATTACAAGCAACTTAAACGATTCTAAAACTATAAATGCGTACAGTACTTAGTTTAAGACTAATATATTTTTTTCTACATATTCGGTACAAAAATTGTCGATTTTCTATAATGTTTTTTTCAAAAATATACTAGCTAAATGTGGATGTGAATGGAGAAAAATCCTGCATAGGTACTTAAGATTATATAAAGTAACTGCTAAAATTAGCTATAAGAAAAAACTAACACACTGTATTTACGAGGAACAAAAATGCATTTTATTTTATTACTGCTACGTGATGTTAAATTAAACTGAAAAAAGAAATGTTATTTTCATTTGGATAACTATTATCCTATTTTCCAATACGATCAAATGGTTTTTCCACCTCAATGCTAACCTAATCAATTCTTCATCACTGAATTCATTCAACTTTAACAAAACTTGCCATGAACTTTATCTACCTACCCAGTCCGGTCACTGATTAGCCTCTAAAGTACCTCAATAGCAAATAACCACAAACATTTTCCTCAATTAGCAAAAAAAGGAGGTTTATTACAAAAAATATACGTCTATGAACAGACACACATCAAACTACTCCAGTATAACATGGCCTCGCTTGACTTGGGTTTACCATGCAATGAGAGATCGGTTTAAACTGGTTTTATATGGCTTGATAGTTCTATAAGCGAACAGTGTTGAGTTTTGGCGAATTGACGCTATCAGCGAATTGGTATGTGAGCAAAGTCTGTGTTTTGGACTTTGGGTCATAGTTATATCTGGTATTTCATTATAAATTACAAGGTACTAATTAGGCCTTATAACTTCTAGATCATCAAATAACTTCAGGCTTTTACTGGAAACCCATCCATGTTCCTTCATTTGCCTTTTGTGTTCCGGGGAAGCAATATCTCTTGCGAACAACCTGCAATCCCAGCAGGCAGTGGCCCTTGCTTAATCTTATTTGTCAAAAAATCTACATTTAGCGTAAATCAAAAAGATCAGCATTGAAAAAAAAAATAGTAGAAACTATAACGTTTTCGAATTCAAAATTTGAATTCAAATAAAGAATGTATAATCAAGCTACCGGTCTCATTTGCTCGCGTGCCATAGAGTAAACACATGACAGGCAATAATATTCGTTTGCAATGCTCTGGCAAGAGCTTTGTAAATATTAACCGACGCTTTTCACCGAGAATCTTACGGGATACGGTTTTTTTTTTTAAATTTCGGTTTGTTACGGTTTTAGGTAAGACGGCTTAGAAGTAGGCACTTTAAATAAGTTTCTCAAAAAGTAGGTAAGTTTTTTTTTGTGTAAGTACCTAATGGTTTTAATGGATCAATCTTAAGGTTAAGCCGCGCTTGCCTAGGTTGGTGTGTAGATGCCTTATTAAATCTAGTCACTGAGTGATGGTATTGCGGACAAAATACGGATTTCGAACATTAAAAAAATAATGCTCTAGTTTTGAGCAAACCATAAACACTTGACATAGTGTCATAGACAAGTTTTAAACTGTTATTTATACTTTCTAGTATTATGAGTTAAACCGTGGAAAATGTCTTTAACTGTAGACTGGTGACTTAACTGTTTGTGTTAAGAATTCAGTTAGATATAAATGGTTTTACAGAAGTAGCTGAGTTTAATTTCTAAATCTGTTAGTGTTTTCATTTAAACATAGTTTTATGCTGATTAAGTTGCTTCCAGTTACTTGTAAACTTTATTCTAACTGCCACCAAACATAACTGTGTTCCTTTTTTAAATCAATTCGAACGATGATATTAAAAATAAAAGTTTTCTTTTTTTCTCAGACTTTCAGCGGTTCTTTATAGTTCTATTTTTTTAAATTCATGTTTCGAATAACATACATGGCGTCTTCTAAAAGCGCAGAAATACAGACTTAAAGATTTTTCATAGTGACGTATCGATAACACTGATTATCGCCATTTTCTGGGCCTTATCTTTATCTATTAGGGGTCGGCGCAGCATGGTTTCTTCTTCAGTCATCTCTATTCTTGCCATATCATTCTTAACACCATCTTCATCCATCTATCACCTCTTAGGTCTTGCTCTACTCTTATAGCCATTCCCATTTCGAAATTGGAATCACGTTACGTCCTTACGTAACGTGATTCCAATTTCGAAAAAGAAAAGTCAAGTTTATGGTCTGTAGTTCTACCTTTTTGAAGGCAAAAAGGTACAACTACAGACCATAAACTTGACTTGAAACAATATAGATACATCATCAGGTGCTGAACGTTTTCCCAGCTATATTAGGGTTGCCTTACAGTTTAACCGGACGCAATTGAATACCAGCCTTCTTCATAGAGCGACCACCTGACCTCCTAAATTCAGTTACAATACAACCTTAAAATTTTCGAAAAAGGAATCACGTTGCGTCCTTCAAAAAGGTACAAGTACATACCATAGACTTGACGTCAAACCATAGAGACACGTGTCTACAATTAGGCGGCATACAGACTCGCGTGCCGCAAATTACATGGCTATGATACTGGCTGTATGTAATCTTGTGACACCTTGAGACAAGGTTATTTGGAATGAGAAGTTTTATGATTTGAATTGGAGGAGGATATTCTCAGATGGTCTAGATTCTTTACAGGCTTGTTCTGACTTAAAGGGATTAACCTAGGCAAGTGCGGCTTAACCTAGAGATCGACTTGAGCGGCTGCTACTATTTAGCCACGAGCTCCTCCAGCCTACGTAGGACTTTGTGAAATAAAAATGTTTTCATTTGATTTGATGAGATAGACGAACAACAATGTGTTTCTAAGGGAACCCTAAAAAGTTAAAGTACAGAACCCGCTTGAGTTCAAACCGCGACCTACAATTCGTACTCATTGCTACTTAAAATAAAGATTAAATTATTAAGTGTTGTCTCATCTAAACCACAGATTAAAAAGCTGCAAAGAATAAACAATTTAAAAAATAATTAGAAATCGAATTGAACAGAGACTCGTTTAAATCGTAATTAATTTGATTGACACTACACATGTGTGGACTTCTTAAAAGCATTATATTACGTTTTCATAATTATTTTCTAATAACTTTCTTGAGTCGCGACATTAAGATGCCTCCACAATTTTTTCATTTGACGGTTTGGTTTTTATTGAAAAAGAATACAGGCTATGGTAATAAGTCTTACAGCCTAGTCAAATTTAGGAGAGGCTGTTTATCGAAAACCGTTTAAATAAATATAACTTCTGAGGTGATTTATTTTATTTTTAAAGTTGGCATGGCAATGGCACAGTTTTGTTAGTTTGTTACGTCTTCACGCCTAAATGGCCTAACCGATTTTGATGAATTTTGGTACAGATACTTGGGACCCTGGAGACGGAAATACGCTAATTTTTAAAAGGCAGAAAAGGGGAGATTCAGATAAATATTCCGATCATTACGCGGCGCGGGTTAAAGTTAGCGTTAACCTAAAGTAACTAAACCAAGTCGCGGGTGGAAGCTAGTAAAGAATAAACTAAAAACCGGAAGTATGGTTCCCATCATTTTACCTAAATACCACAAAACAATAACACTAGTAATTTAGTCACGGTCATGTCAAGGTATCGGGTTCGACTCCCGAGTGAGTACACTATAATTTTACAAATGACACGCTACGTTCCATCGCTAATTTAAATTTGTTGACAAAAACTGACAGATTACGTTTTTTTTTTCGTGTTGTTAAACGTAACATTACGTCTGTAATCACAAAAGGGTTAAGCAGTGGTGTATCTTATAGTAAACCTACATTTTCGGTAGTTATGTTTAAGTGCCATGTAATAGGGACGAGCCTTTTGCCATCAATTGGGTTTAGTAGCCACATTCAATTTATAATCAGAACTTCTCTACGACATTTAAGTATTCAAATTTAGAATTTGGATTTTCGAACGTGTAAAAAAAGACAAAAGAATGATTAGAATTTAGTACCAAACACACCCACGTGGCGCTACTGTCGTTTGAGCTGTAGAAAGGTGAAGTGGATTGGATAGATGTAAGAGTCAAGAAAGACCCAAGATCCGACGGATAGATTTAGTGAAAGAGGATAATTTATAGGGCAAGAAATTTCGTTCAAACATTTTTAGAATGGGTGCCTCTGAGTCTATAAGACTTTCAATATTATGCGATATAATGCGATGCCTGAGCTGCATTTTGGCCTCATAAGAAAATATATCATTATTTTATACTACCCTTAGTATAAAATAATGATATATTTTCTTATGAGGCCAAAATGCAGCTCAGGCTAATCAATAGTCGTTAAGAAACAACGGTATTACTAATATTCAACTCCTACGCAAGGCTTAGAAACTGTTACAACTGATCAACTGTAAATCATTATAAATCTCATTACTACAATATATTTTTAATCATCCCGGAACTAGAATTACAATAAAAAACTACACAAAAAACTCACCTGATATTCGTAAACATCCATTATAACAACATTAAAAGTAAAAATAAAAACTAAAATATATAAAAAACTCAACACTAAATTAAAAACTAAAAAAATATTGCACTTAAAATCAGACTGTCCACTAACGTGGTGTATTGCACAAAAATTCTTAATTTAAAAATATTTCAGGTACGTATAGGAATCACATCGTTGTTCCTTTGCCGAGAGGTGTCATGTCAGATTGACAGTTAATCCAAGATGGCGGCGCATGGTACGCGCGATGCGCGGGAGAGCGCGAGTGTTACTGCGTGTACAATACTGTTGGCGGGCTTGCTAAAATTGTAAAGCGTTTAACTTGGATCTTGTAGGGTTCTGTATGTTTTTTTTTTAAAAAGGTATTTTAAAAGAAGACAAAGACATGTATATTCCGGATGTTTTTAATACAGTTACATATTTAACTAAGAATATCATTTAGGATAGATATAATAAAGTTACATCTATCCTAAATGTTATTCTTAGTTAACTTAAGAAGTTTTAACTTGAGAAGGAATTCGATTTTTAAATAGACCATGATTGACGATGTTTTACTATCATTTTGTCAAAAAAAAAAAACTATCATTAAATGTGTCATTTAATTAAAAATAAGGCTTCTTAGTTCAACTGCTGTCTTGAAAGATGGAATTTACCACATGTCAATAAACATCCCTCTATGAAGTACTGTGTCTTTTGGGACACGGTACTTCATAGAGAGATGTGCCTTTTTACTCTATTAAATTTTTCGTTTATGACTTTTTCTGAAATTCACATTTCACTCATCATCCGCCAAGTCTTTAACCAAACTCCTTGGGGTCGGCTTCCAGTCTTACCAAATGCAAACTAGTATTTTACATAGAACGACTGCCTATCTAGCCTCCAAAACCCTGTTTGTACAAAAAAATACAGTAAAACACATTTCAGTAAACCGTTATAACTCCAATCAAAACCAAGCGTTTCTCCATCAAGCTTACTGGCCCCTAAAAAGCTAAGTATCTAAGACGGCAGTGTGAAATCGGCGTCGCGAGCACTCATCATTTTCTAACGGGCATCGGGCAGCGAGCTTTTAGACGGAGACATACTTTCGTTACTTACTCGATTTAGAAAATATTTTGAATTACAGTACGGCCAACGAGAAGCGATACCAAATGTAAACAAAACCCATGCTAAAACTCCATCTAAAATGGCCGCCCGAATGTTTGCGAACCCGTCTTAACGTTGTCATGTTTTTGCCGGGAGAACGAGACATTACGACAAAGGCACAAGATGGAAAGAGCTAAATATTAGATTGTCAACGCCACAGTTGTTCTTTAGGTTAATGACATTTCGTATCGCTTCTCGTTGGCCGTACTTTAGATAGGAAAATAATTGATACGGTAGTATCTTTTAAACTAGTTTTTGCTTTGTAAGATAAGCCTTTTTTGGGGTGGGAAATCATCAAATAACTTCCCCTGTTCTGGGCGGTGCTGACTAAAACCCACCCATGTTCCTTTCATTGCCTTTATGTTCCGGGACCGCGGTATTTCTTTCGAACAACCCGTAACCCCAGCAGGCGTTGGCCGTTTGTAGTATGTAAATTTGTACTATTTCCCGGTTTTTTAGTAGCTGTAATAAGGTAGCTGAAAATATTCATACATGGAACATTCTGGAAGACGATGCATGGTTAACTAGTGACGTCATTCTAATCTTCCAATTCTTTCCTTTTATTTTGTATACAGGAAGTCTTTTATGATTATTTCAAATCCTTACTTGTAGTATTATTATTTTGTAATATTCGCACTCCCGAACCTCCGTGCCTCGGAAAGCACGGCTGTCATTTGTAGATCTTTGACAGTCGTTACAGGTAGTCAGTGTTCCGAAAGTCTGACAGCCAGTCTTACCAAGGGGTATCGCATTATCTAGTACTAATTAGGTTTTGGAGGTCAGATAGGCAGTCGCTCCATGTAAAATACCGATATTCAGCTGCATCCGGTTGGACTGGAAGCCGACCCCAACATAGTTGGGAAAAGGCTAGGCAGATGATGCACTCCCAAGCCACAAGATACCTGCATAATTTATGGCCCACCGGTAATGTTGATTCAGTTTCGTTACTGTTGGTGAATAAAGTTATTACTATTACTATAAAACCTGTTAGCGTATACAAAATGTCTGGCGCAAAACAAAAAACATTTTAATTTTAAAAGGATAAGTTTATATCTTTCGTATTGGGAGTCGTTAGTCTTGGTATGGACATGTAATGAAGAGGGACGAAATGCATGTGACTAAAAGAGTGATGGATATGAATGATGATGGCTGGAGAGCATGAGGAAGGCCAAAGAAATGGCATGCCACAACAGTGGCAGTAAGTCCCCTCTTTGAGGAGTGGCTGCAAAGGCGCCATGGCGTCCTCAACTACCGCCTGATGCAGGTCCTAACCCGACACGGAAGTTTTGGGAGGTTCCTGCACATAATCGGGCGGGAGAGAACACCATTGTGTTTACGCCTGGAAGACACGGTGGAGCACATAGTAGCGATATGCCCAGCTTGGGCGGAGCACCACCGTGCCCTTATAGAGGCGATTGCTCGCGTCCGGTCCAGGGGGTCTACTCTCTTTCTCCGAAACGTAACTTCGTTAACGAACGAAAGTCAAAAGTAGTTACGTTTGTAACCCTACTCTATATCATTTTGCGTGAATTAGAGTAGGTTTAGAAAATTTTAATGTCAAATAAACTTCGGACGTCCGAAATTTCGAAATGAATGAAATGAAATGAAACCGTGGTAAAAAAACGTTCGAAGTTTCGGCCGCAATTTCGTTTTACGTAGAATTAGAGTAGACCCCCTGGTTCAGTAAGAGGGAATGGGAAACGGTCACTTCCTTCTGCGAAGCAGTCATGCTAGCGAAGGAACTGACCGGGCGTTTGAAGGGGGAGTTAATCTTTTACTGGCTAAAAGCCACTACGTTCCTTCTTTTGCCCTATATATTGTCGGGTCGACTTACCCACTTAGACTGCATCTAAGGGGCCAACTTGACGTTCCAAATTAAAATCTAATTAACTTTATAATAAACGTTACTATAAAACAAAGGTAAGTGTTGAAAGTGAAAGTTTTTAACTGTAATAGTTAAATAGCCAGGAGTTATCTCCTAGTTAGATGTAGGCAAAACGTGTAACAGTTAAAATGACTAGACTCAACTGTGATATCCGTACTTACCTAGCTACTGCAGTTAATCCCCTTAACGGCATTTTTGAACTTATATAGTTTTTGTAGAACTTATAAAACGTATTTAATAATAGATTCGGTACAAGGGGCTAAAATGTACCCACCCAGCCGGGGTATCGGGTCGTTCGAAAGAGATACCGCGGCCCCGGAACGTAAAGGGCAATAGAAGGAACAGAAGTGGGTTTTAGTCAGTGCAAGTCTGAGACTTTCCCTGACCCGCCGAGAGTGGGGGATGTTATTTAGTGACTTACCATCCGCAAATAAAAGAGTAGCGCTTTCCAGAGATGTAGAATTGGGCCCCAAGGAGCAAACAACAGGAAAATAATGGGAGGAGGGGGCCTTTGCAATTTAGGGTGACACATAACAGGGAGTAGATGGAAACCGAGTTATAATGGGTTTTTAGCGCCGTGTGTTCCACTTTAGTTTTTTTTTTACATGTTTGACATCCCATTTTTGTAATTCAATTTCTATCTTTGACATTTAATAATTAATCTATATTGTATCCTTATGTCATTTTTTATATAAAATACTTATGACTTTTCCCTGTGATTGCCAGAAAACAAAAAGAAAATGCGATCATCTATTAATTTTGTAACAGAAAGAAATACCGAAAGCTTTTTCGCCATTTTTTTTTTGTAGTTTCAACGCGCAATACACGCATTTTGCCGAAAAGACCGTATCTTTTAGTTCTATTTTCAAACATTTAATGTTATTTTTTTGTTTTGGGCAGCAGTACTATATCGAGTCTTCGTTCATAATTATTCTACTTATGAATAATACTTTTTCGTTCTTGTAGGCTCGTTGGTAACAGATAAAAATTAAAAAATAAACTTTATCTCCTAGAGAATGACATTTTTTCCCCGCTCTGGTATGCTACAATGACGAACTTTTCGAGCACGAGGAGTTATCACCTCAGTCTAACGTATTACAGAATGAGAAATTATTGATGGAAATACTTTTTCCGATTCAGGATACACTTTTAGAATCCGGCCGAGTACCTACTTTAAGTTAAGCGCATTCGAGATCGCGACCTATACAAACGAGACTCACCATTGTATAAAAAAATAATTAAATTCAACAAATAAGTTTTATAGCCATTTCTTCGCACATAGGTACATCATTACTGTAAGAAACTTTTTTCTACAAATTACTACTGTCAATAAAAATTATAAGATAGTTAAAAAACTTAATTACGGAATAACTGTCTGTGCGCACGGGAGAGACTATCAATCATTGCGTTTGAAAAAAGAATGGTTCGTGTGTCACTTCGGCTGATTTCGGTTACGCTCGGCTCGGCTTTCGTTTTTTGAAAAGCGAACGTTATTAGAGAATAATATAGTTTTATTTAAATCAAATTAATGATGAATTGATTTGATTTTAACAAAACTACTGATTCTTTTTTTTTCGATGGGAACTCGTCAACTAATTTCTCCGGCTCTGGGCGGAGCGGAAGGGAGTGTCAGAGTTCTACGACTAAAACCCATCTATGTTCCTTCTTTTGCGGGTCGTAGTATCTTTTTTGAACAACTCGCGACCCCGTCAAACGCCCCCTTCTGCTTTGCTGACATCTCTTTGAGGTGCGCGTGGAACACTAACGCGTCATCGACACGGCCTGTCGTCAGTAGACGGACGGACAGTAAAGCCCGGCAACATTATCGGCATCGGCACGACTGAGGATTTTAGGTAGCAAATAGCAATATACATTAACATAATGGCAATAAAGTAGAAATTTCCATTAATATGGTCGTAATAACAAAAATACCGCTTCGGTATGCTTGAGGCTGCTCTATCGGCAGCCTGGAGAATGCTTCGGGATGCTTCGGCATCCTTCGGTACGCCGCCGGCGCCGAGGCAACACTCGGAGATATTCCTAAGAACGTTGCAGCATGCCAAAGCATAGTTTTCGACAGTGTGCGCTTGCATGTAGGATACCGAAGAATCCTGTTTCTTGCCAATGCCGATAATGGGCGCCGGGCCTAAGCTACAATTGGCAATTACCACAAGACTGTCAAAGACCTACAAATGACAGTCGCAACCAATGTCTTAACATGCTTTCAGAGGCACTGAAGAAACTTGATATGTATCGACGGTCCCTACGTATTACATAATGTTAAGTCAAAAACCGAGGTTTACAGGAGAGCGTAATTTGTGTTCAACACGCTCTAGAAATAATTCCATGAATATTTTTCTTTCTACAATATTTTAACAGTTTTAAGAGCTTTATGATACCATTTACACATAATTTTTTTTTTCACGTTTCCTTAGAAAAATTGAGAGATGACCGTTTCTACGACACTTATTCGTTGCATTTATAAGACTTGTTCTCTTATACGATTTCTAAAACATGGTAAATAAATTAAATAAAAATCGTATGTCAGCATGTGCGCATAGATAATCTAAAGCCAATGAGACAATATTAAAATGGCATTTTCGACATGTCTTGTACCTACGTAGGGACCGTCGGCGTCGGTATGGCTGTTTGTGTATGGAGTCGAAATTCACACCCGAGCCTTAGGCGAAGGTGTTATAGAGTCGAGAACATGTGATACAAAGTTTTTCAATACGCCATAATAAGACGACACGGTTGGCGCAGGGGCTGAGCTATCGACTTCCGCGCTGCGTGTCGCGTGTTCGATCCCCGCTCGGAACAAATATTTGGACTGTTTGTGTTTGTGAGTTTAAATATTTGTAAACGCACCCACGATACAGGAGAAATTCCTAGTGTGGGGCAACGTTTTAAAAACAGAAAATGGTCACCCATCCACGGTATAACCGAAGCAAACGTAGCTTAACCTTCTATCGTACCGTGCCCTTGATCATGACTCAAAATAACACAATAGCGAAGAATGAAGGTCAATACCATAGTTCCTTTCGAGTTACCGAGTTGCAAAAAGTATCGATTAACGATTTTAATTCGGAAACGTATTGTGTTTATTCGGTGTGAAAAACAAATATCTAATTGTGTTTAGTTTAAATTAATGGCTTGTACGCAATCTCCGGTTGAGTCATCTTGCAAATTATCATTGTTCTTCATGCTTTTATATCAGTTTAAATTTATAGCTTGTTTAATTTTCGTTAAAATTGATTATTGGGAAATTACTTTATACCCTATTCTTTCGTTCTGTTATTTATATTCGTAAGTCTATTGAAAACCGTCGAATCACGGGCATTTATCACTGCAGTTTTTAACTCCATAACACCTTCGCCTAAGGCTTGGGTGTGAATTTCGACTCGGCCGCAATCTAACTCGTCTAATTAAGATGTAAAGGTGTTAATTCCTTTTAAAGCACTATAATAACGTTTTTTTTTGTCTATTCTTATGCAAATATCATCAACTATATTAAAACAACTAAATTGTAACATTTCTTTACAAACGAGTGCTTGCTAATTACTTTTATAACAAAGCGAGTAATTATGTTTACTTTGAATAATATTTAAATAAATTATAAAAGTGATTTCTTTTTGTTTTTTATTGTTATTTTCTCACTTTCTTTTAATTCGTTGTTTAGCGGTGAGTTTTTATTGAGAAACTAGCTGTTCCACGCGGTTTCACCCGCGCTGCTCAGCACCTGTCGTAGCGTGATGTTATATAGCCTATAGCCTTCCTCAAGAAATGGACTATCCAACACTAAAAGAATTTTCCAATTCCAACCAGTAGTCCCTGAGATTAGCGCGTTCAAACAAACATACAAACAAACTCTTCAGCTTTATAATATTAGTATAGTATAGATTAGTGTTGAGAAGAAAGTATGTGTGTGCGACGTAGACTTTTTTTCGATAGGAATTCACTAAATAACTTCCCCGTGGAAGCGGAGCGGAGGGATGTGTCAGACTTTTACTTAATATAACCCTTGTGTTGCGGACCCGCGGTATCTCCAACAACTGAACTTAAGAAAGTAAAGAACTAATTTAAAAAAAAAAAACCATATGCTACATTATCCCCGAATAACATAGGTTTTATATAAAACTAGCTGTGCCCCGGCATGCGTTGCAATGCAATTTTGTATCTTTCTACCTACCCTACCTACCCTACTTCTCTTACCGGGATGAAAAGTATCCTATGTCCGTCTCCTGGTTCTAAGCTACCTCCTCACCAATTTTCAGCTAAATCGGTTCAGCCGTTCTTGAGTTATAAGTGGAGTAACTAACACGACTTTCTTTTATATATATTGATCACGCTACAATCCACGGAAGGTGGAAACCGCGTAGGACAGCTACTTAATTTGTTTTTTTTTTAAGAATTAGGAGTTTTTTTAATATTACTTAGAACTAGCACCAGTACAGGGTAATTTAACACAAAAACCGACGAATAAAGGAGCAGGTTTTCAATTTGATATGTATATAATATATTTTTTATTACTAGCTGTGCCCAGCGGTTTCACCCGCTGCTCACTTAGGGGTATGAAAAATAGAAGTTGGCCCATTCTCAGACCTACCCGATATGTACACACAATTTCGTTTAAATCGGTCCAGCCGTTTCGGAGGAGTAGGGGAACGAAAGCTGTGACACGAGAATTTTATATATTAGATGATTATAGTAGATTTTGTCGGTACCACTTTTTACGTTCCTATAATTCTCAACAATCACAACTTATTTAAATATATCTAAATAAATATCTTGGAACAACTCACACACGGCTATCTGATCCCAAGCTAAGCAAAGCTTGTGTTATGGTAACCAGACAACTGATATACATACTTATATAATTTATAAATACATACATATTATAGAAAAATCACACCCAGACACAGAACAAACAATCATGCTCTTCACACAAAGTTTGTCCTGGGTGGGAATCGAACCCAAGACCTCCGGCTCAGCAGTCAGGGCCACTAACCACTAGACCAACAGGCCCGTCAAAAAATTTAGTCAATTTAGGCTGATAATCAGCACTTTTTGAACGTCACATTACAAGAGACAGTCCCACAAAAAGTCCACCTTTCGCCATTTCCTAGTGTTTCAGCTGGGAAGAAGAAGTGGCGGAACAAACTCCCCAGAAGTAACTATACTGCTTACCCGAATTGTCGACACGGTTGGCGCAGAGGCTAAGCATTTGACTGCTCTGCTACGTGTCGCAAGTTCGATCCCCGCACGCAACAAATATGTGTATGACCTACAAATAGTTGTTTCGGGTCTGGCTGTTTGTGTATGTGAGTTTAAATGTTTGTAAACGAACCCACGATACAGGAGAAATTCCTAGAGTGGGGCAACGTTTTTTTTTTAAATAAATAAATTCCTGATGCTCAAAACAGATTAAGTCCAGTAATATTTCAAACAAGACAATATCATTATAGCTAAACTGTAAAATACGCAACAAAAACTATGCGTACGCGCATAACGATCCATGGATCATTTGCTATAACTATGATCTCTAAGGGCCTATGCACACCACGTTTTTTAAACGCGCCGTCGACGCGCGTTTGTAGCGATACAGACGCGATACGCACGCAAGTCAGACGCAGCCTGTAGACCTTTGCACACCTGTATAAATACAGACGCGCGTGTGTAGCGATACAGACGCGCGTGTGTAGCGATACAGACGCGATGCAAACGCGCGTGTGTAGCGATACAGACGCGATGCAAACGCGCGTGTGTAGCGATACAGACGCGATACAAACGCGCGTGTGTATCGAATAATCCGGCAATCGTGAATTCCACAATATTGGCCGGTTTTGAATTTCAGTTATGAAGTTTTCTGTGTCGAAAGGCTCCATTTTTTTGTTCCAAAGACGTGCGGTGCACCAAATCGCTCGATTGCTACTAGCGTAGATTCACACTTCCCTTTCCCTCGTTGCGTTTGTATCGATACAGACGCGCCGGTGACGCGCGTTTGTATCGATACACACGCGCCGGTGACGCGCGTTTGTATCGATACACACGCGCCGGTGCCGCGCGTTTGTATCGATACAAACGACAACAAACTGCTCTGCAGGATAAAAACGCGCTGGCGACGCGCGTTCCCAAAACGCGCGTCGACGGCGCGTTTAGAAAACGTGGTGTGCATAGGCCCTTAGATCTATGATCGATCTTATTTGGGACTGACATTAAATTTAATGACGTCTTACAGGCGAGAATGGACGAAGAAAACGAAAAACCCCGAAAAAAAGTATCCTAATGTGTTATTCCAGACTATAATCTACTTCTGTGGCAAATTTCATCAAAATCGCTTCTGTCTTTTTGAATTGAAAGAGTAACAAACATCCATACATCTGTCCATCCTCACAAACATTCGCATTTAAAAGTTATAGGATTCGGTAGGTCTGAAATTCGGTCGTAAGAGATTTTCCATACACACTTAAGTCATTAGTTTATTTATGTATTTCAATGCATTAAAAACAAGGATAAAGGCCAAAGAAGATGGATGGATTGTGTAAGGAACGATATGAAGGAGAAAGGAGTAAATGATGCAGTGACGTCAGATAGGGGAGAATGGAAGAAGAAAACGTGTTGCGCCGACCCCAAATAGAATGGGACAAGGGCAGGAAAATGTTAATATAATTTTCCTGCCCTTGCACAAGCATAAATTCCATATACATGATACCGTTCGTAATTTTACATTTGAACAAATTAAGTACTACCTACATGCATTACGAAAAGCCGTTACTGTAATATGAAGTTTAATATAAAGGTGATATTCAATCAAAAATAATTATTAACAAATATGGACATTGGGAGACGAGAAGAAAGTTTTCGAATTGTAGTGTACTGTGTAGCGTACCGTTTCTATGTTGCGGTTAATGTTAAGACTTCGGCTTTTTCGGAAATTACTAGCTTAAAAGTTTCTTTGCTGTGCTAATCGATTTCAACAGCTGGTCAGCTAAAATAAAAAAAAATTGTTTACGATCGATTCTCAAACATAACCAGCCGTTTTGGAGAAATATGACAATATGCGGGGGGGGGCCCCCGCACCCCGAGCGAGGAAATTTATTTGATGACTAGCTTTCGCCCGCGGCTTCGCCCGCGTTAAATTTGGGGTAACACAGTTCCCCTTGCGCCTTATTGATTTTTAATAGCAACGCTAAGTTTTCCCTTCTTTTCCCTCTTTCTCCCGCACATCCCACTTTTTTTAAAAAAATATTAGCCTATGTCCGTCTCCTGGTTCCCAACTATCTCTGTACCAAAATTCATCCAATTCGGTTCAGCCATTAAAGCGTGAAGAGGTAACAAACAAACAAACAAACAAACAAACAAACAAACAAACAAACAAACAAACAAACTCACTTTCGCTTTTATAATATTAGTAAGGATTTCCCATCCGCAAAAAAGGGAACATTTTGTAAACTTCAAAACGTAGGATTGTTGTTATCCTTACTAATATTATAAAAGCGAAAGTGAGTTTGTTTGTTTGTTTGTTACCTCTTCACGCTTTAATGGCTGAACCAATTTTGATGAATTTTGGTACAGAGATAGTTGAAGAAAAAAACGTGTTGCGCCGACCCCAAATAGAATGGGACAAAGGCAGGAAAATTATGATGTAGTGGTCAGCTTCCAGTCTTACCAGATTCAGGTGGCTACCAGTATTTTACATGGAGCGACTGCCTATCTTACCTCCACAACCGATTAGCAACTGGGTAATACTATATTTCTTGGTAAGACTAGACAACAAGTCAACTTAGATTAATCCCTTATTAAATAAAGTGGTAGCTAAAAAGAAGTTGTGTGTCAGCTCCGATGCACGACTGGAGTTTACTCCGTAAGTACAAAAATATCACTTCGACGGGCCTGTTGGTCTAGTGGTTAGTGGCCCTGACTGCTGAGCCGGAGGTCGTGGGTTCAATTCCCACCCAGGACAAACTTTGTGTGATGAGCATGATTGTTTGTTCTGTGTCTGGGTGTGATTTATCTATAATATGTATGTATTTATAAATTATATAAATATGTATATCAGTTGTCTGGTTACCATAACACAAGCTCTGCTTAGCTTGGGATCAGATAGCCGTGTGTGAGTTGTCCCAAGATATTTAAGATATCACTGACGGACGACAAATTTCATAAAGCGCCATCTAAAAATATTCAAAAACACCATAGGTGCGTGTGCACCAAAAACGTAACGAGGTCTTTCAAGGTCATTCATCAGTACATTTTTCTCATACCGGGAGCCTTATATATGAAAATCGATTCTTAAGGAGTAAACTCCAAACACCACTCTAGACATTACAAAAACTTCCCAAGCACTCCAACACGCAGCAACATAATGATATATAATGCTCTCGCGTCCGTCTTTCTGAATAGGACCGTAATTGCTGCGCCTGACCCCAAGATCTACAGATCCGTTGCGATCTATAGATCATTGATCGATAATAAGGATAGTAAACGCCGTATGAAAGTAGAAAGGCAGTACTTATAAAGTTTTGTAGCGCAAATTCAAGATGGAGTTTGGTTAATAAGTTGACAAGTTTTAAAACTTCATTCTGTTTGTAGTCTTTTTTGAAGTTATACTTCTTTTGGCGCGATGGAGAAAAATGATGAGAGTGATTTGCGCGCGCACAGCGACATCGTGAAGTTAGTTATAGGTGTTCTAGTAACTATGTTCATGTTGTATATTCCAGTATTTTTATATTTAGAACACGTGTATAATAAATAAATATTCTTTTGGTGTTTTTTTTTTTATGAAAACGTTGCCCCACACTAGGAATTTCTCCTGTTTTGTGGTTGCGTTTACAAACATTTACAACTTTTTATTTGGGTGGGAAATCATCAAATAATTTCCCCTGCTCTGGGCGGGGGGGAGTGTTAGACTTGTACTAACTAAAACCCACTTATGTTCCTTCTATTGCCCTTTACGTTGCGGGTCGCGGTAACTCTTTCGAACAACCCGCAACCCCGGAAAAACTCACATACACAAAAAGCCAGACCCGAAACAACTATCTGTAGGTGATACAAATATTTGTTCCGTGCGAGGATCGAACCCGCGCACGTAGCGCAGCAGTCAAACGCCACTACGCCCATAGTCGTCAAAATAAAAATTTCGATTTCCCATCAAATTAAAAAAAAAAATATTTAATTCCAAAAAAAAACACTTACAAAATCTTTCAACCACAATAAAAACCATTAGCGGTTTCTAAAATAAAGAAAATAACATAAAAAACGCCTCAACCTGCCATATAAACACCCTTCTTCACAAAAGGGGGTAAGCAGAAAAAATATTACCTGTTCCCTTGTCAACGAATCATTTGTCAAAAATCACCAGTACAATTTGACACTTGATGGCGGCGCCACTTGTGAGAGTAAAAACTGTTAAGCGCCAAAATATCGGTACATTTCTTTTGGTTCGTTTTTTTGACGTGGTCCAAGGTAATTTGGGTGAAGAAATGTTTTTTTTTTGTGGGTCGGTAGCAACGACTATTAGAACATATGGTTTGTTGTGTAGTAAATGGAATCCTACTAATATTATAAATGCGAATGTTTGTGAGGATGGATGTATGGATGTTTAAATAAATAAAATAAACAAATAAATATCTTGGGACAACTCACACACGGCTATCTGATCCCAAGCTAAGAAGAGCTTGTGTTATGGTAACCAGACAACTGATATACATACTTATATAATTTATAAATACATACATATTATAGATAAATCACACCCAGACACAGAACAAACAATCATGCTCATCACACAAAGTTTGTCCTGAGTGGGAATCGAACCCACGACCTCCGGCTCAGCAGTCGGGGCCACTAACCACTAGACCAACAGGCCCGTTTGGATGTATGTTACTCTTTCACGTCAAAACGACTGAACGGATCTTGATGAAATTTGGCACAGAGGTAGATTATAGTCTGGAATAATAACGTAGGGTACTTTTTTTCGATATCACCCGGGTAATATCCTACTACCAACTTCTTACTAATATTATAAATGCCAGGATGGATGGATGGATGGTATGTATGTTTGTTACTCTTTTACGTCAAAACCGCTGAACGGATCTTGATGAAATTTGGCACAGAGGTAGTTTTTTTTCCATACCACGCGGGCTAGCTAGTACTAAAATATTTTTTCAATTCGAGCCAGTATTTTTTAAGATATGCTCGATATGGTTAAGCCGCGCTTGCCTAGGTTGGTCTGTGGTTGGGTGATCGCCCGTTTAACATGGTCATACAAAATGCACCCCTATAGATCCAAGATACGTATCTACTAATATAAAATCAATTTGTCAAAATGTCCGTCATTCAATGCAGGTGGGCCGATGTCACTTGTCTTTTTACGTCCAAACATTATTAATCATAGACGCTTTGGTCCACCGACTGTTTTTACAGAGTTTTTGTACAGGTGTGCCCTGCGGTTTCACTCGCTGCTAACTACTGAGTGTTGTAGCGCAAAATCAAAAGTAATTAATTCAAATTAGGCTGATAATCAGCACTTTTTGAAAGACAATAATTACAAGATCACTTCGATTATTACTTCGAAGATTACTTCGAGATTTTTAAAGTATTTAAAAGAGTGGCTGCTTAAAAAATGTTTTTATACTATTGACGAAATATTTAAATGTAAGGGAAAAACAGGTGTTTGATGTAATATATAAACAATAATCTATAACAATAAATGAATTATATAATGATATCTAAATTCTATAATAATGTTAATTTAATTGAATTCATGTGTAAATTAAAGTAATTATGTCAGCTGCATAACTATGTACTATTATTGTGTTGTGTAACTTGTGTACGTACGTGCTGTTATAATATATGACAGTACCTACTATTTGCATGTCAACAACCTGACAAAGATGTGTTAGTCCATATCAAAATGTTTACCATCAAATGTATTTACCACATTTTGCAGCAAATAAAAATTATTATTATTATTATAAGAGACAGTTCTCCAAAACGGCTAGCAGGCTAGATCTGAGTGAACATAACTAGTGAAATGTGAGTCTTATATTACATACACATCTGCTTAGCCTCCGTGTATTACCGTCGCAATGTTATGAAGAACACCAATAATAATAGCCTGCCTGTCATTATAAACTATTAAGACTTATTACGTACTTCTAACTTGGTTACATTTATCCTATAATCTTAAACATTGACGTCATAATAATTATATTATATGACATTGGTACGATTGTTATGTCACAAACTAAGCTACTCTAAAAATCTTTAAAATTTAGTTTATTTCTGTCAAAAGACCTCTTTATCTTTTGAAATTGATTAGACTGACACCACTTACCCCCGAATACTGAAACGTCACTCAAAATGTGGGGGCTGCTTAACATTTGAGCAGCTCTTAAACTTTAGATTTTGTATGGTCAAACGTCACTTCTGAGTCTCTGTTAAATTTAAGTGGGACTTAAATTTTGAGTGATGTTTCAGTATTCGGGGGTTAACCAAATAATAGTTTGACAGCATTTCTTTGCAGACGGAAAATCATCAAATAACTTCCCCCGCTCTGGAAGGAGCGGGAGGGAGTTTAAGACGTGTACTGACTAAAACCCACCCATGTTCCTTCTATTGCCCTTTACGTTCCGGGGCCGCGGTATCTCTTTCGAACAACCCACAACCCAGGCAGGCTGTGGCCCTGGCAGGCCCCTCTGCTTTGTAAACATCTCTTTAAGGCGCGCGTGGAACACTGACGCGCCGGAGTTTGACAGTATTAATGATAGTTTAGTTATTTAATTTACAGACAATGGCAATCTCGCTCTGCTAAAATTGACGTTTCCAAAAATAGTGTTTGTCAAGTTAAATCCGACTGTCTTTAATCGCGACTAAAATGATGTAGAATAAGTTTAACCTGGTTGTCCATCAATTCGGTATCAATTAGATGTTTTTTTTTTTTTAAGAAAATAAATATTAGTTCATAGACAAACATCAACCGCGTAGCGAGTGTCGAAACGGATTTATTTTTGCTTTGACTAAGAAGAAGACATTATTTGATATTTTCCCATCCGCAAAAAGGCCTTTGATTTGCGTAATTACTTTTATAATACACTAGCTGGCACCCGCGTGATGATCGAAAAAAAAGTATCCTATGTGTTATTCCAGACTATAATCTACCTCAATGCCAAATTTAATCAAGATCCGTTCACACATTTTGACATGAAAGAGTAAAAAACATCCATACATTCATCCTCACAAACATTCGCATTTATAATATTAGTAGGAATTGTATATGGATTGATAATTACACATGGTTTTCTGTAACTTTGCAGTTGGAGTGTTTATCACGACATAGTATTCCCGCTGTCTATCTATATATGTATGTTGAGATCTTTAAAACTACACAACGGATTTTGATGCGGTTTTAATCCTTACTAATATTCTAAAAGCGAAAGTGAGTTTGTTTGTTTGTTACCTCTTCACGCTTTAATGGCTAAACCAATTGTAATGAATTTTGGTACATAGATAGTCGGGAAACATGCGAACGGAGTTTAAACAAACAAATAAAATATTTATTTATTTATTTATTAAAACTTTGTGCACAAGTAAAAAACTGTACAAAGGCGGACTTAATGCCTTCGGCATGTATGCCTGAATATAAGGTGAATTTAGGCATGAATGGCTTTAAATTAGAAACATAGGTTAAATCCTTACTTCCTTACTAATATTTTAAAAGCGAAAGTGAGTTTGTTTATTTGTTTGTTACCTCTTCACGCTTTAATGGTTAAACCGATTTTGATGAATTTTGGTACAGACATAGTTGGGATCCAGGAGACGGACATAGGCTAATATTTATTTCAAAAAAGTGGGATGTGAGGGAGAAAGAGGGAAGAAAAGGGAAAACTTAGCGTTGCTATTACAAATCAATAAGGCGCAAGGGGAACTGTGTTACCCCGAATTTAACGCGAGCGAAGCCGCGGGCTAAAGCTAGTGAATATATAAAGTAATTCAAGAGGTAGGTTTATATGTATAATATTAGTATATTAGTTTCTATATTGCATCCGTGCGAAGCCGGTACGATAATTAATATTATGAAGAGGAAAGATTTGATTGTTTGGATTGAAAAAGCCCCAACTACTGGACCGATCTGAAAAAATCTTCCACCATTAGAAAGCTAATTTTTTACTGAGTGAAACAGGCTATATAACATCACGCTACTGCCTACGGGAGCGGGGCAGCAACATAAAACGCGTAGGACAGCTAGTTGTCAAATAAATAAGGCGTCCTATAAAAATATCCAGTGAATTCTTATTCTGATGAGTATTTACAGTTAAATAAACAACTAGATATAATTATAAAACTTTGACCAAGAACATGACCATAGATTTGATCTGTCGCTCCATCTCTATAAGATCGCGCGGCAAGATGAAAGAGATGGGACTACACTAATGAACTCTATGAAATGCTAGGGTTGTCAGTTATCACAAAAAAAATGAAACGATTTCTTAACCATTTTTTTTATAGGGAAAAGGAGGGGTGGCTTTTTCTGGGCCCACTTGCAGGCCACGCCTTTTCTGTGAGCAGTTGAGGGCTGGTTGATAACCAGTTCCAAAAAGGAACCAAGTTTAGATAAAAGCGCAGGGTAACCGTTTTTGTAACACAAAAGGAACAAACGGAACCCTTATTAGATTACTTTGTTGTCCGTCTGTCTGTTTTTTCTGTCAAGAACTTTGATATCGGGAATGCATGGCGGTATTGAGTTGAAATTAAAACCATATACTCAACTCTGTGGTGCCTTGAAGCTGTGTAAAAAACAACCCTCTGAGTTTAAGCAGTCAAAAGATATAGCCGTTATATGTTGCAAGTTTGTTTGGAATCCTCGGTACGTGGGCCCGACTCCCACTTGACCAGTTTTTATATATTCTAGACAATAAGGTAACATATTGTCTTATAAGTTTTTATATATTCTAGTTCTAGATAATCCTTGCTCCTTACTAATATTATAAAAGCGAAAGTGAGTTTGTTTGTTTGTTACCTCTTCACGCTTTAATGGCTATACCGATTTTTATGAATTTTGGTACAGAGATAGTTGGGAACCAGGAGACGGACATAGGCAAACTTTTTTTTTAAAAAAAAGTGGGTTGTGAGGGAAAAAGAGGGAAAAAATAGGGAAAACTTAGCGTTGCTATTACAAATCAATAAGGCGCAAGGGGAACTGTGTTACCCCGAATTTAACGCGAGCGAAGCCGCGGGCAAAAGCTAGTTGTCTTATATTTGGCCAAGATTTCAGGAAATGTCTTCCATTTTACTAATATGATTTTTCGGTACATCCGCTGTTTGACAACCCTAACCAAATTAGTGATGTACTTGAACAAAATCTTTCGCTTTCTTTACAATTTCTAGATTTTAGATATAATCGATTTAAAATGTCATTCTGATACACCAATATATGCATCGATGACCTAACTTGAAAATGTTTCATTAGAAAGTCAACGAAAAATTAATATTGTTCTTGTAACAGATAGATTCTTATTTTGTATAGATTTGTGGTTAGAATATAGTCTGAATTTTCTGCTTGTCATACTTTTTTTTACTTTTCTTATAATTATGGTTTAAACACTTGCATTTTGCATTGCGATTTTAAGAAATTGAGATAGCGTTTATTAATTGTTAAAAAAAATAGGCATACTAATTATAT
The DNA here is from genome assembly GCA_958449745.1 of Ochropleura leucogaster. Lineage (NCBI taxonomy): Eukaryota > Metazoa > Arthropoda > Insecta > Lepidoptera > Noctuidae > Ochropleura > Ochropleura leucogaster. The sequence continues at coordinate 6,546,372 of OY288230.1, read as the reverse complement.
TAATTCATTAAACCTATGGTTATATTATAATGTTTACGGTGTTTTGTTTTTAATAATTAAAAAAAAACCGGCCAAGAGCGACACAAACTCCCGCAACAAAGGTTCCGTACAAAGTTGCGATATCAACTGCCATATATGTAAATTGCGCAGATTTAAAGGGTTGATATTTTTCACAGCACAATGAGACCGCAGATTTGAGTATATGGTTTTAATTTCAACTTGATACCTCCACGCGTTTCCGAGATAAAGAGTCTTGACAGACAAGCTGACAAGAAAGTGATCCAATAAGGCTAGGTTCACATTAGGTCGGACCGACAGTTTTGCCGTTGGCCGACCACCGGATCTTACTGTTCACACAAGAAGCTATAGCCGCCCTACACAAAGCAGTATGTCTATATTCTCCACCATTGTCTCGTCAGAAATCGTGGCCGGGTCCTCGCCGACAGTTTTATCGGGTTGCCATATATGCCAGTACGCATCCAACACCGGTTCCGGTAAAACTGTCGGGTACGACCTAATGTGAACTCGCTCTAAGGGTTCAGTTTGTTCCTTTTGTGGTACACACGACGGCACATCAACCTAACCTAACCATTTATAATAAATAGTTTAGAACAGGTTGATCTGCCGCGTGTACTCGAAAGAAAAAAATATGTGACGCATTAATCGTAGATAAATACTTATTAAGTTCCTAAAATACTCACTTAGAAATTAAACAGTAACACCGATTTAAAAATAAATCTAGAGATCACAATTATATTTAAATTAGAAAGCTCTATAATTACTTGCTACAAAAACTGCAGTTAATCAGTGCATTAGACACTTACGTAGATGATCACTTTTTAAAGATTATTTGTCTGTTGCGAGGAAATTTGGTATTGGTGTCGTTAGGGTTGCCAGGTCGCAAAATCTAATAATCCATATAATCCAGCATTACCCGCGACGCAGCTGTACGTGTCGAAATTGCTTCACACCACGACGACTGAGGACATCGTGGAGTATGTTCGTGTGAAGACAAAGTGGACTTTGTGGATCGTGCAGTTGGAGTCGCGCCATGACATTAATTTTAAATCGTTTGTGGGCGGGTGCCGACTAGCCAATTGGACACCCTCCTCAAAGGAGAGTTTTGGCCGAAGGGTGTCGTGTATAACGTTTTCGTGGAAGGATGTCGAACTCGCAGCGAAACGCGAAGCCGTCACCTCGTGTGTAATAGTTTTCAATTCTTACTAATATTATAAAAGCGAAAGTGAGTTTGTTTGTTTGTTACCTCTTCACGCTTTAATGGCTAAACCGATTATGATGAATTTTGGTACAGAGATAGTTGGGAACCACGAGACGGACATAGGATAACTTTTTAAAAAAAAAAGTGGGATAGAAGGGAGAACGAGGGAAGAAAGGGGAAAACATAGCGTTGCTATTACAAATCAATCAGGCGCAAGATCAAAAACTGCAGGTACTGTGTTATACCGAATTTAACGCGAGCGAAAGCTAGTAGTTTTTAATTTTATAAAATACTAGCTGTGCCCATCGGTATCACTCGCTGCTAGAGGTATGAAAAATAGATGTTGACCGATTCTCAAACCTACCCGATATGTGCACAAAATTTCGTTTAAATCGGTCCAGCCGTTTCGGAGGAGTATGGGAACGAAAACTGTGACACGAGAATTTTATATATTAGAAGATGTATTAGTTTATAAATTTGAAGATTATTTGTGTATAGTAAGTATGGGCCTTCGATGCCTGAAATAAATTGATTTATTATTATTATTTATAATAAGCCGGACAGACCAGCCAGCTAAATAAAAACGCCATTAATTTATTCCCTGCAAAATGACAGACGGCACTGTTGCACTTCGTGTCGCGGTTTCGACCTCCACACGGAACAAATATTTGTATGACCTACAGGTAGTTGTTTCAGGTCTGGCTGTTTGGGTATGTGAGTTTAAATGTTTGTTTATATTCTGTATAATTGAAAAAAAAACGGGAGATTTAAGGTTAACGTATAGTGCTGTTGCTACTGCTGGGGTGATTGTGTAGAATGCGAATGTGTCCCCGCACCCCAGCCAGAAGTGACGAGAAGGAACACCGTGTGGTTTTAGTGAGTAGGAGTCTGACAGACCTCTCCGCAAAGGCGGAGGACATCCATTGAGGATTTCCAAACGCCAAAAAAAGTGCTACACACATTTTTTTTTTGCAATGGAAAAGTAACTTCATATATTATATAACTTAAAAAAGATCGCCCAAAAAACTAACGATATGCATCACCTCTTATAGACTTCAGAAAAAAGCAGGAAGTCTAGTTTTTATGCAACTTTCATTTTGATTTTTTAAATAAATCAGTGTATGTAACTTTCTCGATCGATTACTTGTCACTAACGGGGTACCAAGAATTTAAATCCTGTATAAAATTACGTTAACGTCACACCAAGGGAGAATCTTTGTCATTGCATACAAGCCGGAATTAACACACGAGCCATTAGACAAGGGTGTTATGGAGCCGAGAACAAAAGTGACAAATTGTCACGTGAATCAAACGACGTTTTTCAATAAACTTACGGAAACATAAAAAAAAACAAAAAGTATTTTGCCATGAATCACCATAGTTTAATTCGTTTATTCTTCCCCCGCGCTTGTTCATATTAATAACATTTTAATGTATGACTAATCAATCATATATATCTTTACAAGTACTGAGCTGAGATTCAAGACTGCTTCTTGTTACTTGGAGTCCATTGCTACACCCAGTGTCTTAAATAATTTTGTACCTATTAAAAAAATAATTTGTTTTTTTTATATTATATTTTTTTTTTCATTTCTAATTGTGACTGTTTTAGGTAAACCTAGTAAAAACTATTATAACCTGATCTCTCTACAATGCATTGTACACCGCAGCGGAGAGATCAGGTTAAAATGGTTTTGTTTAGGTTGATGTGCCGTCGTGTGTACGTACGTACACACGTACAAGTACTTGATATATTTTAATTTTTTGTCCAACTGATAACTTAGATATATGGTGTGGTGTACCTTACATGTTATAAATACATTTACAGAATCATCCCCTTACCTTATGCTCAGCTGTCACGCATATATAAAGACACTGTATATAATATTGTACTTATTTATTAATCCATTCACACACGCCGTAATACAAAAACGATGTTCAATATGCATTTAAATGTTCCCCATATAATTTCGCGACGGGGGCCTAGAATTAAATTGCAATACATCAGAGTTTAACACAATCAATAATGACTTAGCAAGTCGGCTACATTAAAGGGCTGTACCGCTTCTTTCAGATGTCTATCCGTATGTCCCTTACTCAGCAAAATCGTGAAACCTTACAGTATTATTTGCAAGGGAATTTAAAATGATATGGGTAATCTTAATTGCGAAGTTTTCTAAAGGATATTTTTATCTTAGACTATGCTTTTGCCCGCGGCATCGCTCGCGTTAAATTCGGGGCAACACAGTTCCCCTTGCGCCTTATTGATTTGTAATATCAACGCTAAGTTTTCCCTTTTCTTCCCTCTTTCTCCCTCACATCCCACTTAAAAAAAAATAGCCTATGTCCGTCTCCTGGTTCCCAACTATTTCTGTACCAAAATTCATCAAAATCGATGTAGCCATTAAAAGAGAGAGCAAAATAATACTGGCAAGATTTTTTTTTTTAGTTTTTTCTAAATTCCGATTATCTGACGTCATAATACATGTTCCAATCTTCGCAGACTGATTTAAAAAAGGTACCAAGGCCTTACAATGACTGTCTCAAGTGATGCGCCTAAATAAACAAGGATGGGCAGTACCGATATCAGAAGTGGGTTTTTTTTGTTACATATTTTCGTAGTAGTGAGGGGAAAATATCGATGTACTTTTTTTGTAGTTTATCGATTTTATTTTCTCAATTTTCTAAAGCGTTTTTGACGTGTGATTTGTTAATATACATTTTCTACGAGTAAAATGAAAGGAAATGAATAACAGGTAGGATATACTTTGTGGAATTGAATCCGCTTACTGGATATGAGTTTAGACATTTTGGAACGGCACAGGATATACTCATGAGGGTGACCTTCATGCCAAGAAACTCATTTTATTACATATTTGCGTCGGTGTTCAAAACACGCGGTTGCTTCTGACATATATGTGACAATGGCATTTAGAAAGTTAAATAAATAAATCAACTTGCAGCAAATGACATTTTTTTCTCATTCTTTAAAAATATATTCAGCCGTGATAATTATTATAAGCATCCACAACCCATTTATAATAATAACCATATTATGTTTATCTTAAAATTATCAAGATAATACCAAATTATTGTATCTTATTCTTGATCTGCTGACCTGAATTATTTATAATAAAACTTTTACATGTAATAACAACTTAATGAGCTAAAACAGAGTTTCCTCTTCTCTACCCTTTTGATGTGCCCTACAGGATACATAATGATCTCAATTATAAATTACCACCTAAGTACACATTAAGGTCCTACCGTGGTAGCAGGTTGTTTGAAAGAGATACCGCGGCCCCGGAACGTAAAGGGAACAATAGATGGAACATGGATGGGGTTTTAGCCAGTACAAGTCTGACAATTCCCCCCGCTCCGCCCAGAGCGTGGGAAGTTATATGGTGATTTCCCAACCCAAAAAAAAGAACAAATTATGGTAAAACATTTAAATGATTGAGTAATCTATACTAATATTATAAAGCTGAAGAGTTTGTTTGTTTGTTTGTTTGAACGCGCTAATCTCAGGGACTACTGGTTGGAATTGGAAAATTCTTTTAGTGTTGGATAGTCCATTTCTTGAGGAAGGCTATAGGCCATATAACATCACGCTACGACCAACAGGTGCTGATTAGCACGGGTGAAACCGTGGGGAACAGCTAGTCTCAAATAAATATCGATAGACTGGTCACATCACTATTCCAAAAACGATGAAATGTCTCAAATCCAGCTACTGTATTCCATGGCACACAGTTTAATATTTACATATAGTTAACATTCCACGTTTAAACCAATAACGTTGACAGATCTTAAATATTTTTAGTTTTTTTTTTATTATTTAAACTGTCAGGGTTCCAATTTGCAACAGGTGAATAAATTCAGAAATCCTACTAACATTTGAAATCCGAAAGTATATTGGCATCTAAGTTTCTGTTTTACACAAAAATAGAGAACAGTAGGGTTACTATGACATCTTATAGCAGTTCTGATTCTTGTGTAAGAAAGAGATGGTGCTAGACACCCTGTATAGCTCTGTCTCTTTCCCTCAGTGGAATAAGTTCTGTTTTAAGACGGGTAGCAGTTTTTAGTGAAATTTAACACAGTGATAGTTTAAAGACTTTTTTTCAGATGGGAAATCCTTAAATAACTTCTCCCGCTCTGGGCGGACCCAGAGCGGGAGAAGTTATTTATTTATTGTTTAGTTATTTGTTATTAGTTATTTATTTATTTATTTTATTGTAGATGGGAGTGTTAGACTTTTATTGACTAAAATCCTACCCATATTCCTTTTTTGCCCTTTGTGTTCCTTGGCCTCTGTATTTTATCGAACAACCCGTAACCCTGACTGGATAGTTTATAGCCTGGATAAACAAATAGATAACTTTGAATCCCAGTACTCTTGTGGTCACTTCAGATAAATTTCGATGTTCAGGATTAAATTTTTCAATGAAAATATTCTCAATAACCGCTATATAAGTCTTAAATCTCTTTGATAAGAACTATCTAAAATATTTATACCAAAAATATCGACCCATGTCATTCGATTAATCGATGTCAGATATCGATACTAAACGTAAATCGATATAGATTTTAATCGAGATCATGATCGTTTCGGACGCATGAACTGCGATCGTGATTCGTGACTGATCCGAAATATTTAAAAAGTCGAGTGTATTTTTGTTTTGTACGCTGATGTAGAATTGGTTTTGTTAATTTTGAGAAGTTTACACAAAATCCCCGCGATTTCACCCGGGTACGCCCGGATAAAAAAATGTGATAATCCAGGTTAAAAGTTATTAATCAAATCGAAGTTTTAACCCAATCCGTTAAGCTGTTTGAGCGTTAAGGAGTTAAAACGGTTTTTTTTTTCTTAATAACCGACAATGTTATTCAAAAATTATAGGTTGGGTACAGATTCCGTGGCAACCATTTTAGAATGGGTGTCCCTTGAACCCTCTATACGAACTTCTCGCCCGCAATCGTCAATCTTAATCAATATAAAACACTAGCTGTTACCCACGGTTTCACCCGCGCTGCTCAGCACCTGTTGGTCGTAGCGTGATGTTATATAGCCTATAGCCTTCCTCAAGAAATGGACTATCCAACACTAAAAGAATTTTCCAATTCCAACCAGTAGTCCCTGAGATTAGCGCGTTCAAACAAACAAACAAACAAACAAACAAACTCTTCAGCTTTATAATATTAGTATAGATTATTAGTATATTAGTATTAGTATATATTAGTATAGAAGTATAGATTGTAGGTTGGGCACAGATTCCGTGGCAACCATTTTAGAATCAGTGTCCCTTCAACCCTCTATACAAACTTCTCGCCCGCAATCGTCTATCTTAATCAATATAAAACATTAAATAATTAAACAGAAGTCAAAAACAATCAAACTTAATCTTCGAAAACTACCAAACAATTTGTCGGTATGTTAGAATTTTTTGTCGTTAAATGATTAATGTATATTTGAGTCAAAACTGTCTGGGTTAAAATGTGTGGTCTAATTCACAAGATGCAAGCTAAGTTTTAGGAACCCCAGAGGGGCTTGCAAAGGCAACTGCCTGCCAGGGTTGCGGGTTTTTCGGAAGCTACCGCGGCCCCGGAATGTAAAGGGCAAAATAATGCAATGTAGTGTTTTAGTCAGTAAAACTCATGTTGCTAACGTTTGTTTTTTTTGGAACGAAGTTCCTTATAGCGCGTTGTGAAAGGGGACTAGACGGAAAAAATTCTTACGAAAAGTTGTCACGACACTTTTTGCTATTGTAAGCTGTGCGGCGTCGCATGTTTCTCTGTCTGTCTGTCTGTCTCTCTCTCTCTTATAGAAAGCAAGCCAGATATTTTCATTTCTATAGGAGCTTCGTTCCATCCGGATGTCCCTTGACACCTCTTAATTTTTTTAATACAGCGATGACGTATTTGACATCCAGTAAACACGATACGTCTTTACACGAAATGCGTGGTGTCGGACGAATTATTTATAACCACGTCATCAAATATTCTAATATCATTCGTGAATATACGATAGAAGAAAATTCATGAAAATGTTAATATTTTAAAATCGTAATCATTTATTATTTTCACTGATGACAGCTAGAGTATAGACTAAACTGCGGGATTTATATATTTTTTATAAATTGAATAATTATTTTTTTTTCATGAAAGCACGTTTGCACAGCCATGATACAAATATTTTTTTTTAAGTTTAGATTTAAGTTTTTGTTGTAGTTTGTGTGCATTTATGGCTAATTAGCCAAATAAATGTATTTTCTTTTTTTATAATTTTATAAATAATAAACGAAAACTCGTCTAATTCGAATTGTAAGTTCCTAACTTGGACCACGCCCTCAACCCTGCAACTCCGTGTGTGGTACAAATGACCAGTGACATAGAATCATTTATCATCACTATTTAGAAGTAAAACCTTACAGGTTACATACCTCCTTTGATTTTGTGACGTACCGACTTGGTTTGTGGTGTTTTTTTCATAAATTATTTTTGAAGGAAGCTTAAGTACAAGAGAAATGCTTTTGCATTTTCTTAGGCGCGTCAGACTGTTTAGAAATGATGGCACAGTTAGCGCAGCGACTGCTACGTTACGTATCGCGGGTTCGATCCCCGTACAGAACAAATATTTGTAAGACCTACAAGGTAGTACCCACGATACAGGAGAGATTCCTAGTGTGGACAACGATTTTTTAAAGCCTTTTTTTTTCATGAACAGCAGTAGGTTATACTGGAAAACCAAGCTTGTAAGCTTGTATAAAGTATCGTCACTAATACTGATTATTTCAATAACTAGCTTTTGCCCTTGGCTTCGCTCGCGTTAAATTCGAAGTAAGACAGTTCCCCTTTCCTGATTTGCAGGAACCTGCTACTTGTAGTTTTTGTCCTTGCGCCTTAGTTATTGTATTAGCAAAGCTCAGTTTTCCCTTTTCTTCTATCTTTCTCTTCTTATAAGTGAGAAAGAGGTATATACATAAAACTCATATGGGACTCCTTCGGGAATATTCCCTTTAAAATATAAAAATAATTTTGAAAATCGTTTCATAATCGACAGAGAAATCGCGTAAAAAAACAAAAAAAAAACCGGCCAAGAGCGTGTCGGGCCACGCTCAGTGTAGGGTTCCGTAGTTTCCTGTCCGTCACAATAAATGTAAATGTTCCCACTTATGAGTTTAAAGGTGGAAAGCACGGAAAATCTTAACATCGACTTTTAAAAAATGACGTCATTACACAACGCCATCTATCGAACCATTTATGAACTGGTTTTTACCTTAACATTTTGATGGTGTTAAAAAAATGAATTTTAGTTTTGTTCTGGCATAGCATGTTCTTAATAGAAATTTAATGTAGTTATAAGATACCGCCAATGCCAAGGAGAGACCAACCAAACAATTCGGTAATACCCGATCCAATGTAATAAGTACCTACAGCGCCGGGGAATCGGGTTACTAATTAATACTTTTTTACCGATTTCAATAAATCTTTTTTTGTTTGAAAAAGATACGTTCAGGATAATAAAATATGTAAAACGAAGTTAAAAAAAATGCTTGCATATACGATTATACTACAAACTTAGTCCAGAAATTATTTTGTAAAACTTTTTGTCTTTTTTGTTCAAAAACTGTTGTGTCAATCAAGTTCAAAATAATTTTCATAGAAAGTCCTTATAATGTTCTACTTTTCAGTTTTTTTTCATATTTTCTAAACTTATGGTTCAAAAGTTAGAGGGGGGGGGGACACATTGTTTTTTACTTTTGGAGCGATTATTTCCGAAATTATTGACATTATCAAAAAATGATTTTAGTAAACCCATATTCATTTTGAAATACCTTTCTAACAATATATCACACGTTAGGGTTGAAATTAAAAAAAAAAAAACAGTTCCTACTTTACATATAGGGTGGCTATCCTAATAAAACATTTTTTTCCAATTTTTATTTTACCACTTTGTCGGCGTGATTGATATACATATTGGTACCAAATTTCAGCTTTCTAGTGCTAACGGTCACAGAGATTAAGCGAGGACGGACGGACGGACGGACGGACGGACGGACGGACGGACGGACAGACAGACATGGCGAAACTATAAGGGTTCCTAGTTGACTACGGAACCCTAAAAACCAGTAGAATAGAGAACCTTATTTAAAAATACTTACCATGACATACAAAAATATTTGTGAAATTAAATCAATAAGGCTGTGACTGACAAAACTTGCAAATTAATTGAAGAGAAATGTATCCGTATACTAATGAGAGAAACGACATAGAATACCATATACAATGAAAATAATATATTTGTTTTGTATATATTATTATTTTGTTACTGTACAACACTATTTGTCGCCATTTTTGGACTTAAGTGGTATTTGTATCGATAAAAATATTGCATTGTAACTTTTATAAATATTAAATTATTGTGTTTCACAGGTTTAACTGCATTGAATAGTTAAGATGTTTTAAGAAACGGTCAAGGGCGAGTCAGGCTCGCCCACCGAGGGTTCCGTAAATTTGTTTTACTGGAGTTTTAATAATAAATTTTGAATTTCTCTTTATCGTGATTAATCCTTACTAATATTATAAAAGCGAAAGTGAGTTTGTTTGTTTGTTTATTACCTCTTCACGCTTTAATGGCCGTAGTTGGGAACCAGGAAACGGAACCTATGTCCGTCTCCTGGTTTCCAACTAACTCTGTACCAAAAGTCACCAAAATCGGTTTAGCCATTAAAGCGCGAAGAGGTAACAAACAAACAAACTCACTTTCGCTTTTATAATATTAGTAAGGATATAAAATTCTCGTGTCACAATGTTCGCTCCAATACTCCTCCGAAACGGCTCGGTCGATCCTTAATTTTTTTATGCATATTCAGTAAGTCTGAGAATCGGAAAACATCTATTTTTCATTCCCCTAAGTGAGCAGCGGTGATAAACGCTGGGCACAGCTAGCGTTTTATATTTTTTGTGTTCTTTGAGGAATGTGTCAAATAAATATGTTTTCTTTCTTTCATATGGTATGGGAGATGGTTATTATTTACAGTGATACTTTGATTACTGCGACATTGATACTTGTAATGATTTATTAATTTATATTTTACGTAAATTATTTAAACTTTTCTTCTTATATTAAAAAAAATGTTGTGGCCGACAGGGTCCATGTAAACTGTAACTTGCGGGGGCACTGCCGTGCCCTCCGATTATTATTTCATTTCTTTACATATTTTTTACATTTTTTTGCAGAATTCTAATAATAAAAAAAAATAAGACCTTGTAAAACACATGTGAGATACAATAAATAATTGAATTGAATAGACTGACCTGGTTGTGGTAATGCGCCAGGTGATGCGGCACATGCCGCATGGCCGGGTGCAGCATCTCGGCGCTGCTAGGACTGCCGCTGCTGCTGCCTTCTATCGCCTGCAAGACGAGGAGTTGCTCAGAACTAGGACATCATCAACCATCCGAGAACGGTGGCGTATTTTCTTTAACCTTTAAGTTTAGACGTGAAATTTCACAGACTACTCGTTGTTCTTATTTTCACCTAATTCCCCCACTCCCCGTCATTGGTTGAGGTGCAACCTCCTCTGTCGTTGGTAGTTTTACGACTTAAACAAAACTACTGAGCCTCTCCATCACGGGGAGTGGGGGAAACAAGAACAACGAGTAACCTGTGAGACTCCACGTCCATACTTAAAGGATGAAATTTCATTTTTAAAGTTTCACGATTTTTCATTACACACTTAAATGTAGACTGAGATAACTCTAAAATATATTTTTTATACTACTTTTATTTTTCCGATAAAGTTTTTGCATTTGCATCTCCTTACCTCAGGCGGTTCATTCTTCGTCTCAGCCTCGTCCCCGAGTTCCACCAATCCCAGAGCCTCCTCCAAGAGATCGAACCTGGACTCCTCGCTGCTGACCAGCTCTCGGGGCAAGTCTCCCTGGATCACGTACTCGCCTGGAAAAGAGAGGAGAGAGTTAGACGTATGTTTGAAAATGTGTGACGTAAGCAACCGTGCTAACTTGCGACATAAACGGCCATATCTTTTGACTGCGTAGACTTAGAGGGTTCGTTTTTTCACAGTACAAAGTGATCACAGAGTTGAGTATATGGTTTTAATTTATACTCGATACCTTCATGCGTTCCTGAGATAAAGGCTCGTGAGAGTTAATGTCGCAAGTTTGTACGATACCCGCGGTGCGCTCGTGCGCTTTTATACATAGTTCATCATTTTCCTGCCCTTGTCCCATTTTATTTGTGGTCGGCGCAACACGTTTTCTTCTTCCATTCTCCCCTATCAAACGTCATGGCATCATTTACTCCTTTCTCGCGTTTATACATAGTTGATAACAGTTAATGCATAGGTTATATAATATATAATAGTTTTTTTTTGCCATTGATACCAAATTTTCGCACAAAATACCATCCCAGCCGTCTCAAGCACAAGGAACCCGCATAATCATTATTTTATCCACAACTAAAGCAAAACAATTTACTGAAACGGTATCCCAAATTCCTACAATACAAGAATAATTTAAAACAACAATAAAATCGTCTACTGGACACCGGTACCGACTTAAAGTAAGTTCAAAAAGATTCTTTCAGACCCAAGAGACAGAAAAAAAACTGCAAGTAGCAAGTACCGCCATTTTAAAACATAATTTACAACTTTAAAGAACTATAAATCATTACGGTTCTTTCTATAGCGGTCGACCACAAAAACAACCCTTTGAATGCTGACCGATAATCTTGTTTGGCTATGAAAGGGTCTAAGAGACCGCGCCTCATAATTATGCATGGACAGTAGCTGAGGGGTTTAGGGAATAAATCATAATTGACGCATGGCGGGTTAAGGTTTTTGTTCTTGGTAAAGTTGTAAAAACGGTTGCGGCTGGTGCTTATTTGTTTAAAAAGTAAGCTGTTTTAAGGTGTCCGAATTTTCGTGCAAAAATAAATAAATCACACTAAGTTAATTTTTAGGAAATTGTATTGTGCTAATTATTATTATAAGGAAAGAAGACGGGTTTCTGAATGAGTACAAGGTCAGGAATACCTTTAAACCACGAAATCTATACTAATAACTTAATGGTTGTACTCAATTACGCCAAAACGGCGGAATAGTTCTGGATGAAATATATTATTGTCTGGAAAGCACATATACGTTCTTTATATACTGGAAACAATCATTAAGATATTAATCGTGATCGTAGTCGCGGGTAACAGCTAGCTCAAATTTAAAGACTTGAATTACTTTGCAATCCTAATCCCATCAGGAAATCTAGAAAAACACAAAGGCAACAACGTTCCTGTCACCTTAACCTGTGCTTAAACTATCAAATATAATATTCCCCTAATTTAAAAACCTGTCACTTCCTTTACACCATAAAAAAAAACAATCAAACCAAAAATTAACTCAAAATCAGTTTGACACATTTACTGAAAACCCATTATTTAGGTAACGGTGAACCACAGTAGCTATTGTCACACACAATAACGACTTATCGTAATCCTTCAATTGTGGGGTCTATAAGACCCAAAGTCAGTGGCGACGTCCTTTTTTTTCGTGTCGCGCTCAACGGGTTACCTCGGTACAAGATTAGGAGGGATTATTTTTCGGAAGCGTTAACGATTATAATAATTTGATTATTATTTTAAATGGCTACTCGTGTTTTTTAAAGAGATTATGTGGAAATCAGTTTGATTTCTTGTCTAAGTTTTATCTAGTTCCTTTTTAGAATTCCGTAAAACTGGAGAGTTACCATGACATCTCATAGCAGTTCTTATTCCTGTGTGAGAAAGAGATGGTGCTAGACACCCTGTATAGCTCTGTCTCTTTCTCTCAGTGGAATAAGTTCTGTTTTAAGACGTCATGGTAGGGCAGTAGGATCCTATTTTACTCCGCGGTCCTGTGATGTTGTGCGTCTGTCATCAGCAGGTTTCTCATGAACCGTGATAGTAAGGCAGTTGAAATGTCCACAGATGATGTATTATTGTTGTAGCTACAACAACAAATACGAAAACACAGATTTTTTTGCCCGCACTTTATTTATATTAATAATAATTTCTGAACAAAATTACATGTCAACATCTAATTAAATAACCCGCCCCTGACCATTCCGTGCGCAAAAGTGCCCATAACACTTGCCGCATTCCCGCGTTGGATGGCAATGGACAACCTTTGCGCCAGAAACCGGCTGGAGCGGGAGTCACCACTGACACTGTTTCAAAACACAGAATAAAATAAATATTTAATAGGAGTCCCATTTTCATAGATAACGGTACAGAGACCTTTAGGGATTCGCACTTGGGGGGGTTTTTAAATAAACTCGCGCCGAATATTTTGAAATGAATACCAGTATGCCAAGTGTGTCTAGAAAATCAAATAGACGTCTAAATTTCCGTCGTTGTAAGTTACGATTCTTTATTAGAAGTTTAGCACCTAATATGTCAAACTACATGTCTTACATGGGCTTTGATAAATCTACCCGGGGCGGAGTTTGGCCACACTATTTTTATTTCACAATTTTTTTTCTTTTTTTTCTATAAGCACTAACATAGGTTTTAATGATAATACTAACACAATGTGGGCCAATGTAGTCTGTAAATAAAAGATTTTTATTTTATAATATTGAAATTGGAGCTATTTGATCTCTAACAAGAATTATTCCTTTTAATCCATTTCAAATTCCTTTATAAGATTCAATAAAATTATTTTAATTACATCTGGGGGTCCAAAATGGACACTTAATGAGAATCATAATCGGTTAATAATATGAATTAGGTACGTAAAAGTGTCAATTAACTACCTCTGTGAACATTTTAAGAATTTTGACGCAATTTATATAAACACTAGCTGTTTTCCGCGGTTTCACCCACGCTGCCCCGCACCTGTTGGTCGTAGCGTGATGTTATATAGCCTATAGCCTTCCTCAAGAAATGGACTATCGAACACTAAAAGAATTTTCCAATTCCAACCAGTAGTCCCTGAGATTAGCGCGTTCAAACAAACAAACAAACAAACTCTTCAGCTTTATAATATTAGTATAATAAATACTCATCTAGTATTTATTACTTGAACTCATGCTATCAACTGGCTACTCTTTCAGATCATAAGCGATTTTATAATACTAAACCTAACGGAGGAAAAACCGCCAATTCCAAAATAAATATTCCTACTGTCTCTATAAACAGGTAAATCCTATAGAAAACACGCCTTAAAAACTATAAAAAAAACTCCCTACCTATTTCATAAAAGACCGTACCGAATTCTGTCCGGTTGGAAAAAAACACATGTTTTAATTGTTTCGCGCCATTTTGGTCCGCCATCTTGTTGACCTTCGTGGTCCACCAATCATGGCGGGTATTAGAATGGTTGTTAATAGTATATTGGAAGTGATGGGTTGGTTAGATTTAGGTATTAATAGAAACTATTTTAGCGCTATCTTAACTAATTTAATAAATGGCTAAGTATGTTTGTTTGTTGCCTTTTCACGCCTAAACTACTGAACCGATCATACTGAAACTTTGATATGTTGTCAGGTGTTCAGAAAGAGACATAGCAGACCATCCATGTATTACGCAAAACATTCTGTTACAATACAACAACATTGTTAAACCAAATGATTTTAAAAGAGTAACCATGGAGTTTGTTGCCGGTTCTTCTCTATAGAAAACGACCAACCCGAATCTTTTCTCGTTGTCTTCTAAGTGCCCATGTAGACCGACGTGACATAAAAATATTTTGTTTTAAAAAAAATTATCGTACTTTGGTAGGTACTTCATTTTCAATTACCTAAAATAACATTGAAATGAGACTAAAAACCACGCGATTTCCGGCGTCCCTTTCAAAAACAAATTCGCGACCAAAACATTTGATGCCGAAATAATCAACAATGCGTTCGACGGACACGCCAATGATCCATGGATCATAGATCTATAGATCAATTCACTTTCGGCGCAGGCGACGCGACAAGTCATTGCCAAGGTTACAACAATAAGCTTTTTGTAACCGCGTTATGCAATAGTTTATTTTTGAACTTCAGTTGTTACGCACTGCTATTTAAAACTTCTTTCTATATATTGGTATTGGTTTATTTATAACTAGCTTTTTCCCGCGGCTTCGCTCGCGCAAAATTCGGGGTAACACAGTTCCCCTTTCCTGTTACTTTAGTTCTTTGTTGTTTTAGTTTCGGTTGTGACAGCAGAATCGAAACCAATATCTACTTTTTTATAGCTAGTGACTAAATTCTTTCTTTTAAGATCTCTATTCTATATCTTTTATCAAGGTTGCCCGTTGATAGGTAACCACCCATTCCGTAGCGAGTTTCCTCCGTGCCTCTGAAAACACGTTAATCCGGTGGTCCCGACTGTCATTCGTATACATATCTTAAACAGTCATTACAGATCAGTTAATGGCTGGAAAGTTTCAAACTAGTCTTACCAAAGAGACTCCTGACCTTCTAACAGTTCAATAATAGTTTAATATTGAAATAAATGCTTAAATCTAATCTATGGACAAAAAGTATAACAGCAGCATTTTATCACTCATAACAACAAAATGCAGCATCTTATCGTTTCCCTGTTTGACATTACAACGAATTCAAAATGGCGGCCACTAAATAGAAGACTATTGCTTTCAATTGATACAGATGAGGGCTCTTGTTATTGGTGGGACACCAATTGATGTCAATTTTAATGATTTGGAAGATTTCCTACATGTTAGTGGAATAGAGATGGACAGGCTGAACGAATGTCGAGAATATGTCTGAGTATCATCCGTGTAAAATATTTTTCAACGATTTCAAATTGAATATCCTAGTTTCGCATCTATTATTAATTTAGTTAAAACTGTATTCTTATTTTTAGTAATTGTTGGGTTTTCCGTCAGGATTTTTTCAGTAAATACTAGCCACGCAATCTGCATTTATGAACAATTGGTGGCATTGGTTCCGTCCTAATCGAATCCAGAATTCATGCTCAGCATACGCGATGGCAACTACTAGCGAGGCAGTCAGATATATATCCTTACTTCCTTACTAATACTATAAAGGCGAAAGTGAGTTTTTTGTTTGTTACGTCTTCACGCCTAAATGGCTAAACCGATTTCTCCTGTAACGTGTATGCGTTGAACTCACATACACAGACATCCCGACCCGAAACAACTATCTGCAGGTCACATAAATATTTATTCCGTGCATTACATGGGACTTGAAGATAACTGGCGAAATCTGCTACCTACAATTAAGTACTAAGTACACTTCTACCTAATCGTTTGGGGATTACAATCGTTGCGTTAAGTTTAATTAATTACCCAAAATAATGGTATTGTTGAAATTTATAGAAAGGGCTACCAAAGCACATTAGCAAAAGGAAAACTTTCCAATCTCTCATGGCGATAGGAAATCTTTATGTAAAATTCTCATTATTTAAATTAAAGTATTAGAACAATAAGCTTATTATATGCCATAAGGAAAGTTTAATACGCTGTGCTGTGGGCTCCCATGGCACAGCATCATGCTGGGTGACCTACCTGTCGCAGTCACGACGTGCAAGCTAGTTTTATTTAGTCCCATACATGTTGGACGGGCCTGTTGGTCCAGTGGTTAGTGGCCCTGACTGCTGAGCCGGAGGTCGTGGGTTCGATTCCCACCCAGGACAAACTTTGTGTGATGAGCATGATTATTTGTTCTGTGTCTGGGTGTGATTTATCTATGATATGTATGTATTTATAAATTGTATAAGGATGTATATCAGTTGTCTGGTTACCATAACACAAGCTCTGCTTAGCTTGGGATCAGATAGCCGTGTGTGAGTTGTCCCAAGACATTTATTTATTTGTAAATGTTTGTGATGCTTTGGACGTTTAATGTTTATTTATTTTGTGCGCTCGTCGTAATTTGCGACAAGTAAATATTGTTTCGTTCTATTAAAAATCTTTAATTTGAAAACATGGCGGAGAATCACACTATATCCTACTTCCTACTAATATTATAAATGCTAAAGTTTGTGAGTATGGATGTATGTTTGATCCTCTTTCACGCAAAAAGTACTGAACGGATCTTTGTGAAATTTATGTGTGTTTATTTTATGATTGATTATTTAAAATTTTCCTGTTTTGTCTTTTCCACACACTGTGTCTACATTTCTCATCCAACTTTCCTCTCGCAGGTCTGCTGGAAGAAATTTCTAATGAAATAACCTGTACCTTTCTGCTCTTCTGTCTTAATGTAATTTTCGATAGGTATAGTGTTTTGTGTGTGCATATTTAAGAAACCGCGGGGCGCATTTAACCCTTATCCTTACTAATATTATAAAAGCGAAGTTGAGTTTGTTTGTTAGTGGGATGTGAGGGAAAAAGAGGGAAGAAAAGGGAAAACTTAGTGTTGCTATTACAAATCAATAGACGCAAGGGGAACTGTGTTAACCCAAATTTAACGTGAGCGATGCCGCGGGCAAAAGCTAGTAAGTTTATAAGTTCGTAAATGAAGAATTGTCGAGAGACACTCTAACTGCTCTTAATGAAATACTCTCAAATTGTATTAATTATCATTACAGCTTTTTAAAAATATGTAAATATAGAATTAAATTAGTTTTAAAGCCTAGCTTAATTCACATTTTTACTAATAATACCAATTACACCAACATTCACCAGACCAATCGCTTTCCTTACTGCCACATAGAACACAAACCACAAATTTAAAAATCGAATCATGTAGTCCCAACCGGTTCCACATTCCTCCAACCGAAACAACTGATATACATCCGTCCTTTTCTTGCGCAACACTTTTTGTTTCAATTTTCGAATTAATTCGAACGTGTGGGAAAGAGATAGCGATATATCTTTGTGAGCTTTGATGTGGATTCCTATTGCGGTTGCCTGATTCGACGCTCCTTATTGTGTAGGTATTTTATTTCGAGTTTTTCCTTGTTTCTTGTAGGTATTTAGTTTAAATTACTAGGTATAAGATATTAATGTAGCTTTATGAATCATTTTGTGAACCGAAGAGCTGTCATTATTATTGTAATTATAACAAAAAAGTGTGGAAATGTTTTTTGTTTTCTTGCTTGGCTTTATTTATTATAGTGCATTTTTGAATAGATAGACTGCGTACTACACAAACGTTTTTTGGTATTCTAAAAACATCTAAATCTATAAGATATTTTTAGAATTCTAAGGTGTTATCGAGGGGTCCGCCATCATCAAGGCCTTTGCCTGCTGGGGTTGTTCGAAAGAAAAGGAACACGGTTGAGTTTTAATACGTAAAAGTCTGACCCTCCGTTTCGGTCCGCCCAGAGCGGGAGAAGTTATTTAATATCTTCCTACACGAAAAAAAAGATAGGCGCCATTTTTAAAAGTACGAATTTTATTTCATTCATAGACAAAGATGATGAATTTAGAATTTTGTACATAGGATATGTACTTATCTATTCAGAATTTCTTCAGCACCTCATTACTTATATTGATTGAAAAAAAAAAAACATCAAAAGAAAACAGCCTAGACCCAAAAATGCCTGTGAAAGGAGAAAACATATGGCAATTGTAAACTTAAAAATTTATCAAGTTAATAAATTTGTTTGGTAATAGTACGAAGAACATAAGCGTGTACTTATTTATATCCGTCAAAAGCTACTAACTTCCCATGGACGATTTCCCTAATTTCTTTGAGAAGCATGAGGAAGCGCTTCATCTTGATAACTCCACCTAATCGCTAGAAGGCGGAGTCACGTGCGAAAGGTATGCAAAATTATCTTTGTTTGGTTCCTTTTCATGTAGCGGAGATGAGAATGTTGAGATGGATGTGTGGAGTGACAAGAATGGATAAAGTAAGGAATGAGTATATAAGAGGAAGTTTGAAAGTTGCGCCTGTTAGGTACAGAAAAATTGAAAGGGAGTCGTTTGTCTTGGTATGGACATGTAATGAGGAGGGATGAAGCACATGTGACTAAAAGAGTGATGGACGGAGAGGAAGACGAAGGCCGAAGAAAAGATGGATATATTGTGTAAGGAATGATATGAAGGCGAAAGGAGTAAATGATGTCGTGACGTCTGATAGGGGAGAATGGAAGAAGAAAACATGTTGCGCCGACCATAAATAGAATGGAACAAGGGCAGGAAAATTATGAGTTCTTTCTACATAACTTTATATCACCAAAGCTTTTTTTTTAATTACATGTTGCACCACACCACACCACACAATTTTTTTCTGTATCGTGGGTGCGTTTACAAACATTCAAACTCACATACACAAACAGCCAGACCCGGAACAACTACCAGTAAGCCATACAAACATTAGTTCCGAGCGGGATCGAACTCACGACACGCGTTTTAGCAGCCCGCGGTTTCACCCACGCTGCTCAGCACCTGTTGGTCGTAGCGTGACGTTATATAGCCTATAGCCTTCCTCAAGAAATGGACTATCCAACACTAAAAGAATAGTTCAATTCGAACCAGTACTTCCTGAGATTAGCGCGTTCAAACAAACAAACAAACTCTTCAGCTTTATAATATTAGTATAGATTTGCTTAACCACTGCGCCAACCGTATGAAATGCCTGTCTCAACGCTCTTACACATAAAACGTACCCTACCTACCTACAACAACGTAGAAGGGTGTGAACATAACCTCGCCGCGGGGGTCTTCGTTTTTTCGATACGCATTCAAATCGGTACCCCACAGTGAGGAGGTAAAAACATACCGGTTCGGCTTTAACTGGTTTTTTTTTAACTAATGAGCTTTTAGTACCTAATATATAATAACTAAATATAGAGCTCGAGAATGGAGGAGCTCGTGGCTAAATAATAGCAGCCGCTCGGGTCGATCTTAAGGTTAAGCCGCGCTTGCCTAGGTTGGTCTGTGGATGGGTGACCACCCGTTACATACCGAGTTTCCTCCGTGCCTCGGAAAGCACGTTAAGCCGTTGGTCCCGGCTGTCATTTGTAGATCTTTGACAGTCGTTACAGGTAGTCAGTGTTCCGAAAGTCTGACAACCAGTCTTACCAAGGGGTATCGTATTACCCAGTATTAACTGGGTTGTGGAGGTCAGATAGGCAGTCGCTCCATGTAAAATACTGATATTCAGCTGCATCCGGTTAGACTGGAAGCCGACCCCAACATAGTTGGGAAAAGGCTAGGCAGATGATGATATAATAACTAAATATATAGCTGTGCCTTACACACGTAGAAGAAGATAAACATAATTTAAAGGAAAGAAAGAAAAAATATTTATTGAACCTACTTTCATTTTCGTTTGTTTATTAATGTATACTGCCCACCGGTATCGAGAACAGGGTCCAAGCTACCGGCGGTCAGGGCTCCAGAGAAAGGAGCCTCCTAACAATACGAGCCGTATCCAGGAGTACCGCGCACTGTATCAAGCCCTTGATCCAGCTGCCTAACGAGAGCCTTCTTAGCTATTGGTCGAGGCTCTTGGCAATTAAACCATTGACTGTAATGTGTAAGTACTTAATTTTAATCTCATTTTTTTAAGCATACTAATATTTATACATATACTAGCTTTTGCCCGCGGCATCGCTCGCGTTAAATTCGGGGTAACACAATTCCCCTTGCGCCTTATTGATTTGTAATAGCAACGCTAAGTTTTCCCTTTTTTTTCCCTCTTTCTCCCTCACATCCCACTTTTTTTTAAAAAGTCTCCTGGTTCCCAACTATCTCTGTACCAAAATTTATCAAAATCGGTTTAGCCATTAAAGCGTGAAGAGGTAACAAACAAACAAACTCACTTTCGCTTTTATAAAATTTGTAAGGATAACACTACGATCCGCCACGAGCGCAAATTCAAGCGTTTATATCAAAATTTTGAGTCAGAATCGTCTAAAAATAAAACTTCGGATCTCCAAATCATTTTCAGATTAAAACTGCACAAATCAATGTCCCTGATAGAATCGGTGCATTGTCATTTCAAGTGAGGTATCTTAAAATAACTTAATACGAAGACCTCAAAAGATCTTAAAATCAACAAAATCAACCGCCAAAAGAATAAACCAAATACACTTAAGATCCTGACTTTAAATGCAACAAAATTACAACTTCGGAAAAGCACAAAAAACGAACTTCCCTTCGGGCACGCCTCCACTCAATTTTCAATCGAACCGGTTCGTTTTAGAGTTCGGTGTTCAACAGGACAAAATTACAAAGAATCCGTCACAGGATACATACTTCAGACATATTTTGGACCTTGATAGATCCTTCAAATTTTCACAAAGTATGTACAGACGCCTGCACATCAAGCTACTAGAATCTGTCAGATTTCTTTGATAGATTTTCGACTTTATTTTTAAAGTATAAGGTTCAAGGTTCATTGGGAAAAATGGACAGTTTTGGGTAGCTTGACCTGCAAGCGTCTGTACGTATAACTATTGTAAACCTTTCTAGGTGGGGATTCCTAGATAACTCTATTCTTTTTTTGCGAATGGTAAATCAAATAATTTCTTCCGCTCTGGTCGGGGGGAAAGTCAGACTTGTACTGACTAAAACCCACCCATGTTCCTTCTTTTGCCATTGATGTCCAGCCACAGGCATAATGGCCGGGACTGTAGTTACCTATTCCAAAGCCTTGTTATCATGGAGAAGAATAGGGAAGAAACTTTATCGACACGTACAACGGAACTCTTTGATTGCGACTCGACTCACTATTGACCGGTTATATTTTCAAATTTATTTTTTTCTTCGGTCCCTTGAACCTTTTCAATTTCGGAGCGTGTGGGATGTTCTCATTTCAAAAGTCGTGTCGATGGTTTTTTTTTTTTTTTTTGTTTCGTATTTCGAATAAGAATTGTTGTCGGTTATTTTTTAGGTTAACTTTTAGCTGTGTCCTTTAGGTTTTCGATTTGACTGCTTCGTAGTGAATGTAATTATTGAAAGGATATAACTACAGTATTGCCAGTAGGTATTTATTGCACAATGTACATGGTTAGTAAATACTATAACCCCTCTTTTTGTGGACGAGAAGTCATCGAATAACTTCCCCCGATCTGGGCAGGGCGGGGGAGTGTCAGACTTTTACTGACTAAAACCAAAATCAAATCATCTTTACTGTGAATCATAGGAAAGTGTACATAATACAGCTGGTTTCAATAAATATTTTCATTAATAGGATAGAATAAGAAAAGTCAGAATTTACAAACATGTCAACAATATTAATCTTATCTTAAAACTACAGCTAGTTTTAAGATAAGATTAATATTGAGCGCGTGGAACAGCTTCCACGCGGTTTCACCCACGCTGCTCAGCACCTGTTGGTCGTAGCGTGATGTTATATAGCCTATAGCCATCCTCAAGAAATGGACTATCCAACACTAAAGAGAATTTTCCAATTCCAACCAGTAGTCCCTGAGATTAGCGCGTTCAAACAAACAAACTCTTCAGCTTTATAATATTAGTATAGATATATATGAAAAAAAAAACTATTCAATATTTTTATTACACAACAGTTTGACCAATATAGTTTGACTTGTTATGGTCATGTAATGAGCAGGGATGAAGCACATGTGACTAAAACAGTGATAGATCTGAATGTTGATAGGCGGAGAGCGAGAGGAAGGCCTAAGAAAATATGCATGTAAGGAATGATATGAAGGAGAAAGGAGTGAATGATGACGTCCCGTCTGACAGGGGGGAATGGAAGAAGAAAACGTGTTGAGCCGACCCCAAATAGAATGGGACAAGTGCAGGGGCAGGAAAATTATGATGACTAGTTTGACCTATAATAAATACCTATACAAATCGTATCGTGAAACCTACCTATGTTCCTTCTTTTGCCCTTTATGTTCCGGGGTCACGGTATCGAAAAACCCGCAACCCCGGAGGCGGTGGCCCTGGCAGGTCCTTTAGCGCCCGAAGTGGGGGAAGTTATTTGAAAATTTCCCATCCACTAATACTTTTATGTGTAGCTTATTTCTCCCCCTTTTTATTCTACAGTGTATTATTCTACATTGTATTGAAATTAGCTCTCCAGAGGCGTACCTATTTTATTTTCACCCATAGGTAGGAATTCTGGTGTTGGGTTTAAGGCAAGAATCCTTGAGTATTCGAACTTAATGAATAAAAGTTAAGTTTCACTTAAGATCTACGTTGATCCTTTTATTCATAAGGGTGGGCGTAGCTCATGTAAGAGGTTTTATAACCTAAGCAATGCTGGCTGATATAGCATAACGTTCTAATACTCAGGTCGTTTTAAATTTAGAATAAGAAAGAAAAAAACATACCTATATACCTACGCTTTATTTCAAGTAGTATCCAGTCACTACAGTAGCTACCCTGGTGTCAGAGTTTGTATGCCACCCTTTGGCATGATTACACATTTCGCATGCATTTCTATAAGATACACCTACAAATCGAAGATACTCTGAATCCTCACTCCCGCGGGATCCGATCGATTTCAAGAATATTTTTTCTATAAATATTGTGACATCAAATATGTCACATTTGACGGATGGCCGCCATTGTGATTCTGCAACCGCGTACTGATGTCTCACAGATATTAACAAAATCCGTAAATAAAAAGAAAAAATAACAATGTACTGATAAACGATAAAATTTGACGATTTCGCGCGTTTTTTCTTTGATTTTTGTTGATCGGTTATTTGCTTGGGATATTTTTTGTCTGCACTAAATGACAGCGCAGCTTCTTTATTTTAGGATTTTCTGTAATGAATCCTATAAATAAATAAATAAATATCTTGGGACAACTCACACACGGCTATCTGATCCCAAGCTAAGCAGAGCTTGTGTTATGGTAACCAGACAACTGATATACATACTTATATAATTTATAAATACATACATATTATAGATAAATCACACCCAGACACAGAACAAACAATTATGCTCATCACACAAAGTTTGTCCTGGGTGGAAATCGAACCCACGACCTGCGGCTCAGCGGTCAGGGCCACTAACAACTAGACCAACAGGCCGTCGAATATTCAATCAAATCGTATTTATTCGTGAGAGTAGGTTTTATTGCAAAAATATGTTTTGGATAGGTTAGTCTGTCGTTCAAGAGCTGAAAAGAATATCAAGGGTACGAGCGTCCGTCCGTCTATTGACGACAGGCCGCGTCGACGACGCGTTAGTGTTCAACGCGTGCCTCAATAAGATGTCAGCAAAGCAGAGCGGCTTGCCAGGTCCACCGCCTGCCGGAGTCAAGGGTTGTTCGAAAGAAATACCGCGGCCCGGAATATAAAGGGCAATAGAAGGAACATGGGTGGGTTTAAGTCAGTACAAGTCTGACACTCCCACCCCGCTGCTCAGAACGGGGGAAGTTATTTTATGATAACCGATCGGCAAAAAAAAGTAACTAGAATTCAAAGGTCATCTCAGACTTGTAAACAGCATAGAGAGACCAGATATATTTTCAATTTCCTGATCTTAAAATGCATTGAACGCGTTGAAGTCTTTTGTATGACGCGAGATCGCTTACCGACGGCGGGTGGCGACGGGATACCAAATAAGGCTGTATCATATATTAAAACTAGCTGTGCCCAGCGGTTTCACCCGCTGCTCACTTAGGGGTATGAAAAATAGATGTTGGCCGATTCTCAGACCTACCCGATATGTACAGAAAATTTCGTTTAAATCGGTCCAGCCGTTTCGGCGGAGTATGGGAACGAAAACTGTGACACGAGAATTTAATATATTAGATTATGACTGTCGTGTCCAGCCTGGTTGTTTGGTCAACACGGAGCTGACGGACGCTACTAAGCGTACTAAATTCAATTTAGATTGTTATCGACACACTAAGAGGAAGAAAAAAACTTAGCTTTTGCCCGCGGCTTCGTTCGCATTATATTCAGTATAACACAGTACCTGCTACATGCAGTTTTTGCTCTTGTGCCTTATTCATTTGTAATAGCAACGCTAAGTTTTCCCTTTTCTTTCCTCGTTCCCTCATATTCCACTGAAGGAGAACGAGGGAAGACACACAAAAAAGTTAGCCTATGTCCGTCTCCTAGTTCCCAACTATCTCTGTACCAAAATTCATCAAAATCGGTTTAGCTATTAAAGCGAGAAGAGGTCTAAACAAACTCACTATCGCTTTTATAATATTAGTAAGGATTTTTCGTACCTCAAAAGGAAAACACGGAACCCTTTGTTGTCCGTCTGTCTGTACTCTGTATATCAAGACCCTTTATCTCGGGAACGTGTGGAGGTATCGAGAGCACCACACAGATTTCAGTGGACCTGTCCAGTCAGTGCAAACATTTGTCAGTTATCAGTGTAGCTCGACTTAAGAAGCTCAACGACACGACGAACAATACCAGAAAAAGGACACATCAGACGAAGCCAGCTATTGTGAAGAGCATTGTATTCTGACTAATATTATAAAGCTGAAGAGTTTGTTTGTTTGTTTGTTTGAACGCGCTAATCTCGGGGACTTCTGGTTGGAATTGGAAAATTCTTTTAGTGTTGGATAGTCCATTTCTTGAGGAAGGCTATAGGCTATATAACATCACGCTACGACCAACAGGTGCTGAGCAGCGCGGGTGAAACCGTGGGGAACAGCTAGTATAACATAATAGGAACAGAGTCCCCGGATCTGCGGTTTGTTTGAGAGAGATACCGCGGCCCCGAAACATAAAGGGCAATAGAAGGAACATGGGTGGGTTTTAGTCAGTACAAGTCTGATACTCCTCCCCGCTCCGCCTAAAGCGACGGTGGAAGTTATTTGATGACTTACCATCAGAAAAAAAAATAGGAACAGAGAACAGAGCCTTTTGAACGTCAGAGACTAATTGCTCCGTATTTTGTCCCTAGCACTATTTAAGTCGCTTTAAATACAGGAATTAATTACAAAACATGATTATCGATTAATTAAAGCCTTAAATTATACAATACCACATGAAATTATCATCCTAGTTATTGCAAAGGAGCTAAACTTAAGTTTTTAAAGCAGTTATTCAAACGATTTTGTAAAGTTCTTTAGAAATGTATTTACAGTGATAAAACCTTTAGTATAAAATCTCATTTCTTAAGAGAAAATTTATATATAAACCAAACAGAATGCAACAACTATAATAACAACGGTTTAATATGTAAAACTGTACCGCCATTTTGAAATGATCATGCTCGTGTATCAATTAATATTACAGATAATCTAAATACCTGAAAGAATTTATGAAAACACCTACATACCTCAATGAAAAACTAATCCTTTTTCACACACAGTAAATGTCAAAAAATGCACAAAACACTAAAAAGTTTTCACACAATACCATAGACAAATGTCACTGAATTAAAAAAAAATTGCAACCACCCATGACATAGCAATAAGCACTATGATTTTCACTTTTTAATCGGCAAAGGATACCTCTCCTTGCAGCCGCAACGGAATAATGGGGCCGTATAACCTTTTTGTCCCTTGCTCGAACTAGCGAGTTTTTTTTTTCACATTGTCTCGACCAACCAGCCTGCCTTTAAGGCCTGTAGGCGGAGCTTTGAAACTGTCTGCGAGAAAATACACCTATCTCTTTTTAACGTATGTTAATGTGTTGTGTAAGAAAGAGATGGATATATGTTTGTAGTTACGATTGTGATCGTTTTTTTTTCTGTGCCAGGATGTTGAATATACTTTATATGTCGGGGTACTTTAGGTATATTTTGCTACAGTATATTATTTTAAATTGGTATTCCTTGGTACTTCAGAAATTGAGTTTAGTCAGATTATAATCGGGAGATTCGTTTTGATCTTGTGATTGTTAGATCCTTGATTCCCTTGATGACTCAAAATACCTACTTAATTGCGTTTAATCGTGGAGATCATTGACTTTCCCCTTAAAAGTACATACCTACGTCAAATGATTAGATTTCTGTTTAGATTCGTGCCCAGTTGTTGGCAATACGCTTGCACCTATTTATTTTCTAAGACTTTGACATTATAGTCTCATTGCGTGTGTTCCACTTAAGGCAACAGAATTTATATGACGATACAGTTGACGCGAGTTCGATTCTCGAACGGAAAAAATATTTGTATGATCGATCGATAGATAGTCGATGTTCCGGGTCTGGCAGTTTGTGTATGTGAGTTTAAATATTTACAAACGCATTTACGATGCAGGAGAAATTCCTAGTATGTTGCGTTTTTTTTAAATTAATAAAAAAATAAAGCAATAACGAAAAAAAGTTTTTTTTTAAATTATCTCTAATAACTATCTAGGCTCCCCTTCTGCCATCCCTTCTAGGGTATAAAGGCGCGATATTTCATATTAGTACTAAAAAATTCCGAGTTCAATGCTCTAGTGTACAATAGTTAATTTATTTTCAATGTATCGTACTAAAAAATTGAAACTAAGCGTGACGTAGTGATGTTCTTGTTAAGGTCGTTCGATTAGATGCTTTAAAATAATTTATTGTTGTAACATTGACTCTACAATTTAGGAAACTAAGGAGAATAGGAAAGTAGCTACTGTTGAGGTTTAATAACATTGACCAGCCCTTCAATAACGCAGGCTGGTTTGCATTGCAAAGATGGTCAAATACCCAATTTTCAAATAGAGTATTTAAAAAATAGAATAGGAGCTTTGGAATCAGCGTGTGATATTGATAGATAATTTAGTCTTAAAAGTGTTTTATGCTGCTTTTAATTACTACTTAAAGAGTTGTCAGCAAATCAGAAGGGTCTGCTAGAGTCATTGCTTGTCGGGGTTGTTTGAAAGAGATACCGCGGCCATAGCACACAGGGCAAAAGAAAAAACATAGATGGGTTTTACTTAGTAAAAGTCTGACACTACCTTCCGCTCTGCCAAAACAGCGGGAGAAGTGATGATTTTTCACCCGTAAAAAGGTACCTACTCTTTTGTATGGATTCCTAATTTGTACATCTGTTAGTGTAGTGTAAATTTTGCTATATACCTACTATTTAGAAAGAGAAATTTAGGTTCATAGGAAAACTTACTATGAGGGAAACAGATACGGCTTTTTACCATTATCTGATCGGGAAATGTCTACGACATAGACATTTTTGCCAATTTAAAAATGTGACGTAACTGTCAAATTATTTCTTACATTTTTAAATCTAAACGGATTTAGATGTAGTTTGGCACAGGGATAAACTCTGAAGCTGGATTATTTGGACGTTATTTTACCATCAAACGATGCCTACAAATTTCAATTGAAGACAACAAGTGTATCAATACCATTTCATGAATTTTTCGATTAACTTGATAAAACGGTATCAAATCACTTGTCCTTACCGCGGCTCCCAAACAAGACACCTCGACAAAAAAGTTAATTAAAATCGATCCACAAACAGATGTAGATTACCAATTTAAATTATATATACCTCCCTGTATATGTTATTGTATATACTAGTAGCGTTTGCCCGCGGCTTAACTCACATCCACCCCCCATTTTAGGGGAAGTGGGAGAGGGGGTTATAAAGAGACAAAAACTAGCCTATGACACTCTCCATCCCTTGAACTATCTCCACTTATAAAATAACAATTCTTCACTCCGTTTTGCCGTGAAAGACGGACAAAGAAACAGACACACACATGTACTTTCCCATTTATAATATTGACTATACCACGGCCAACGAGAAGCGATACCAAATGTAAACAAAACCCATGCTAAAACCCCATCTAAAATGGCCGCCCGAATGTTGGCGAACCCGTCTTAACGTTGTCATGTTTTTGCCGGAAGAACGAGACATTACGACAAAGGCACAAGATGGAAAGAGCTAAATATTAGATTGTCAACGCCACAGTTGTTCTTTAGGTTAATGACCTTTCGTATCGCTTCTCGTTGGCCGTACTATAGCTGTGCCTATTCGTTTCACCTACTGCTCAGCTCTTAAACGTTGTAGCTTGATGTTATATAGTCTACTAGATTTGCCTGTGAATTCGGGGTAACACAGTTCCCCTTTCCTGATTTACAGGTACCTACCTGCTACCTGTAGTTTTTGCCCTTGCGTCTTATTTGTTGTAATAGCAATGCTAAGTTTTCCCTTTTCTTTCCTCTTTCTTCCTCATAATTCAATCTTTTTTTTTAAATAGCCTTTGTCCGTCTCCTGGTTCCCAACTATCTCTGTATCAAAATTCATCAAAATTGGTTCAGCCATTAAGGCGTGAAGAGGTAACAAACAAACTCACTTTCGCTTTTATAATAGTAGTAAGGATATTAGACATGACTCCAACAATAATCTTGATTTGGCACACGAGGTTGTTGACATGTGGAATGTGAACTCGGCTATCATTGTGCCGATTGTCATAACGGCCAATGGCTTAATTGCCAAGAGCCTCGACGAACATCTGTCGAAGCTCTCCTTAAGTGGTTGGATCAAGGGCCTGATTCAGAAGGCAGTACTCCTCGATACGGCCCGCATTGTGAGGAGGTTCCTGTCTCTGGAGCCCTAACCACCGGTAGCTTGGACCCTGCTCCCGTTACCGGCGGAAACCTATTTTTATATATATTTTTTTTTTCTAAGAATTTTTTAAAAATATAATTGTAAGGTGCAATGTAAATAAAGGAAATAGTAATATAGTAAGGATTAGGTACGTGTCTTCCAAGGCACGAAGGAATACGATACGAACAAGCTTCCAAGTTGAACTAAAATAAACACTTCAAAAGCGTACTTACGGTAACACAGAAACCGCTGATGAGTGATGACTGGTAGCCATGTTGCATTGGTGACGTCATCGTGACTCGATTGAGTCTGACAGTGAAAGTGTACGAGTTTCGTATAGTTTTTGAGGATATGGAGTAACTAAGGGCTTGTGTGTCATAGGACAGATATTTCGACGGTCCCTACGTACATAAAGCATGTCGAAAATGGCATTTTCTTTTTATTGTCTCATTGGCTTTAGATTATCGATGCGCACATGCTGACATACGATTTTTATTTAATTTATTTACCTTGTTTTAGAAATTAAGTCTTATAAATACAACGAATAAGTGACGTAGAAACGGTCATCTCTCGGGAGAAAAAGGTTAGAGAACGGAAATCTTAGCATTGCTATTACAATAAATAAAGCGCAAGGGCTCCTGCAAATCAGGAAAGGGGAACTGTGTTACCCTGAATTTAACGCGAGCGAAGCCGCTGGCAAAAGCTAGTTAGCAATAAATTAACCAAAACATATTCTCGGCATTCGGTTTAATTCTCCTCTTAACAGCTGGTTTTTCGACAAAGGCCTCCTCTTAGGATTTCCATTTATTCCTGTCTTTTGCCGTACGTAATAACCATTCTTGTCGGGCCTGTTGGTCCAGTGGTTAGTGGCCCTGACGGCTGAGCCGGAGGTCGTGGGTTCGATTCCCACCCAGGACAAACTTTGTGTGATGAGCATGATTATTTGTTCTGTGTCTGGGTGTGATTTATCTATAATATGTATGTACCTATTTATAAATTATCTAAGTATGTATATCAGTTGTCTGGTTACCATAACACAAGCTCTGCTTAGCTTGGGATCAGATAGCCGTGTGTGAGTTGTCCCAAGATATTTATTATTATTCTCTCACTCAAGCTCATACTTCACACTTAATAACAAATACATAGAAAGCTCAAAAAATTAAAAAGCGACCGACCGGAAGCTGTACCACGAGTCATGATGACGTCACGTCCGCAGAGTCACTGCGTATCAGCAGCTTTGCAGATACAGTTTTCACTATTGCTTGTTTATTTATTGACTAAATATTATGGAGAAAAATGAAAGTTTTCGGCGGTCTGTTTAGATTTTGGCGCGTTTAAATGACATGGCCGGAATTGGTTTAGAGCTGTGCCCTAAGAAAAAACATGTACATTGATGTACAGTACATTATTTTAAAGCTTACATGTAGGGCTTTACAATCGGTTATGTTTTATGATCAGAAGGGCTACTATGACATCTTACAGCAATTCTTATTCCACTGAGTGAAAGAGATGGTGCTAGACACCCTGTATAGCTCTGTCTTTCCCTCAGCGGAATAAGAATTGCTTTAAGAGGTCATAGTAGGGTAGCTGAAGGGCTACTATGACATCTTACAGCAATTCTTATTCCACTGAGTGAAAGAGATGGTGCTAGAAACCCTGTATAGCTCTGTCTTTCCCTCAGCGGAATAAGAATTGCTTTAAGAAGTCATAGTAGGGCTACTGATAATAGCCGAGAGAATAGTAACATAGTACGATAATACGTGTTAAATCAACAAGATGACAATGTACCTAAATGTCAATCAATGCAACGTCAGAATATAAAACCACACAAT
Organism: Ochropleura leucogaster; assembly: GCA_958449745.1. Taxonomy (NCBI): domain Eukaryota; kingdom Metazoa; phylum Arthropoda; class Insecta; order Lepidoptera; family Noctuidae; genus Ochropleura; species Ochropleura leucogaster. The sequence goes on along the minus strand of OY288230.1, from coordinate 6,514,953 downwards.
TAATGAACAAACATTTATATTTTTTTGCATTTTCTCTCGCCTATTTTAGGGAAAAGTAATTAATGCGGTTTATTTTATTAATTTTAAAAGGATTTTTTTATTTATTAATCACTACTGTGCACTACCAAGGCAGGATCCGGCCAAGTCCTTTAGAATGATTGAACGTGTTAAGGAGCGGTAACAAGCTAATCTTTAGGTATTCGCGGAGGTGAGGCTAGCTGCAGACCGGGCGTGGACTGATACAAGTACACGACAGTAGTGCATCGAGAAAATAGAAATAACGTCGAAAATATTTCGGAGTTCGATTTTATTTGAACGTCATGTCCGCCAAAATGTAAGTCATTTTTGCAGTTTTAATTGAATATTAAAAAAATACAGTTCCGTATTGTATCTATACTAATATTATAAAGCTGAAGAGTTTGTTTGTTTGAACGCTAATCTCAGGAAGTACTGGTTCGAATTGAAAAATTCTTTTAGTGTTGGATAGTCCATTTCATGAGGAAGGCTATAGGCTATATAACATCACGCTACGACCAACAGGTGCTGAGCAGCGTGGGTGAAACCGCGAGGAACAGCTAGTGTAAGATATTCACACATTATGAACTGCGAATAAACATAGGTATGTACCTATATGTTTATGATTGACAACTAACCAGACAAATCTTACCTCCTAAACTATCAGGCACTTAATATCTTTTATCAAACCAAAATCTTAAATGACTAAAACAAAACATTTCACAATTGGCCTTTTATTCCCAAAGACTGAAACCGCCATTTTTTTCTTCACTCACAAATTGATCCTTTTTTGTTTAACTTCAAAATTTTTGACAAATCTTGTTACTAAGTTATCTTAAAAGCTTTCAAAGACATCTTTTTTTTGACAGACTACTGTACTTGTCATAGACGGTTGACAAAAACTGTGGTTTTAACCCTTTTTTTTTAACTATTGTCTAATTTCGAAGGTGTTAACATGTTTTTTTTTGGTTAAACTTTAAATAAATGCGTTAGAAGCTGTTGATTATCTATGGTTTTGATTTTAAAAGGGTTTGCTAATATTTTAATTTATTGTGGGTTTCGGTGAGGTATGTTTTGGGTAGAAATGTGGATGGGTTTCTATAAGAGCAGAGGAAGACTAAAGAAAAGATAGATGGAGTGTTGGAAGGAGGATATGAGTAGGAAGGAGGTGTCTGATGATAATACGAGTCATAGAGCAGAATGTAAGGAGAAGCCATGTTGCGCCAACCATAATTATCCTTACTAATATTATTTATTAAGCGAAAGTGAGTTTGTTTGTTACGTGTTCACGCCTAAATGGCAAAACCGATTTTGATTAATTTTGGTACAGACATAGTTGGGACTCTGGAGATGGACATAGGCAATTCTTTTTTAAATGTGAGGTATGAGTGAGAAAGAGGGAAAACTTAGCTTTGCTATTGCAATAAATAAGGCGCAAAGGCTTTAACCCTTTACTACAGGTAGCAGGTACCTGCAAATCAGGAAAGGGCAACTGTGTTACCCCGAATTTAACAAGAGCAAAGCCGCGGGCAAAAGCTAGTGTTTGTTTAAAGGCAGGAGAATGATGATGTTGTTTGAATTGGTATATCTATGGTGGGGTCGGCTACCAGTCATACCAGATGCAGCTAAATACCAGTATTTTATATGAAGCGACTGCCTATCTGACCTCCACATCCCAGTTAGTACTGGGTAATACGGATGCTATTTGGTAAGACTGGTGGTCAGACTTTCGAGACATTATCTGTAATGACTGTCAAAAATGTATTGTTCACAGCCGGGGTTAACAACAAACTAGGTGTGTAACGGGTGATCACCCATCTTCTGACTAACCTAGGCAAGCACGGATTAACCTAAAGATGCTGTTATTATTTAATTTCAACAAATAAATTTTCTACCTACAATTTTAACATGCATACCACATTAACAAAACCTCTTTTGTTTCAAGAACAACTCCACAGTGTAAAATTAACCTTGTAACTTCTACAGAGAGCTCCAAATCCAATGTACCTCCATCGTGACTCAAGCCCTTTTGGCGCGAAAGAAAAATTATTGATTACTAACGCAGCCGACCAATCAGAAGCGAGTATTACACAAAATGGCCGAAGGGTAGGCTCCCTTTGCAGAATATTACACTACTAATTTATTACTCTTTGTTCGCTCGACATTAATCTTTTCTTGGTTATATTAATGGTTTCGATGTTTTTATTTTAATGAAAACGGTTTTCCGTGGACGCCATTTTGTTTTCGTTTTAGTGTGTGTATTGATTTTAGTCAGGGTTTGGGGAATGTAAGGGTACTTGATTGAAATACTGAAATTCAGTAGGGTTTGTTTTTTTGCTGGTTAATGAAAATCTACTCCTCCAAATTCCTTTACCGTTTAATTTCAACAATAATGCTCTGGAACGCGCTACCCTTTGGCATTAAAAAAGTTGAAAGTAAATTTACTTTTAAAAGAAAAGTTTGTAACCACTATTTAGGTCCGTCTGCCAATTAAAAGTCATTATAATTACTGTTAAATTTCTCGTTTTTATTTATTTTTTAATTGTATTTATTAGTTTACTAGTTTTCGCCCGCGGCTTCACCCGCGTTAAATTTGGGGTAACACAGTTCCCCTTGCGCCTTACTGTTTTGTAATAGCAACGCTAAGTTTTCCCTTTTCTTCCCTCTTTCTCCCTCACATTCCACTTATTTAAAATAAAAATTCGTAGCCTATGTCCGTCTCCTGGTTCCCAACTATCTCTGTACCAAAATTCATCAAAATCGGTTTAGCCATTAAAGCGTGAAAAGGTAACAAACAAACAAACTTTCGCTTTTATAATATTAGTAAGGATTTGATACGTTTATGTGTATTAGTATCCGTATAAATATATATATGTTTTCATAAACAAATAGTTTTAGATATTATTATATATTTTTGTACCCTATCACAATGTTGTCGTATTTTACCCAAAGGTTGACTGGTAGAGAATGCCTTATGGCGTTAAGTCCGCCTATGTACCACTATTGTACATAAAGTTTAAATAAACAAATAATGATGTGTTTAAAGGTTTCCTATACCAGGCCCCAACTGTCCCACAGGTGGGCAAAGGTCTCTTGTTATACAGAGAAGCCACGAGCATTGAGCACCATGCTTGCTCGAGACAGGTTCGCAATTTCAGACTTATAACCCCAAGTTTCCTTACAATGTTTTTACTGATGTCAAGATAAAAATTTAAAAAAGATAGTTCATTTTGACATACCACGACCTATTGTGGCGATTCATAGAGTATTTTTTGTTGGGTTTTTTTTTGTGGTCTCTCGGCTTTTGTCATTCTCAAGCTCATTAATACCAAAGTAAGGATACTAATCAAGGCTTTCTAGTTTAGGACGAAAATACCGGGAAGACAGCGCGTGGCCACCACCACGCGCTGTCTTCCCGGTATTAAAACAAGTCATTTATTCAAATTAGGCTGATAATCAGCACTTTTTGAACGTCACATTACAAGAGACAGTCCCACAAAAACGCCCTGCCCTTCGCCACTTCCTAGTGTTTTAGCTGGGAAGAAGAAGTGGCGGAACAAACTCCCCAGCAATACATCTGTCTGTCAGGTTAGAAGAACCAGATTATGAAGAACCAGATTGGTTGTACCTAGCCGGGATCTACAACTGCACGTCCAAAGCGCATATTTTGCGTACAGAACGCGTGGGTTTAACATGTTTTGTAGGGCCTTAGATGCTTTAGCACCAAAGAAAAGTGAAAACGCAACGTAAGTACTCGATTATAAAATTGAAAATAGGTTAGTTTGTTATTTTATTAAGAACTACCTACCATCTCGGCTTCGCACGGGTACAACGTACATACTAATATTATACACTGAAAAAAAGTCCTATGTGTTATTCCAGACTATAATCTACCTCTGTGCCAAATTTCATCAAGATCCGTTCAGCCGTTTTGACGTGAAAGAGCAACAAACATCCATACGATCCATTTTTCCAAACATTCGCATTTATAATATTAGTAGGAACACCTCCATCATGAGTTACTCCAACTATTAAAAAAAATAACATGCATTCCGAGGCACGTAGAAAACTCGGTATCTAATAGGTCACCCATCTACGGAGCTACCCAGGCAAGCGCGGCTTAACCTCAAAATAAACAGACAGTTATTACTATCACGGACTTCTCTAAACTTTTTAAATGAAATACGTTCGAATAATTGTATTTTCGATTAAAAAAACCGTGGAATTTAATTTTTTTTTAACACGTTACCCCACACTAGGAATTTCCCCTGTATCGTGGGTGCGTTTACAAACATTTAAACTCACATACACATTTAAAAAAACGACGCACTCGTGGTGATTGTCTCTGGTCAAACACACACTACTAGAGTACTACGCATCTAACCTTTCTTAAAAACCTGACCAATATGGTGGTACTGCAAGCGGGAATGGGAAGCGATCACTTCCTTCTGCGAAGCAGTTATGCTAGCGAAGGAGGTGGCCGAATGTTGAGGTAAAGAACCTTTAAGTAACCCAGCCACCGCGAGAGACACTCCGAGCGTCAGGCGCCACGAGACGACTCCCGGCCACCGTAGATGCGGGTTTAGTGACAACAGGCCGACGTCGTCAGCGCGTTAGTGTTCCATGTGCGCCTCAAAGAGGTATCAGCAAAGCTAAGGAGCCTATCAAGGCCACCGCCTGCCGGGGTTACGGGCTGTTCGAAAGAGATACCGCAGCCCCGGAAAATAAAAGGGCAAAAGAAGGAACACATGGGTGAGTTTTAATAAGTACAAGTCTAAGACTCCCCCCAAAGTAGGGGAAGTTTTCTGATGGTTACCGACGCGCAAATTATAAATAAACTAGCTGTGGTGGTGTGGTGGTTATAAATAAACTAGGTTTCACCCGCTGCTCACTTAGGGGTATGAAAAATAGATGTTGGCCGATTCTCAGACCTACTTAATATGTACACAAAATTTCGTTTAAATCGGTCCAGCCGTTTCGGAGGAGTATAGGAACGAAAACTGTGACACGAGAATTTTATATATTACTAGCTGTGCCCAGCGGTTTCACCCGCTGCTCACTTAGGGGTATGAAAAATAGATGTTGGCCGATTCTCAGACCTACTTAATATGTATCTAAAATTTCGTTTAAATCGGTCCAGCCGTTTCGGAGGAGTATGGGAACGAAAACTGTGACACGAGAATTTTATATATTACTAGCTGTGCCCAGCGGTTTCACCCGCTGCCCACTTAGGGGTATGAAAAATAGATGTTGGCCGATTCTCAGACCTACTTAATATGTACACAAAATTTCGTTTAAATCGGTCCAGCTGTTTCGGAGGAGTATGGGAACGAAAACAGTGACACGAGAATTTTATATATTAGATAGATATAGTGGTACTCTTTCAGTGTCAACCTTAACCAATCCTTTCGATTTTCACTTGTTTTTTTTTCTTAGTTTTCAGTGAATATGCTTAAACATCATGATTGGCTAAAAAAACGAGTCGGAATGTACTTGTTAGTATGTTTTTTATGCTAAGTCATCTAAATAGTAAATGGGGCAATGAACTTAAGAGTTGTATGTCATCTTGAACTATATTTAGCTTCACGCTTGTAATACTTCAAGGGTTGGACAGAGCTGTAGTTATGTTTAAGGTCGCATGTAAAAAATATGAAAGAGAAAGAAGTAAATGATGCCGTGACGTCTGATAGGGGAAAATGGAAGAAGAAAACGTGTTGCGCCGACCCCAAATAGAATGGGACAAGGGCAGGAAAATGATGATGATGTTATAAGGGACGTACCTATCAATAGGGAAGTTTCCAAAAAAAAAAATTTGTCCGTCTTTTACATTATTCAAAAATAAGGGACACGTATTATTGTATTGCAAAGCAGAGGGGCCTGGCAAACCATCGCCTGCCGGGATTGCGGGTTGTTCGAAAGAGATACCGCGGCCCCTGGACATAAAGGGCAATAGAAGGAACATGGGTAGGTTTTAGACACTACAAGTCTCACACTCTCTCTGCCCAAAACGAGGGATGTTATTTAATGATTTCCCATCCACAAAAAATAGGAAGCGCGTTCCAGAGCTTTATTGTTGAAATTTCTTCAATTCTTTACAAAAATTAAATAAGCCATAGACACCAAAACTCAAGGATAATGTATACATACCCACTTCCCTTTTAAAAAGTACATAATGCTCACGCATGCGCATAGCTATTGTGGTGCTATGATTAATGTAGGGGGTAAGCAGACGTCTCAATTCCCCTGTGTAGCGATCATTAATAATATTATTATAGTATTTGTTGTGTAGCTCAATTCATGGAGGATTACGTACAAATGTTTGTCAAAGTGCGTAGTTTTAAGGAGATGTGTGTCAAAGTTTTTGATAGTGAGTTATAGTTTTAAAAAGACTAAAAATCAGGCCTGTGGATGGGTGACTACCCGTTACATACCGAGTTTCCTCCGTGCCTCGGAAAGCACGTTAAGCTGTTGGTCCCGGCTGGCATTTGTAGATCTTTGACAGTTGTTACAGGTAGTCAGTGTTCCGAAAGTCTGACAACCAGTCTTAGCAAAGGGTATTACCCAGGACTAACTGGGTTGCAGAGCTAAGATAGACAGTGGCTCCATCTATACTAATATCCTTACTAATATTATAAAAGCGAAAGTGAGTTTGTTTGTTACGTCTCCACGCCTAAATGACCGAACCGATTTTGATGAATTTTGGTACAGAGATGGTTGGTACCCTGGAGACGGACATGGGCTATTTTTTAAAGGGTGAGAAAAAAGGGAGAGAAATATTTTTTTTTTTATCATATGGCGGGCTAAACTTAGCGTTAGCCCAAAGTAACTATGCCACGCGGACGAAGTTGCGGGCGGAAGCTAGTACTTAATAAATATAAGTCTAAAATCGACAATCCGTCTTGAGGAAACGTGTTAATCAATGTTCATGCCTCTACGAAAAGAGGCATATGCAGAAACGGGCCAGTAATAAGCTAGTATTATTAATACTACAATCCTTACTAATATTATAAAAGCGAAAGTGAGTTTGTTTGTCTGTTTGTTACCTCTTCACGCTATAACGACTCAAACGATTTTGATGAATTGTGGTACAAAGATAGTTGGGAACCAGGAGACGGACATAGGCTAATTTTTATTTTAAAAACGTGGTATGTGAGGGAGAAAGAGGGAAGAAAAGGGAAAACTTAGCGTTGCTATTACAAATCAATAAGGCGCCAGGGGAACTGTGTTACCCCGAATTTAACGCGAGCGAAGCCGCGGGCAAAAGCTAGTTTAAACCATAAAACCCTTCACCACAGATTAAAATATCTTTCAACGCACAAAAGAAGATATAGCAAGAGTATTTGACTCAAACAGTATTGAAGAAAATATTCCAATAATATCTACCGATTGTTGGAGAGAGGGAGACAAAAAAAAACAAAAGAAAAGGAAAAAGTACATTAATCAGAGAACGCTGTAGGGACAATGACTAGTGGAAATTATGAAGCGGTGAGCTTGAGTGAATTGAAGTGGTAATGGTTCTGCAGGATATTTTTTAATCTTCTAATATATAAAATTCTCGTGTCACAGTTTTCGTTCCCATACTCCTCCGAAACGGCTGGACCGAAACGAAACTTTGTGTACATATCGGGTAGGTCTGAGAATCGGCGAACATCTATTTTTCATACCCCTAAGTGAGCAGCGGGTGAAACCGCTGGGCACAGCTAGTCAAGGTCTAAAATTATCGTGTAACTTGTTAACTTTTGTTTGATTCATATTTTTTTTTACTAGATATTTACTTCAGGAAGTGAGCATTTTATTAAGGTATACTACATTGCTTTTCAATTTCTTCGGAATAGAGGATAGAGACGTCCAATTTTGACAGCCTTATTAATTTGTAATAGCAACGCTAAGTTTTCCCGTGTCTTCCCTCTTTCTTCCTCATATCCCACTCTATTTGAAAAAATAGCCTATGTCCGTCTCCTAGTTCCCAACCATCTCTGTGCCAATTCATCAACATCGGTTTAGGCATTAAAGCGCGAAGAGGTAACAAAAAAACAAACTCACTTTCGCTTTTATAATATTAGTAAGGAAGTAAGGATTATTTAAAAACTACAAGCAAACCCAATGTGGGTAGCAAGTCTTCTCCAAGGAACCCTAAAAACGGCCGGTTCTTTGATATCCAAACGTAGGTCTGTCGTTGGCCTCCACCAATTTATATAAACCTTCCTATATACTCAATATTGTTCCTATGTACTCCTGATTTTGATGCAACTAGAGAGGTAGGGGAGGTCTCGTTAAATTGGTTTGGGTAGAACTCATTATATTGGGACTTAGGGTTGTGTTGTTTCGCGGTATATGCAAGCTTGCTATATTTAAGGGTATAAGTGGAAATGGTAGTAAAGTAATTTTAAAAACATTTTTGCAAAAAAAAAAACTTTAAAGCTTAACAACCAGTCTGTCAGTTTGACAACCAGTCTTACCCCTTGGTAAGACTGGTTGTCAGACTTTCGGGACACTGACTACTGTAACGACTGTCAAAGATCTACAGACAGAAAGGACAGCCGGGACCAACAGCTTAACGTGCTTTCCGAGGCACGGAGGAAACTCGGTATGTAACCGGTGATCCATCCACAGACCAACCTAGGCAAGCGCGGTTTAACCTAAAGATCGAACTGAGCGGCTGCTATTATTTAGTCACGAGTTCCTCATTAACTACCTAACCCCCGAATACTGAAACGTCACTCAAAATGTGAGGGCTGCTTAACATTTGAGCAGCTCTTAAACTTTAGATTTTGTATGGTCAAACGTCACTTCTGACTCTCTGTTAAACTTAAGTGGGACTTTAATTTTGAGTGACGTTTCAGGATTCGGGGGTTACTAATGTAATTCAAATAGACATAAAACTTCTAAGCATCTTTCGTGATAACCCTAAGAGAAAATCTCAAAAACATGTCCTTTTTCGTAACCCGAATATAATCGACTTTTTTATTTAAAACTCAATTTATGTTCGGAAACTTTTTTGTCATCGAGACTTTAAAACTAGGGGATTTTCAATGAATATATTAACTATTGGAAGTTTTATTAGGTTATTTTAAGTTTATAATTGATGACATACAAAATATAAGTTGGCAATTTAGAAAAGTTTAAGTAGCAACGGAAGGCATACTAGTCAAATCATTAGCATTTATTTCAAGTAGGCCAGTTACAGGCACTTTTGAACTGTCAATATGATACCAATTAATTAAGCTACAGTCCCAGTCACAAGGCATAATAACTGTGAAAGTACTGTAGTTGCCGATTCCAAAGCGTAGATCTCTATGGAGAAGAATAGGCAAGAAAATTCATGGACACTCTTTTTCTCCCGCATTTACTACACCGCTTAGGAGAAGGGCATCGTTGAGTACGTACGCCAAAAGCTCAAGTACGTAGCGAGAGTGCAGTTGTTGGAGTCGCGTCGCAATGTCAACTTTAAGGCATTTGTGCTGCGAGTACCGACATGTTATCTGCACCTCGTCTTGGAAGAGGACTTTTGGCCGCAAGGAGTGGTGTTCCGGCGCTTCCACGGACAAGTGCCACATGAACGCGCAGTGACATATTGCAGTGAACTGCTACTAACATAGTTGTTAAGGATTTATTTACTAACACGCATTATATTAGCTATATACATATATGTTTGTCTGTAAGGTATTTATCTATTGGCCTAAGGTGCGTGAAAATAAAAAAAAATATTTTTCGTCCATTTATTGTTTTGTCAACATATAACTACATTTTTAAATATTTCTTAAAAATAAAAATAAACATTTAAAAATATAAAATAGTAGCCCACCGGTATCGGGAACAGGGTCCAAGCTACCGGCGGTCAGGGTTCCAGAGAAAGGAACCTCCTAACAATACGAGCCGTGTCCAAGAGTACCGCTTTCTGTATCAAGCCCTTGATCCAGCTGCCTAACGAGAGCCTCCTCAGGTGTTGGTCGAGGCTCTTGGCAATTAAGCCATTGGCAGATATTAAGATTATTATTAGAAGCGACCTACACAAATGTCCTTTTTTGATATTGTTCGTCTTGCCGCTGAGCTACTTGAGTTATAAGTCGAGCCACACGATAACTGGCAAATGCTTGCACTGACTGGACAGGTCCACTCAAATCTGTCTGGTGCTTTCTTGAAAAGACCATTTCAGACAGTAATCTGCATAGTCCTCATGTGAGTTAGCTTGGACCCTGTTCCCGATACCGGTGGGCTACTATTTTTATAACTTTTTTGTTTTTTAAGAATTATTTCAATATTCAGTTATATATGTGATGAAAACAATAAATGAACGAATAATCTTAATGCTAGTTCCATTGCTAGTATCACGTTTCTGAAAGGGCATCGCCCTCTAAGGGTAGTTATTTGGCCCCTTATGTAATGAAAGTACATTGGGGTGAAACGATATACTTAATTCTCGTAAGGAGGGGTCGATGCGCGATCATGCGTATCGTACAGAATATACACGTATTTTTGATTTTTTTAGAAAGATTTTTTTTAGTTTATCACAGAATGAGTTATCGGTAAGTTCAACATAGAATGGTTAATTGAATCCTTATCCTTACTAATATTATAAAAGCGATAGTGAGTTTGTTTAGACCTCTTCTCGCTTTAATAGCTAAACCGATTTTAATGAATTTTGGTACAGAGATAGTTGGGAACTAGGAGACGGACATGGGCAAATTTTTATGTGTGTCTTCCCTCGTTCTCCTTCAGTGGATAATATGAGGGAACGAGGAAAGAAAAGGGAAAACTTAGCGTTGCTATTACAAATCAATAAGGCGCAAGAGCAAAAACTGCATGTAGCAGGTAATCTGTTATACCGAATTTAACGCGAGCGAAGCCGCGGGCAAAAGCTAGTTAACCATATGCTCAAAATCTACATATATCTCTTAAACAACAATACAATTCCGTTTTCAAATCAAAAACCAAACCGTATTTCGGTGTGACAAACGCAAAGAAACAGCCAAGTCACATGAGTAATGATCAAACGCGATACGGCGCAGGGTGGCAACACTGGCAACGATCGCAACTAGCAACCCTAGGGGATAGAAACAAAGACGAATAAATGGGGTCGGTAACAAAAACGAAATATTTTTTCGAAAAAAAAAAAGATGGACGTAAAAATTTTCGGATCAATTTTTTGAGAAATTTGTTACAGCTGCTTATGTTTTTAATTATAAGGTATTTTAAAGGATTCTATGCCTATATTTTAGGTATATATTTCCTATCTCATTATTTATTTTTATATGTGTACTAGCGTCCGCCCGCGACTACGTCCGCGTGGCATAGTTACTTTGGGCTAATGCTAACTTTAACCCGCATGTCGATGTGATCTAAAAAAAAAGGGGTGTGTGTACTTATGTACACGCGTTAGAAGTTATACTTCTTTGGTGTAAAGAAAAAAAACTTTGGTAACCCATCCATTTCCAAACCTTGGCAACGGTTGCTTAACCTGGCCCCTGTGCTAACCCATCCATTTCCAAACCTTGGCAACGGTTGCTTAACCTGGCCCCTGTGCTAACCCATCCATTTCCAAACCTTGGCAAGGGTTGCTTAACCTGGCCCACTGTGGTAACCCATCCATTTTCAAACCTCGGCAAGAGTTGCTTAACCTGTCCCCGTGTGGTAACCTATCCATTTCCAAACCTCGGCAAGGGTAGCTTGGAATGTGAAATTGATTTAAAAGCTATGCAATAGCTTAATAAAAACACCGAAAGAATATTTATTTATTATGAAACACGTGTTCTAAATATAAAAATACTAGAATATACAACATGAACATAGTTACTAAAACACCTATAACTAACTTCACGATGTCGCTGTGCGCGCGCAAATCACTCTCATCATTTTTCTCCATCGCGCCAAAAGAAGTATAACTTCAAAAATGTATCTTTCTCTGCCCTTTTCTTCTCCCTCATTTCTCACTATTTTTTAAATTCGCCTATATCTGTCTCCAGGGTCCCAACTATCTCTGCACAAAAAATAATCAAAATCGGTTTGGCCATGTAGGCGTGAAGGCGTAACAAACAAACAAACAAACTCACTTTCGCTTTTATAATATTAAGTAAGGATTATTTGTATGTATGTTTATTATTTATGATTAATCGTTTTGTCTTTTCCACACACTGTGTCTACATATCTTATCCAACATACCGAGTTTCCTCCGTGCCTCGGGAAGCACATATGTACCTAAGTACCGGCTGTCGTTTGTAGATCATTGAAAGTCTAGCGACCGATTCTCAGACCTATTGAATGAACATTTTATTAAAATCGGTCAAGACGTTTCGGAGGAGTTTTGGAAACTAAAACTGTTACGAGAATTTGATATATAACATTTAAACTTTGTTTAAAATTGCTGTTGTCTGTTTTACATATACGATATTTTTGTTTGTCTTGAATAGATCAAGATATAGATGAGTAATGATCAACAACATATCATGGTAGTTTGATTCTTAATGATAATTCACTTACCTTTTATCGATCCTGACCACCAAGACTCCAGGTTTTAGTCAAAATATCAAGATATATTACGTAGGTACCTATTATAAAACCTCAAAATGTAGGGGTACAGTTTGGAGCACGTTGTCCAAAAGCTACTAGGATTCAAATTAAATATATCTGTCCAAAAACAAAGCTTTGTTTAAAAAAAACGTTGCCCCACACTAGGAATTTCTCCTGTATCGTGGGTGCGTTTACAAACATTTAAACTCACATACACAAACAGCCAGACCCGAAACAACTATCTGCAGGTCATACAAATATTTGTTTCGTGCGGGAATCGAGCCCGTCATACGCAGTGCAGCAGTGAATCGTTCAGGCACTGCGCCAACCGTGTCGTGTTTTTTCCCTACTTTTCTAATTTATGTAGGTATTAAACCTAAGTTATATATATATAAAGTTTCTTACCTGTTTCAGTGTCCACGGTATAAGAAAGCCCGGCCCAGGGATCATCCTGATAAGAAACATATTAACTTCAAATATTACCCTTCATAGTGAAAAAAAACAATCTTAGCAAAAAAAAAAATACTGACTTCCAAAAAATACTAAAAAGTGGAAAATTATTTTTCTTTCAGATGTCAGTGGCAAGAAAAGCTATGAATCAAATTAAAGTCGTTTTTTTTTGCAAAAAAGCCTTATCAGTTGGTTTCGTCTAGGCAAGCATATTCCACCAGTTGTGATCAGAAGCCTATTTTGTATACAAATCCCTAATAAAATGCCTTATTAGACCCTGCGACCAGTCGCGATATGGCTCAGTAAGTGATATGATGGCAACACACAAATTTTAATTGAGTATTCATTTTCCATTGCTACTAAAAGATGTGAGCTTGTCATACATATGTACAATAGCAGAAGATATATGTATTATAGAAAATAACTCATGAAGTACCAAAGCAATATAGCTTAATTTTATATCGGACAGCTTCGGGCGACCCTTTCGACAATAAAAAAAAAGATTTTTAAGAAACTGGCCACAATTGACAAAGAAAACGATTAAAAAAAATAAAGTCAAATTTAGAACATCTGTTTTTCGAAATCACTTAAAAAAAAAAACTGTTCTTTTTTTTCGGCTTATTTAAGAGCGTTTATTTAAAAAAAAAAAACAATTTGATCTTACCTCCTTGATATCAGAATCCAGAAGCTTGGCTTTGACCTTCTCAATCTCAGCCTTCTCCTCGTTATTCTTCACTATCTTCTCTTCAGCCAGCTTCAGCTCCTTCTCTATCTCGTCTCCCAACACCTTGGTGGCCGTTGGACCCTCCTGTTGCGAGAAGAATTAGTTTAAACAGATAATTTAATGAACTTGATAGCGAAATTATTTTTAATAATATATGATCGAAATTTTCTTCATCCTTGTCGGGATAACCCTTCAAGATTAAACCATTAACCCCCGAATACTGAAACGTCACTCAAAATGTGAGGGCTGCTTAACATTTGAGCAGCTCTTAAACTTTAGATTTTGTATTGTCAAACGTCACTTCTAAGTATCAGTTAAATTTAAGTGCGACTTAAATTTTGAGTGACGTTTCAGTATTTGGGGGTAAGTTATTTAATAGAGTAAAAGCTTAACTCATGAAGCTTTAAATTCACTTCGTGTGCAAGTCTTCCTTAGACAAACAGAAATTGTTTTAAGAAATCTTACCGGTTGCATCGGGTCCTCCAAGGAGAAACCCATGTCGACATCCTGCTTCCAAAGCACCTCGATCAGGTCCATATCCTGGAGACAACAGAAAAATAACATGTTAGTCTTAATAATCAAAAACCATAGTCCTTCTGGCCGTTTTTGGCCACGGCAGCTCTCAGCAGAGATTATACCTCCACGCGTTCTCGAGATAAAGGGTCATGACCAAGGTCGTTGGTCATGAAAACAGACGGACAACAAATTGATCCTGGTTCTGAACCCGAAATAGGCGTAAATAACTGATAGTATTGTGCCAACTACAAATAACATTGAGACAAGGGCAGGAAAATGATGATGAAATTAATTAATTACATTCAATTAAAAGCTTTTTAATAACATTAAGAGATGATCGTTGTATTTAAACGTTTGGAATTTTATCTGCGGAAATTGTATTAGGAAAACAAAATGGCGCCGGTAAAATCTACGCGCCAAAATATCGTGCTATAGATTTATTCGATACTAGCGCCCCGGCTTCACACAGATGCAATGTAAATACTAATATTATACATATAAACATTCCTCTTAAAATAGTCTATCTATTAAAAAAACCGCATCAACATCCGTCGCGTAGTTTTTAAGATCTAAGCATATATAGGGAGACAGCAAGAACCGATTTTGTTTTATAAAATGTAATGATTTTAAAAACCAAAGATTGAATCGCCAAAGTAGTTATTACAAAGCGGCGCCATCTTTGGCAAAGATGACAAGGCATAGATAAAAAGGACTCCTTTTTTGTTCGATATTCAAAGATTTTTGAATTTCTTGGAATGCTTTTGCGGTGAGCCGCTATTAATTGTTTTGGAAATAAGATACATTGTTTATTCGTCGAATATAATAACATTGTAGAATATTTCATGTTTTCGTGGAGAAGTATTTTTTTTATTTAACATTATATCATCAAGCCTGTACTATTTAAAAGGTTATGCACACGTGTAGCTATAATTTACTGGCTAAGTATCATGTAATTAACGGGGTATTGCCAAAAACGGGGCAAAAATCGACCGGGCTGCCTTTGAAAATTGCTGAGAGGAAAATCCAAAAACACTGCGTGCACTGAGAATCAAACCAGAATTAACGTCGCAGACTCCATCTTTAATTGGTTTAAATACTAAATTAGTTACCACTGACTATCAAGAACCGGTCTTAGTGAAGAAAAGCGAAAACTTCCAATCAAAAATAAACTTTAACATAACAACATAAGTATTTGAATCTATTGACAATGCAATTGAGTTACGTCAGTTTTCTTTCGTTGGAATTCAAATATTGAAGTAGTATTCGAAAAAGTTTTAAACATTACATGTCCAGATTATCTATAAACAAAATTCAGCTCTGCTCCACAAGCCTAAGGTTAAAATTAGTTTATGGTAATTTTTCCCGCCTAATCAAAAATGTCGGTAGGGGTCGCGACACAGCGGGATAAGATTGATCAAACCTTATTGCATCGGATTTTTAATTATGTTTTTTTTACTCATGTGTGGTGTTTATAAGGATTATACATATACAAGAGTGTATGTAAATAGAAGGCATATTTGATAAAGAAATCTTTAATGGTGGGCGGTTTGAGTAAACAACACAATAGATACGAAGATGAATACATAAAGATAAGATTAATTTAATAACAAAATATCGTGCTACATTCCTTAAAATAATACATTGAAAAATTATAACTGATAAAAAAAATACAATTCCCAATCCTCATCAACATCATATTATTATTTCAAACTGTTTTAAGAAGCGGTTTCATCTTAACGTAGATAATATATTAATTATGATCTTCTTTTATTCACATACAGCGCCATCTATTTGTGGTGAAACAAAATGAAATCTTTAGTCAACGCTATCTTGTTCGGTTCATGAAACTGGCGATACTAGCGACATCTATTCTTTAATCGCTCAACGTTGATGCCACCTATTGGCATAGCGATGAACTTTTACGGTTAGCGCCATCTGATGGCACTTGTAAGTATTATGAAACTTATGCTCGCTACTCGACGGCAGATGGCGTTAGACGCACCTGTCATGGAGAATTGAAGTGAAGTTTGCGGCATTTCAAATCATGAAAAATGTGAAAGTTACGTATTTATGATTTAAAATAAAATGTGAGTAAATATAAATTGAAAAAATCGCATTGCAAAACATAATAGTAGCTAGTACCGCAAGTAGAATCGCAAACAAAGAAACAAAACTACTACAAACAATAATACCAAAGTATTGAAGTTTTATTTACTTGAAATTTCATTATACATTAAATAACTACGTGAAAAAAAAACATTACAGGTCGAATCACAAGAACATATTTGAGAAAAACATAATTTATTTCTTACAACAATATCCTACTTTTTCGAAAGAAAACCTCCTTAATTTCCCACGAAAACACTTTTTTCACAATCAACAGATGGCGCTGCAATAAATTCCCTAAAATAACTTCTAGAACATCTGATTTGGAGTAAAAAAACTCGTAATTTAGCAGTAACAAGGTTACCAGCGGTCAAGGTAAGACAAGGTCGGTACGTTTGCCGAAATAGACCGATCCCCGCACTGCGTAATGTACAGATGTGTTCCAGATGGATAGATGTCTGATTTGCGTACTCGCGCGTAGGGACAGGCAGAAAAACAAAACTTTGTTCGATGGGCTAGACTTCAAAAAAAGAAAGACGTTCTCTCTGGCAATTATTGTGGGTCTATTTTCAAAATTCTGACATTATTTATTGTTTATTCTTTTCATGATCGATGGTGCCTAATGTCAATTTTATGAGTAAGTAGTATTGGTTACTTTTTTAAAAACTACGGTTGCAATAGTTGTGAATACATCCATTAATTTCTACTTAAAGAACTCATTTATCATTTTAAAGAATATTAATAAGACATGTTTTATGATAAATTACATAAAAACGCATTTATAAATACGAATTTAGCGATAAATTAATGTTAATAAATAAAAATGTATGCAAATATATTAATTGTGTCGTAGTGTTATGAATTATTTAATGATGCTTGCATTCAGTAGTTGAATAATTTAATATAAGTTACCTTTAAAAGTGATTAATTTACTAAATAATATGCAAAAAACAAACTTAAAACTGAAACGTCATGTGTCTTTTTGACAGGACTTGTCAACATGACATTTAATTAATTTTCAGACATAGTAAATTTTGGCGGGATTGTTTTAAAGGGTTTACGGAAATATTAAATCTATTATAAACAGAACATGAATTAAAATTGTTGACATTTATTATATTAATTATAAATCTTAAATTTATAATTGTCGTAGATGTAAATAAAATGTCATCTGCCTATAAGTTCGTCTACGAAAATATAAATTATAGTCCTCCTGACCGTTTTTCGGCCACGATGGCTAATCTCAAAACAAGATGACGTAAATTGTAGTCAAATTCGTCATCTCTTTCTGACGAAATGCGTCACATTATTATTTTAGTAGTAAAAGCGCGCAGTCTCATCAACGCGTTTTTCTTTTTTTTTGCTAATTGCGTGATAGTTGGAACACCACATGGCAGATACTGCCAAATGTTGACACACCTTTTTTATCTTTATTCATTTAGCTTTTCCTAAATTGAGGTCGGTTTTTAGTCTAATCGAATGCTCTCCACAACCCAGCTAAATACAGGGTATAACGAAACACCCTAAAAGACTGGATGTCACGACAAAAAACACGTGGAAATTTATCACTGCTGTTCTCGGCTCCATAACACCCTCCACTAACGGCTCATGTGTGAAATCCGCCTTGAACGCAATTTCAAGAAACACTCACTTGAATCAAAATGGACTCTTGTCTAACTCCACCTTCGTAACATCTATCTGTCATTTGTTATGACAACTAACTGTCAATATGGCCGCGATGGTATTACTCAACCTTTTAAAATTTTGCGACACAAGTTCGGAACACGACAGATGAGTCATCATAAACTGGTTTTACAAACGCTTTTATTGTTTTTAATAATCAGCTGATTCAGTGTTTTTCGATTTTATTTACGGACTAGTATTATTTAGTAGCGGTATACTAAGAAAACTTGAGAGGAGCTCGTGGCTAAATAATAACAGCCGGGTCGATCTTTAGGTTAAGCCGCGCTTGCCTAGGTTGGTCTGTGGATGGGTGACCACCCGTTACATACCGAGTGTCCTCCGTGCCTCGGAAAGCACGTTTAGCCGTTGGTCCCGGCTGTCATTTGTAGATCTTTGACAGTCGATACAGGTAGTCAGTGTTCCGAAAGTCTGACAACCAGTTTTACCAAGGGGTCTCGTATTACCCAGTACTAACTGGGTTCTGAGGTCAGATAGGCAGTCGCTCCATGTAAAATACTGGTATTCAGGAGCATCTAGTTAGACTGGCTACAGGCTAAGCAGATGATGATACTAAGAAAACTATAGCTTATAAAAAAAGATACAGGTTTTAGTGTTCCGTACCTTAAAAGGAAAAACTGGAATACTTACAGGATGACAACATTGTCCAAACAAAAAAAAAAGAATAAAAAATATTTTCCTTTTGAGGTACGGAACCCTAAATATAAAATAACAAGCTTCCGCCCGCGACTTCGTCCGCGTGGCAGAGTTACTTTGGGCTAACGCTTACTTTAGCCCGCGTATTGATCGAAAAAAAATCTCTTCCCCTTTCTTCCCTCTTAATCCCCCTTTTCTCACTATTTCTTTTAGCCAATGTCCGTCTCCAGACTCCCAACTATCTCTGTACCAGAATTCATCAAAAGCGGTTTAGCCATTTGGGCGTGAAGACGTAACAAACAAACAAACTCACATTCGCTTTTATAACATTAGTAAGGATTGAAAAAAGAAACAAAAATCTTTTCGTAATGCATCACAATTGACTTTTCAACCTATAATACGTGTGTATGAACTTTAAGACCCAGACTACCCGCCGTCTGGAGTACCCAGGCAATGCCCCCAAGTCTTTGTTTCCTCGTCTCAACCCCAGGGGTCGAAAACCCTCAGGGGTTGACACACCCCGAGTTCGATAACCAGTTTCGGGGTAAATCGTTAAAGTGAAATGTAAATGACTTTTAGTTTCAATATTTTAAGCGATCGTTTTCAGATTTTCGACGTAAAATAAACACGTCTGAGATCTGAGAATTATTATTTTATTTCATCATCATTTTCCTATCCTTGTCCCATTCTATTTGGGGTCGGCGCAACACGTTTTCTTCTTCCATTCTCCCCTGTCAGATGTCACGGCATAATTTCATCCTTTCTCCTTCATATCATTCCTTACACAATCCATCCATCTTTTCTTTGGCCTTCCTCTCGCTCTCCGCCCATCAACATTCAGATCCATCACTCTTTTATTCACATGTCCTTCATCCCTCCTCATAACATGTCCATACCAAGACAAACGACTCCCTTTCAATGTATCTCTAACAGGCGCATCTTTCAAACTTCCTCTAATATACTCATTCATTACTTTATCCATTCTTGTCACTCCACACATCCATCTCAACATTCTCATCTCTGCTACATGCAATCGTTTTTCATCCACCTTTTTTACAGCCCAGCTTTAAATGACTTAAGTACTTAAAAAACTTACCCAGAAAAAAAAACTTAAACACTTTTGCGAATAAAAATCACATTGGAGCAAGAATTAATCAATTTTTCTTCCACAATTTTTAATATCATCTATCTTTCAACCACAACAACATTTTAAAATGAAGAAAATAAGACGCAGCCACACACATGTCCCGTTTCTCAAACACTTATGTACAAAGTAACATACGATCTTAAGTACATAAGTCAGTACATAACAAATCT
This sequence comes from Ochropleura leucogaster, assembly GCA_958449745.1. Taxonomy (NCBI): domain Eukaryota; kingdom Metazoa; phylum Arthropoda; class Insecta; order Lepidoptera; family Noctuidae; genus Ochropleura; species Ochropleura leucogaster. The sequence goes on along the minus strand of OY288230.1, from coordinate 6,494,981 downwards.
ATTATTAACACTACACGTGGGTACTATATCACTTTCAATTTCATATACACACAAATGAAATTGGCAAGTATTCAATTTTAATTATTCACCATGGTATACATACATTCTTTAACCACGGCCTCTGCTAACCCCTTTTACTAGAAATAAAAATGGAAAAAAACAACTTATTTTACTGTGAAAATTTCATCAAAATCGGTACAGTCGTTTCGGAGTTAGCGAGCCAAACACGTGTCAATGTTTTGATAAACAACAATATTATAGTTGCTGTATTTTTGGACTAAGACAATACTCTATCTTTTGAGGTACCTATATTAACACACTTTGATTAGTTTTAGCTGTAACTATGAAATCAAAAAATCTTATAAGTTTAATTTAAAAAAAAAAAAAAACAAAACACTGGAAAAAAACTTCACTTTCGAAAGTTGGTGGCAAAAAAGTCTATGAAACAAATAAAAATTACAAACTTCCGGAACTAAAGTAATTTCAGTGCTTTTTTTTTCTTGGAACGCGCTTTTTTATTTGAAGAGGCAGGAGGGCTGACTTTGACAGCTAAAAGTCAACCTGATGTCTGATATTGACGGATGCGCCGTCATATTTATAACTAGCTGTTCCCCACGGTTTCATCCGCGCTGCTCAGCACCTGTTGGTCGTAGCGTGATGTTATATAGCCTATAGCCTTCCTCAAGAAATGGACTATCCAACACTAACTGAGATTAGCGCGTTCAAACAAACTCTTCAGCTTTATAATATTAGTATAGAAAATAATTGTTTTTTATTTTGTTTATACTCTCATTTAAGTGTTTTCTTGAAAAATAAATCTATATAATAACTAATACGTTATTCAAAGAATTCGTAGCTTAATAAAAACACCCTGGTCTTCGAGTCAAGGCGCGCTTGTCTAGGTTGTTCCGCAGATGGGTGACCGTCAATGCATACCGTGCTTCCTCCGTCCCTCAGAAAGCAAGTTAAGCTATTAATTTGTAGATTTCGACAGTCGAATAACCAAATCCTTAATACAATATTATAAAAGCGAAAGTGAGTTTGTTACGTCTTCACGCCTAAATGGCTAAACTGATTTTGATGAATTTTAGTACAGAGATAGTTGGGACCCTGGAGACGGACATAGGCTATTTTTTTTAAATATATGAGGGAGAAAAGGGGAAGAAAAGGGAAAACTTAGCGTTGCTATTACAAATCAATGAGGCGCAAGGGGAACTGTGTTACCCCGAATTTAACGCGAGCGAAGCCGTGGGCAGAAGCTAGTAATATTATAAAAGCGAACGTGAGTTTCTTACGTCTTCAGGCCTAAATGGCTAAGCCGATTTTGATGAATTTCGGTACAGAGATAGTTGGGACCCTGCAGACAGACATAGGATATTTTTATAAAAGATTGGGATGAGGGAGAAAGAGGGAAGAAAAGGGAAAACTTAGCATTGCTATTACAATAAATAAGGCGCAAGAGCAAAAACTACAGGTAGCAGGTACCTGTAAATCAGGAAAGGGGAACTGTGTTACCCCGAATATAACGCGAGCGTATAAATTATAATATTTATTTTATTTATAATTACAGTCAAATCTCAACAGTTTATTTTCAGGATCTAATCTACGATTGTAGAACGTAGAATATAAAAACACGTGTCTCAACACACATGTAGATATTACGTATTGTGATAAAATTCATAATAGCCGGCTATCGTCCAAGGGTTTATCTTTATGAAGCAACGCTTGACGAGGTCGGACTAGGGATGGGTGACCATTGATTTCATATAATTAAAAATAAATCATCATCACATAATGTCATGGTGAACAAAAATAGTTTTTTTTAATATTATTTTAGTCTTTTAGATTATTCAAAAATAAGGGACACGTAATGACATGCGTGACGTCACACGTAACATTTATGGGCTATGTATATCTTTGTAATTTTTGGTCTAATATACAAATTAAAAAATGCGTCTCCTTTATTTTTGAATAATCTAAAAGACGGACTAAAAGGTCCTTCTTTGGTAACTAGCCTATTCTTATCAAGTATTAATTTAAAATTATGTATTGTAGAAGATAGCTCATAAATTACCCAAGCAATATTAAATATAAATCATGACCCCTTCGGGATAACAAACATAGGTACAGTCGTATGAAATGACGAGATGAGAACGTCCTTTTGTTGAAAATCAAAAAAAGTTATTCTGTAACTTCGAATTTTGAAAGAGTTCGGGGACTTTCCCGATCACTTCTCTTATTCCTTTTTTAAAATTTTCGGTAATGCCCCGCCATGATTATTTTTATCATTGCAACTTCATATTTTGTCTATAGTTTTTCTTGTAAGTAAGTAATTATGATGCAATATTTTTTTTGAATATAGACTCTGTACCTAGGCTTAGTATTTTTTAATTCGGTCTAGATAAACAGGCTGATAAAATCTGCTATGATAAAAAGTAGCAAAAACCACATTGAATAAAGAAATTTCTTTAATTCCTTATACTAACATAATATCATTACATCATGCTAGGACAGTATTTAGAAACAAATCTCATTTTTGAAACCCGGTCGTGAGACCGCATTTAAAATATCGATATAAATAATAAACAAATATTGAAGTTTGCGACTCGACTTTCAAGTGAGATCAATTCAAAATCACGTTTGACAACAAACGTCAAAACAACGACTATAAGATAGCAATTAATTTACATATTTTCAATAAAACATTACAAAAAAGGAATGGAACACATTCGAATTTAAAAATGGTTGGTAACGGTTTCGACGCCATCTTACGTTTAAATTCTAATTTCAAACCTTTTGGAAGGAGAAAGTGTCGTTCGTTTTTTAAGAAATGGACATACAATGAAGACTTTTTTTCACATTTTCACCGCATCCTTTATTATGCAATATTTAATACCAGGAAAAGAGCTCCTACCCTAAAAAGAGGAAGGCGTTTGTCTAGCATTGGGACATGACAGTAAGCCAATTCTGTCCAACTGTTTTTTTTTCTTTTTAATATTACCCCACACTATGAATTTCTCCTGTATCGAGGATGCGTTTACAAACATTTAAACCCACGTACACAAACAGCCAGACCCGGAACAACTAACTGTCGGTGACAAAAAAAAAATGTTCCGTGCGTGGATCGAACACGCCACACACGGTACAGCAGTGAGTCCCTTAATCACTGCGCCGCCAAACGTGCAGTCTCATAGTTCTTCATAACCCTATAATATAATAATCCCATCGTCACCGCACTTAGCTTAATGTTACCATTAATAATTTTAAAAAAGGTTCGTGTCTAGTGTCTATGGTTAAAAAAAAGCTCGCTATAATATCCCATCGTCACCGCACTTAGCTTAATGTTACCATTAATAATTAAAAAAAGGTTCGTGTCTAGTGTCTATGGTTTTAAAAAAAGCTGCTCAATGCATTGACATCGACCCAGTTAAACGGGTGGCCTTGCAAACATAGACATTGCAGGTATCGATCAATATTTTAGCTTTAATCGAACTAGTCTATTTGCTATCATGGTCAGAATGGGTCAGAATGATGGGCTGTTAAAAGGATCGTTGAAAAACAATTGTGGCGCATTGGTTGAGCGATCGACTGCTGCGCTGCATGTCGCGGGTTCAATCCCCGCACGGAACAAATATTTGTATGACCTAAGGATAGTTATAAATAATAATAAATATCTTGGGACAACTCACACACGGCTATCTGATCCCAAGCTAAGCAGAGCTTGTGTTATGATAACCAGACAACTGATATACATACTTATATAATTTATAAATACATACATGTTATAGATAAATCTCACCCAGGCACAGAACAAACAATCATGCTCATCACACAAAGTTTGTCCTGGGTGGGAATCGAACCCACGACCTCCGGCTCAGCAGTCAGGGCCACTAACCACTGGACCAATAGGCCCGTCAAAAAAAGTTGTTTCGGGTCTGGTGTGAATGTGAGTTTAAATGTTTGTAAACGCCCACGATACAGGAGAAATCCTAGTGTGGGGCAAAGATTTATAAAAAAAAATGCATGTAGCGAGATGTATGGAAACTGTATGGTCTTTTGAAGTCCTGTGATGAGACATTGCCTTTTAGAGAGGCAGTTTCTTTGACAGTGTCAAAATGTCACATATCTGGCAAATATTTTATGTTTCGGCTATAATATTCAATATTATAAACATTGGTAGCTGGCTGTGAATGACATAAGATTGCAAACAGTAAAGATGAGAATGTTGAGATGTGTGGAGTAACAGGAATGGTTAAATTAAGGACGTTTGTCAGGGGAGAATTGAAAAAGAAAACGTGTTGCGCCGACCCCAAATAGAATGGAACAAGGGCAAGAAAATTATGAGTCTATAGTACGGCCAACGAGAAGCGATACCAAATGTAAACAAAACCCATGCTAAAACCCCATCTAAAATGGCCGCCCGAATGTTGGCGAACCCGTCTTAACGTTGTCATGTTTTTGCCGAGAGAACGAGACATTACGACAAAGGCACAAGATGGAAAGAGCTAAATATTAGATTGTCAACGCCACAGTTGTTCTTTAGGTTAATGACCTTTCGTATCGCTTCTCGTTGGCCGTACTATAGTTTAGTTGCTATCTATTTCCACAACATCATTGGGAAATCATCAAATAACTTCCCTCGCTTTTGGCGGAGCGAGGGGAATGTCAGACTTTCAATTTACTGACTAAAACCCACCCATGTTCCTTCTTTTGCCCTTTATGATCCGGGGCGGTATCTCTTTCGAACAACCTTCAACCCTGGCAGCCATCCTTATCCTTACTAATATTATAAAAGCGAAAGTGAGTTTGTTTGTTTGTTACCTCTTCACGCTTTAATGGCTAAACCGATTTTAGTACAGAGATAGTTGGGAACCAGGAGACGGACATAGGATAATCTTTATTTTTTAAAAGTGGGATGTGAGGAAGGAAAGGGAAAACTTAGCGTTGCTATCACAAATCAATAAGGCGCAAGGGAACTGTGTTACCTCAAATTTAACACGAGCAAAGCCGCAGGTAAAAGCTAGTTCCTTAAAAGTACATTTTAAATATCTTGTGACACCAAAAAAATATAGCTATTGACTACGAAATCTACAGAGGCGTCGTGTAATTTCGAATTAAGACGCAAATCCGCCAATTTTTTTGTCGAAAAGTTCATTGACTTTGTAGGTTGTTTACCTCTGCGTGACGATCTAACACTTTGAAGTTTAAAGCAAGGTTTAACCGATTTTGAACTTTTAAACATCTGGATATATTAAATCAAAGACTTATAAATTAAAAACATCATTTTCCTGCCCTTGTCCCATTCTATTTGGGGTTGGCGCAACACGTTTTCTTCTTCTGAGACGTCAGGGCCTCATTTAAAAAAAAAAAACATTGCCCCACACTATTAATTTCTCCTATATTGTGAGTGCGTTTACAAACATTTGAACTCACATACACGAACAGAAAGACCCGAAACAACTATTTGTAGGCCATACAAATGTTTGTTCTGTGCGGGAATCGATCCGCGCCACGCAGCGCAGCAGCCGATCGCTCAGCCACTGCGCCAACCGTGCCGTCATTTACTCCTTTCCCCATTCATATCATTCCTTACACAATCCATCCATCTTTTCTTTGGCCTTCCTCTCACTCTCCATCCAGAAGCTTCGATTCATATGTGCAACTTTAATAAAAAAAATAATTAGAGGTGTCAAGGGACACCCGGATGGAACGAAGTTCTCGTCGCGACACCACACTGTTCAATGCGAAATAGAAATGTAAATATCTGGCTTGCTTTCTATAAGAGAGAGAGAGAGACAGGCAGACAGACAGAGAAACATGCGACGCCGCACAGCTTACAATAGCTTACTATAGCAAAAAAGTGTCGTGACAACTTTTCGTAAGATTTTTTCCGTGTAGCCCCCTTTCACAACGCGCGCTAAGGAACTTCGTTCCAAAAAACGTGGTGTTTATTATTATGGGCCGTAAAATAGGGATAAGAATATTTTATTATCTATATTTTTAACTTCCATTTCGTGGGAATAAAAGCCGTTACTTGTATAATATTTTGCGGTATCATGATAAGCGACAATATTTTTATCTTTGCTTATCTGTAACGGACCAGCCCTCCAAATGGGGCCTGTTTGTAGTTACCGATCGATTGTACTTGCTCATGCTAAAATATGACTAAACTAGCTTTCGCCCGCGGCTTCGCTCGCGTTAAATTCGGTATAACACACCAAGTAGACCTGCAGTTTTTACTTTTGCGCCTGATGGATTTGTAATAGCAACGCTAAGTTTTCCCTTTTCTTCCCTCGTCTCCCTTATATCCTACTTTTTTTTAAATAAAAATTAGCCTATGTCCGTCTCCTGGTTCCCAACTATCTCTGTGCCAAAATTCATCAAAATCGGGTTAGCCATTAAAGCGTGAAGAGGTAACAAACAAACTCACTTTCGCTTTTATAATATTAGTAAGGATATGAAAGCCTGAAAGTCTAACAACCAGTCTTACCAAAGGGGTAGGCAGGGGGGGGGTAGTATTAGTTTACTAAACACCAATTTTTTGACACAATTACAACATTTAAACTCACATACGCCATCAGCCAGACCCGAAACAACTACCTGTAGGTCTTGAAAAAACGATGAATTGAGAATCTCCTCCTATTTGCTAATAATAGTCGATTCATATAAATTATAGATTAATTCCAACGACCTAATAAGGCTGTTGACCTCTTTAGACATCATTGTCAAGGTCTCAACAATAAACAAAGATTACACCTTATACGCCACAGATAAGAAGTTGCCAGTTGCAAATTATCATAATTGGCGAAGTTGAATGACCTCTTACGTCAAATGTTTTTCTTTGAGCTAATGTCAAACAGATTTTTGTGGTGGAGTCGAGGTGTGAAAATGAGAATAAATGACGTATTTACAAAAAAGGATTTATAAAAGACTAGCTTATATATTACTGGTAGAAAATGCCTAAGGCATTAAGTCCGCCTTTGTACAGTTTTTACTTGTGCATAAAGTTTTAATAAATAAATAAATAAAAGACTAGCTTATGCCACGGCTTAGCCTGTGAGGAGTTCAGTAGTCCACGGGATCGTAATACCGAGGTAAAAAGTATCACATGTGTTAATTCAGATGATAAACGACATGTTTGACGAAATTTTATCCATTTCTGATCAGTAGTTTTTGCGTGAAAAAGTAACAAACATTTATACATTTATAATATGAATGGAATTTTAATTTTATAAGTTACCTTCCTCACCGGCAGAGGTCGCGCGAAAGTGTTTACACAAGGAAGCGTGTCTAGCTAGCTAAACGCAAATGACGTTTGTAGGACATGACATATTTGACAGTTCGAGCCTTTGACAACCTTACGTCGTCATAGGAAAGTTGATTGCTGGACTACCAAAGGTAAAACTGCGGATGTCATGGAAATAACAGCTGTTGTCACTTTACATAGTGTTTTTATTATGTACAGACGCCTGCACATCAAGCTACTACAATCTGTCAGATTTCTTTGATAGATTTTCGACTTTATTTCTAAAGTATTAAGGTTCAAGGTTCATTGGGAAAAATTGACAGTTTCGGGTAGCTTGACCTGCAGGCGTCTGTACAACTGGGCCCTATAATAGTTTTTTTTTATTATAAATACTTAAATAAGGCATATTATATGATAATATTATTAATTGGTACTTATTATTTGTGATTAAATTTTTGACAAACTCAATGATCTTTATTTTCGTGTCCATACGGTTGCTCTTTGGCTGCTCTGAGGGGTAAATTATTTAACCGTGAGACGACTGTTAGCAAGTCCTATTTTTAACCGACTTCCCAAAAAGGAGGCGGTTATCAATTCGGCCGGTATGTTTTTTTTTTCTATGTGTGTACATCGATTACGCCGCGGTTAATGGACTGATTCGCGTGATTCTTTTTTTGTTCGACGCGAAATATCTGCCAAGTGGTCCCGTAAAAATTTCTTTCAGTTTGGTCTAGTAGTTTTTATTTTATAAGCATTATTGTTATTTGTACGATGTCATTTTGACGATACTTTGTATATTAGTATGTCGATAACTTTAACATTTCTAATCCGATATGCGAAATTGTTTTTTTGTTTTTATTACTTACGTCTCGAAAGTGCTGAAAACGAAGTAAATAATTGAGCCACGTAAACGTTACTAAACCTGACCGCAGTACGTGTTTCATGTAAATTCTTATTTAAAATTATAATGAGCTTCGTATGTCACTACGGTACATAAATATTTTCAACTTTATTTTTAAGACTGACCTTTTTTCGCGGTTTTGCTTGTGAATGTAGCATGCCAAAAAGAAAATATAACTTGCCGACGTCATAACCTCTATGTCGGTCAATTTATTATTTAATCACACATACTGAGAGATTAGGCTTAATTATTAATTTAAGATAAACTCTCTTTTTGTACTCGAACATAATTATGTACCACTAATGTAGAAGTCAGTTCTCTACTTAAAAAATGTTAATAGGTATTACATGTAAACGTCAAAACAGTGTCAATCTTGACAGCTCAAACAGCATATTGCCAGGACAGAAAAACAATACGTTTTAAATGTTTTAAAAACAAAAGACATCAGAATTCTGTTTTAATACCAAAAATAAATATTGCATATTTAAAACTTTTGACAACTAACAGAAATAAGAAGAAATATGCGCATAGATAAAAAATAAAAGAAAACCGTTGACAGCCCGTCAATCAACGTATTTACTTCAAATACTTTAAAATCAGTAACCTTATTCATTATAACCGTACTTTGACCCTTTGGGTTCTTGTGACATCACTTCGTCGTACATTGCTAGTTCACTTCTCACCAAATATTAAACATATAAACCCAGCAATGGTGCTGAAAATGTTTAATGCGCAGATTTGGCGACAATTACGTCTGTTGTTTAGAAACAGTATCGTGTCAAAGTAATTGTCTATGGCAGTGATGGCGAACCAATGGCACGCGTGCCTTTGGTGGCACGTGACACAATTTTTTGGGCACGCCACCGACCAAAACGGTTTGCAATTTATTTTATCTGATAGATAAAAAAGTGCAATAAACAAAATATGAATGATTTCGAAGATACCCTTTATGTTTTTGTTAGAAAATAATGTGATTTTAGTGAATAATATTTACTCGTTTTTTTTTTATTATTGTATCCCTAAGTTGAAATTATTGACGGCACATATATGGCGTCATTTAACATTTCTGTGGGGAAAATGGCACGCTAATCCAAAAAGGTTCGCCTTCCCTGGTCTATGGTCTTACCATCACCATAAATTTTATTGTACACACAGTATATAGTGACATCAAGACATTACACAGCTAGAATTTCAACCTTCAGAACTGAGTTAAGAGTTCAAAATCAAACAGTGTCCTATTGAAGTGTTCATTAAGGTGTCCATACTGATTTAGAAAACAACAAGAGACATATTAGTCTAGGCAAAGATAACAATGCTCCCTATAAGGGAGTATATCAAATACTCAAAGCATCAGATAATCACGAGGCAATAGCTATAGGATAAGGTTGAAAGTCCCTTGCACGATACAAAACAACAAGGTCTATTAGTCGATGTGACAGTTACATATTTCAACCTTATTGATGTCTCAACTGACAAAGAAAACACGGTTGAAAATCTCGAAACTAAAAGTTTGAAACGATAAGTAAACTACATCAAAAAAGACAAGATTAAGAACTCACCTCTTGAGTCAGCTCATCGCCAGTGTGATGCCCTTCATCAGGTTCGATCTTCACATCCACACCATCGCTGGAAGCATCCATATCACTAACACCACTTGAACTAGCAGTGAAGCTAGTACTAGCCCTTTCCCTCTTCACATTAAGCACTAGTTCCTCTTCAAACATCGGAGCCAGTTCATAAACTTCAGAATCCAAAGGAGTGTTCTCCATCAAGTATTGTTCTAAATTCTCCTGCTGCTGCTTCACGTCTAAATACTCCAGATCATGCTTCAATTCTTTCGCTTCGTCTACTTCTCCAAACTCTTGTAAATCAGCCAGGTTTTGTTGGAACACTGAGTTGGATTCTCCTAAATCCACTTCAGTCTTCGGATTGAAGTATGGCATGAAGTCTATAGCGTTGTCGCTGTAAAGATCATCATCATCGTCTTCTTCCTTCTTGACTCTGACTTCAAAGTCATCGTTTTCCGCCTTGATCTGCATTTCGGAAGGTTGTACAAGTAGCTCGTTTACATCAAAAGATCTTGAAGCTATTTCAGCGAAAATGTCTTCTTCAGTTCTGTTGTGAAGAAAATCAGCAGAAAGAGTGACAACAGCATCCGGGCGTTCCTCATTGCTCGTAGCTTCTTCTTCTTCATCAGAAACTTTGACTTCCTGAGCTACGTTGTCATCGGCTGACACAGAGTCTTGATCGGCATTTTCGGGGACCGTCGCCTGCGCAAGCGCCGGCGCTACTGTGTCGGTCGCCACGTTATTTACTAAATATGTATGAAGTATTGGCGCTCTGTTATTCCATATCCGCTCATTATATTCTAAATCAGGATTACCATATCGTCCAAGGGAGTTCAACTCCTCGAATAATTGGCGCTCGTAGTTTATCAGTATGTTATCTAAAGATTTTGGGTGGACGAATCTTGGTCTGATAAGCGTTCTAGCTTCTTGTTCTAAGGACCAGTCTGATCCGTTTGAAATGTGGAGTCCAGCTATCATCTGCTGAGTCTCCCTCTCCAGGTAATCATTGGGGTCAACCTTGAGCAGGCTTAAGACTAGTGCGAGTCTCAACAACTCGTCCCCGTACAATTTCTTCAAAGAAATCATGATTATAACTTAAAATTGAGCACTTTTGAGATCAGTTATTGAAAGTTTATTTGTTTATTAGCTAAATAGTCCTTTTATTAATAAAATTTCTGGTCTTCTTTCTTCTTTTCTCCGACATTTTGACAGATGTCACTTTCTCGCACCGTTCGTTAGTGTGGTAGCCATGTTTTTTAAGCACATCATCACTTGGTTAGAGAGTAACGTGTTTAGTTTGTAGCTGGCTTTACGCCAGAACACTTCACTTGCACACTTTTAGTTTTTTTTTTTTCTGTAATCAGAATCACAGTTTTGTTGCAGCAGTCTTTTGTAAGATACTTTCGTTTAAAAGTTTTCCACTAGAATATGTTCTCAGTAGAGTGTAAGAAATTGATAGTCTGGTAATTAGCTATATGTGAAAACAACCAATGAAATCTCGATTTCCATATTTGAATTAAATCGGTCTATTATGTTGGCAGTATTTGTTTGTTACGCAGTAAAATTATTACGTTGGTAGTGTGTCTTTTTCTTTGGGACAAATACTTTCTTTGCAAGTTAGAAAACTATAAGCAATTAATCTCTAAGCTAAGAATAAACAGATTAAAAAAGAATTGATCAGTATTTTAAATCTCCTATTTTAAATAAGGATCGCTATTCAAAAAGTTATATAACCTCATTTGTGTATTTTTGACAGTTCAGTAAATGTCAAAAGTTGTATTCGAAATTACAAAATTTAGAATTCCAAACCATATTTAAATTTAGTACGTCTGCTTTTAATTAACTTAACATTAGGTAAGCGTATTCTTCAGTACTTTATTTTGGTTATTTAATAGATTAAGCTCCACATAAAATTTAGAGAGATTTAGATAAATCCATTGAGCATTTTATCTATATATACTAATATTATAATTAAGAAGTTAAGTTAATGAATGACTGAGGTTACAGGGGGTAATCTCTGGAACTACTGAACCAAATTCTGTTACCAATAGAAAACCACGTATTTGTGACTATCATAAGCTATAACTTAAGAACTGAGCAGCGGGTGAAACCGCTGGGCACAGCTAGTCAATTAATAAAGTTATAAAAATAATATTAAAAGTAATTTAGGTTTGACAAAAGACCCTGTTGAGAAAAGACATGTTTTTTTTCCTCTTAAGCTGCTTACTTCATTACAGGCTCAGCGTGAATATAACATAATATGTACCTAACGATTATATACCCACAAAAGAACAATAATAACAATTACAAACTTCTATTGAATTATATTAACCCTACGACTTATTTCAACACAAGCGATTATTTACTTTAGACTTTAGCACATAAGTCATATAATCGTGTGTGATTGTGTATGTAAAATAAAACAGATTACGAAAGCAAATTAAAAACTGTTTGTGTAATGATTTAAAGTTAATTGACCTCTTTGGGCGAATTTTATTTAATTTTAAAAACGTTTTTGGTATCTAGAAAGCGTATGAAATTAATTTATTTTCTTAAAAAGTTTTTTTTTTTTTCAAAGACAATGAGAGCAGAGCGCTCGCGTCATACAAAGAACTAGAATTCGAATTTCAAATCCAGACTTAGATGGTGTTTATTATTCAGAATAGATGTTTTCTGAAACATCGAGAAAAACAAGCGCGTTCGCTTTGTTTTCCAATAGGTAAACTACGCCACCATTAAAAATATCTTCTTAAGATTTTCCAACTTTTTCACAACGAAAACACGTATTTTATATTAGAGACGCACACTCGTAATTACCCAATCAAACTTCGAAAAATAACTCCAAAAAATACACACACTGTCAACACAATTAATCAAATAGATTCAAAAACCATATTTTTGGAAGAATGATAAAAAAAAAACCCGCCTGTTTTTCCAACATCAGATTTAAAAATAAACTTTTCGAAAAAAGAACAACACGCACTGCCAATATAAAACCATAGATTAAAAAAAATGGATAATGATATAAAATTTTCTCGTCAGATTTGACGTACACAGTCAAAGACAATGTTCTTTGTTTACTAGGAGTTTAAGCGAGCGCGCGCTCACGATCGCGCCCGTTGGCAAACTGCGAAGCTCAGTGCAAGGGAACGTTGACCAAATAATGAATCATACGTACATCTCTTTATTTTTCCCTGAATTTTCGCGAGCAAAACGTTAATTTTATACGTTTGGACACGCCATGGCAACTACAGTGCAATGTCGTAGATATTTTACATTAAAATGCTCTTTCACAATGGAAAATATAATCATAATTATGTAGATGACCAAATTAATCAAAAAAGTTTGAAGTATGTATCTTCTGTTTTCTAATTATATTTGATATAAGTTAAGCTTTATTACGGAGATGAAAATTGACTTAGTTTCGATACTAACGAAACTACTGACAAAGCCAATAATTTTCACAAATTGAAACCTTCGTTATTCTCAACTGTCATAAGCTATATTTAAAAACATACCCGTGTGCTTAAGCTATATTTAATCATTTCCGACCATAACGGTCTCAACGAGTTGGGTGCGCGAGGATGGGAGGAGCAGCCGAGGCCTAGAATGAGGTAGCGACACGTCGTAGGACTGGAGAGAGAAGTGTTGGGTCTTCCAATGGCATATATGACAGTGTTGTTATCGTGGGTATAAAGTGGATGAGGCTCGCACAAGAATATGGAGGTTACCACAAGCAAAAAGTGGCTTATAGAGCACTGGCTGATTAACAAAAGTAACTAGGGTGTGTCCTTAAATAATAAAAAAAAAATCGTAGTTGATATGACCAGATTTCATAAAAACTCTTTAGTCAAACCTATAACTTGTCAAAAAAAAAATAACACTGGCACTTGACAGATCCCGCCAACAAGAGGAATGCAAGCTATATTGAATTCAATTGTAATGAGAAATATTAAGTTGTTAGCTATACGATTGCGCCAATTTAAATATCAAGATTGATGTATTAATAGTCATTGTTACTGGAAAAGGCATAATAAAGGCATTTTTTTACAGCTACCCTACTATGACCTCTTAAAGCAATTCTTATTCCACTGAGGGAAAGAGACAGAGCTATACAGGGTGTCTAGCACCATCTCTTTCACTCAGTGGAATAAGAATTGCTATAAGATGTCATAGTAGCCCGTCTGGTGTGGATGGAGTTCAGAAAAGCAGTCGCTGCATGTAAAATACTGGTATTCAGCTGCATCCGATTAGACTGAAATTCGACTATAGTAAATTTAGGTTCGACACCTGGGTCCCAGCAGCCTTGAATCATAATAAATATTGGATTTCATAAGGACAGTCTATGTTAAGCAGTGGGAGGCAAGGCTACTGCATCAGTAATGTCTCTGACTGAGGAAAAAATAAGCATGATGACGTCTTTTTTTGTGGATGGGACATCATCAAATAACTTCCCCCGCTCTAGGCGGAGCGGCGGGGAGTGTCAGACTTGTACTGACTAAAACCCATGTTCCTTCTATGACCTTTTACGTTCCGGGCCCGCGGTATCTCATGATGACGGCTTACACCTCTTTTTCAGATGGGAAATTATCAAATTGCAACTTTGGGCGTAGCGGAAAAGAGTGTCATATTTGTACAGACTAAAAACTGTTCCTTCTTTTGCCCTTTTAGTGGTTTCGGGGTCACGATATCTCTTTCAAACTATCCCGCATCATTGTTGACATCTCTTTGGGGCGCGTGGAATACAACTGCGTCAACACGGCTATGTCTTACAAGTTGCACCCAGTCTATACCACAACAGGATTGCAGTTTGCAGTTATATTAAATAATAAACATGGTAAATATCCCATTTCAAGTGTTAATTATAATGCATTCATATTGTTTAACAGGCTGATGACCACAACTCCACGTCTAAGGTACTATGCGTGCGGCAGGAATGAAATTATTTCGTCGAAATCTTGCGGATATAATTGTACTTAATTAAATCTAATCTGGTCGATGAAATCACAGATTGAATTGTACTAATTTCAAAGTCAATGTCTTATTTGTTAGATTACGAGAATAATCTATTATTTCAAGTACAGTTTTATCTTATCTGTGTATTATTATTGGAGATATTTTCTTGTTAGTGTCGCGGTAATGACGTAATTTATGCTGGTACGACGTATTTTATAGGCCTCAGTGCTACATTGCTATAATACCTATATGCATTTTTTTTTGATAACTGTCAAAATAAAAATTTCATTAAACTTTCATTTGTTTGACGAAAACAATCTGTGTTCTATTTACTATTGATAAATCTAGCTGATTTATAAATAAAAATGTATGGGAATGTAAGTTTGAGATTAATAAGTATTTACATGCACGTGGCAAAACTCACGATCTATTTATGGTCCGTCCCCAGAAAAAAAAATACACAAACCAATTTTGAATATAGAACAACACTTTCTAAAACACAATTTCAAAACATTTGTCTCCATTTTTAGCGTTCCATTATTGATAAAGTACTGTAACTTCGATTGCATATGTTCGTCTCCCAAAATGGCGGTGCTTTAGGCCGTGTGAGTCAGTCGATGTCGCCATATCGAGAAATCCAGTTTAATCTAAGGCATCAAGGCTGCTTTGTGTTTATATTTATGGTTCACGTATTAAGGATAGGCTGGGAGTAATGCTCTTAAGTGTATTTTTAACGATCGTTGGACCGGTGAATTGATTATGATTAAAATGAGTGGATATTGTGACTACAGAAAATGGGTCATATCTGTTTTTAGCGCGTAAAACTTTCGATGATGCATTTTTCTTCCGGATGGTTTTGTTCATTTTGGGAATTACAAAGCCGACATTATTGCCAGGTTTACTTCCAAGGTAAAGCTGTTGGTTTAAAACCGCTTTTTTCAAATGAAATCTCAGAAAATTTTGAGCACTTGTTGGCGTCCGATTGAACTTAAATTTTTAATACCTACATGTTTAGATAGATAAACCATATATTTGATGGAACAAGAGACCCAGTACCCGAATTAACACAAAAATCATCAAAGCAAAACATGGATTAAAAATATAAAAAAAATAAAAAGAAAATAGATAGACCCATAAATAACTAGGCACATCACACATTTATAACGGTAAATGGAAGGGGAGTCCCGCTGCGCATGTGCCAGTTAGAATACCTGACGCTGGTATTCTGCTGAATCTCACAAAAGACGCTATTCTAAATCGAATGGGATACTTCATAGCCCACTAAACCCGAGTGACGCCATAGCAAAATCGTAGTCTCAGCTGACAAATTAGAACTACGTCAGAAGTAGATTACACCAGCTAGGGCAGCGGGTTGTTCGAAAGAGATACCGCGGCCCCGGAACTTAAAGGGCAAAAAAGGATCATGAGTGGGTTCTTAACAGTAAAAGTCAACACTCCCCCCGGTCAGAGCAGGGAAATTATTTGATGATTTCCTTAACGTAAAAAAGGTAAATAGACACACTCGGGCGATATGGCCGAACTAATCATAATTATCAATAACTATAATATGCGTCGCACTTGTAATAAACACGTGCAAACTGCAAAGGTAGTTTATTGTATTAGACTGTCGTGATAAACTTATGAACGGGGGTGTCAATATGTATAATACCAGCTTATAACTGTCCCACAGGTGGACAAAGACCTCTTCTCATACAAAGAGGGCACCACCATTGATGTTTTAAAATTCAGTCGCAAGATTTGACCTTAAGAAATATATATTTCAAACTAGCTTTTGCCCGCGGCTTCGCTCGCGTTAAATTCGGAGTAAAACAGTTCCCCTTGCGCCTTATTGATATGTAATAGCAACGCTAAGTTTTCCCCTTTCTCCCTCACATCCCTCTTTTTTTAAAAAAAAATAGTTTATGTTCGTCTCCTGGTTCCCAACTATCTCTGTACAAAAAATCATCAAAATCAGTGTAACCATTAAAGCGTGAAGAGGTAACAAACAAAAAAACTCACTTTCGGTTTTATAATATTAATCAGGATTAAATACTAGCTTATAATGAAAGTAATTAAATCGGTAATCAGTGAGAAAAAGCACAAACAAATGTTTTACTTCTAGTCTCGGCCCTATTATAGAAACGAGCAGATGCAACAAAATCGTAAACAACAACTATTTGGATAGAAATAAAATATAATAACACTGAGGAACGTCATTGTGTATTCACAAGCAAAACAACACATAATTTATAAGAGAATCAAATAAAAATGTCAAAAACACAGAACGAACTTGACCCGCGCAAAACCATAAAAAAATCATAAAAACTTTTTGCACAGATTATTAAAACGCGCAAAGATCGTAACGCATACAGCCAAAAATAGGAAAAGAGAGTGCATCGATGTCTTTCAACCTGCTTTTGTTCTGAATGTCATTGGGATGACATAAAGGCCGTTTCCCCGTCATGGCCGCCATCCAAATGTTGCCAGCCAGTAAATTCAGAGCTACTGACGGGAGCAATCACAAAGGAAAGCGAGGTCAAGGTAAATGGCTAAAATGCTTATGTTGTAAACACTTTTTGCGATGATCGCAAGATTGTAGCGTAGATACATTTTGTTAGTATTTTATAAACAAAGGAATTGAGGTTGAATAACAGCCGCACTGACAAATCTGCAATGCTAGCAGTGGCCTTTGATGGATCCTTACAGCTTCGGAGAGAACATTAACCCGTTAGTCTTGGCTGTCATTTTGTAGATCTTTGACAATCATTACAGTTAGCTAGAGGCTCGAAAATCTAGGCCAGTCTTACCAAGGGCATCTCACCAAGTAACTAGAGTTGTGGGGGTCAGATAGGCAGTCGCTCCATGTAAAATACTGGTATTCAGCTGCATCTAGTTAGACTGGAAGCCGACCCCAACATAGTTGGGAAAAGGTTAAGCAGTAATTAATATAAACAAAGTTTTTACTATGCTGGATTTATTAATGAAGGTTAAATGATAATAATTGAGGACAAAACAATAGAGTTAAAACAGCTATGAATAAATATTGTTTTTCTTTTTTATTATTTCCGCATAACTTAATCCTATTTTAATATATTCTGACAATATATGTGAGGGCCTAGAAATGAACGCACGAAGTGATCTTAAAGACGATAGATTTTTGAATTTGGAAACGCGCGATTTAGTTACAGTCCCTTCACAATTTTTATACCTCCGCCCTTAGATGACTGTGACAGTGTTCCATATGTTTGTCGCAATAAGTTTGTTGTGAAATTGCTTTCAACAAAGAGTCCTTCCAACATCATATAATTATAGATCACTTTTTTCGAGATAATTTTTTCGAAAAAAGTGATCTTTACGGTTCACTTTTCTCGAAAAAAGTGATCTTTACGGTGTTGATGGTAACGGTGAAAATACTGCAGTGGCCAATTAGTGTCGTGTGACAGCTGTCAATTGACAAAAAAAAAAGTTGCCATGACTCAAAAATTAAATCGTCATAGTGCTATCTCTGAAACAGTATCAGAGCTTTATTTAAATTCTATATGCGTCCCGTCAACCAGCTGTGCGATACACGTGCATACTCTAGGTCAAGGACCACTACTGCGCATGCGCAACGCAACGGATTTCAAACCATCTGCTCAGTACTACGGTTATCTTTTGAACTAATAATAAAACTAGTTTAAAGGACGTCCACAGTCTTTACTGGATGTCAATGTTTGCAATATCATAATCTCGTTCTAAATCTTCATGCCCCTTTTTACGGACGGGAATTAATCATGAAATAACTTCCCCCCTTCTCTGGGCTTAGCGGGGAGGAATGTCAGACAAATCATCAAATTAAACTTCTTAGACATGATTAAATAGTTACAAATGAAGCCAACAGAAACGACCAATGAATGATAATACGGGTATTCAGCTGCAACCGGTTAGACTACAAGCCGACTGCAACATAGATTGGGAAAAGGCTAGGCAAAGCATCTTTGTCTGAAGCTAAAAGTTGCGTGACGAACTGACATCAACTGGGACGGGAATTACAGGTCCTTTGCCCTGCTGTGAAACAAAATTAGAATATATCAAAGCGAGAGAAAGGCCAAAGAAAAGATGGATGGATTGTGTAAGGAATGATTTGAGGGAGAAAAAAATAAATGATGCGGTGACGTCTGATAGGGGAGAATGGAAGAAGAAACGGGTTGCGCCGACTACAAATAGAATGGGACAAGGGTAGGAAAATGATGATGATGATGCACGTGTTTATTCTCTATGTTATATTCTAATCAAATAGAGATGAATTTTGAGATGGTGAAGCAAGGCCATCATCGACATATTTTCTTCATTCTTTCAATGCACTTCTGCAAATCGTAACAGTTGCATAAAACACAGTGTTGATGTCGTAATAATTAACTAACAAAGGCTGATTATAATAATTTAAACAATATCGTTGCGTAATGTACTTCGTTGTGCTCCAATTTGTTATAAATGGAAGTGAATTTATTGCAGTTGCAGGTTAAAAAGTTGAGTTTGTTAAATATGTAAAAGGATGGCATTCAATCTGTTTCTATTCACCTCCTTTGACATATATATAGGCCATACTGTGAGCTGCATAAAGAAATGTTTAGAAAAAAATCCAACACACAGTTCTCTATGACACGCTGCGCCGACCCCAGGAGACTGAGGATGATCACTGTGAACTACATAAAATCACAGTACTTCTTAAAACCATACTTAACTATATATAATGACAACCTCATCGTTTGACAGTGACAGCGGAAATGGCGCCAAAAATTTGACGTGTACGTAAATATACTTTCACAAATTCACTATGGATCTACGATTATGCGTAACGCTTTCTACTGGCTAATTGGCAAACTTTCTATTTTCGCAAGGGCGTTATCGTAAATTCTGCGCTACTGCTCTTTTTGGTGGTTCTAAAATGAGGCTAATACACTGCACAAGTAGAACATAATTTAATTTTGACGTAGTATAAATCGAACCCGTTTAGATACTGAAAATTATCTATCATAAAGGAGCTCGTGGGTAAAGAATAACAGCTATTCGGCGTCGATCTTTAGGTTGTGGATAGGCCAGTTAAATTAGTCCCTAGGAAAGAACGTTAAGCCGTTGATCCCAGCTGTCATTAGTAGATCTTTGGGGAAAAAAAATTGTGTTCACCAAAAATACTGATCGTGCACCAAATATTCTTTCCTGAATGCTAAAAAATGCGTAGGTTAGGTTAGGTTAAAACTGCGACCCCCTACGCACGAGCCGAGCGAGCGGAGCTAGCGGTGCCGCGGCAGCGGCCGGCGAGTGCCAGTAACGACTTGCATTAATAGAAAATGGATAAAGATATAACACTTTTTTATTGTAGTGCTGTCTTTTTCCTGATGCTCGTTATGACATTTTTTAATTAACATATTTTGGTGCACATTCAGTATATTTGGTGCAACACAGGCAAAATTAGGTAAACGAAATGGGAATAAATTGAAGTACTTTTAAATACCATCCTAGATCTTTGACAGTAGAGTCGTAGGTAGTCAGTGTCCCGAAAGTATCGTATTACACTGCACTAACATTATCAGGCACAAGATTTTATTCAGATTTTATTGCGGTTAAGTTAACTGGCAAGTGACGATCGCTCGCTCTGCGCCCTGTTGAAACCTAACTTTGTGTTAAACAATTTAGATATTCCGTGCCACCATTAAATTTGAACCGTTTTAGCTGCCATTGTCACTCGCGGCTAACTTCAGAGCTACCATAAACTTTGAACTGGACTATATGGACACATATGTTAACCCTATACGTGGGGCCATTTTAAAAGCCTTCAATAAAATAGGTTGTGAGTGTTGTGACATTTTCGGCTTGATAACTTAAGCATAGTTTAGTGTTATTATGTTAGTTGCCTGGCAACACGCTATTTTGAATGGGCGATTGACTATGGTCGGTTCTAATCTTTTAACAGTGAATTGGGACAATATTGGCTGATAATAAAATAATTTCACCAAAGATATCAACACGTTTAAAACTATACAAAATGACGACATAATTATGCAACCACAGACAAGTAATTATTTTACCTACTCTACAATCTTATGACAAGTCATAATGACGAACATATTTGTTTTTCTGTAGCAATGACTGAACTTCGTACAGCCTTGTCTTTTTTTTAAATTATGACATAAACTTGCGACGAAAACAGCCATGGTTAATGTTTCCTTATATTTTATGATATTTATTTCAATTTTAAAAACACAGTAATTATAAAGATGGTAATTATTGAGGTGAAGGAAAACATTGTGAGGAATTCTGTATGGTTTTAAACATTAGAAGAAACGTGACATCTACCAACCCAAAAAGGAAAAAGAAAGAAAAAAAAAGAATACACAGCTAAGTTTGTCCTGTACCAGGCCAAAAGGCCCCTATCTCAGCATGATGCTGGAACATAGCAACCGTGCCACAATGCTGATATTCTGATAGGGACCAAGAAAGTGAAGCTAAAGTCAGATAGGACAAAGTACAATAATAATAAATTGTGGAACGATAAAAGAAAAATGAGTATTGTAACAAATATAAAAAAAGAAACAAAATCTACGTCCATCAACATTATTATACCGGTATTATATTATCTATGGTAACATCAGTGTTTGTCTATGCAATAAGAGTAGAGGAGCCATGTGTCCCGGTTGTGGTCACATTTATTGCGACCTCCTGGTTATAGTCTGTTTAGAAGGTACCGAAACTCACTAATTGCATATTTATCCATTCTAATTTCTTTTAAGTGAATGTTGAAAATCTTACAGTAACCCCAAGTGCATTCGAATTTGTATTGTTTCCATGCAAATTAACTAAAAGCTAATATTTAAAATGGCGGTGAACCCGTTCCTATTTTGAACATTCAAATATCGCAACTACATAATTAGTTATTTAACTGCTAAACTGCGAACAAAAGCTGTCAGTAACTGACAGCTCTTAAACGCGGTTTAAATGTGCTAACTGCGTTTACTTCAATGGTAAAATCCACCCAAAAAAACAAAATCCTAGAGATCAAAAATGGCTACATATTATTAAAAAATAGAGTAAACACCTTTTTGGTTAACTTAAAAAAAAACGATCACGTAAATATTAAAAGAAAACCAGTTCATAGTAAAAATATTTATTCGTCTCTCAGCTAACATTGGCAGAATAACCTTGAACTCTTTGCCGGTCGAACGCGAATAAAAACTCAACGCGATGACGTAAATTTTGGCGGGAAACGTGGATTTTCGACGTAGATTTTCTGCGCTTGGATGGGCTTGAGAAGACAGTTGCAAACTTTTATATAGATGCATTTTACGCTAATTTAGTTTATGAAACAATTTAGACTATAAAACTTCAAGGTAAATGAGAAAATAGTTATTAATTTGACAATTTAATTACTGAGAACAATGCTGGCTCTAATTATGATATTTCGACTGACATTGATAGTTCCAAATGTCAGAATAAGCATAATAGTTTAACTTGTAGATAGTAACAATTGATTAATAGCAAAACAACAATCAATTATCGACATTTGTGATGTCACTGACGAAGTAAAATACGTACCTAACTGCAGAAATGTCTTCTTTTCGAAAAAAGAACGGGCTAAGAGCGAGTCAGACTCGCACACCGAAGGTGCGACATACACGGCCATATCTTTTGACTGCGTAGACTTAGAGTGTATTCTTCACAGCATAAAGAGGCCTTGAGTATATGGTTTAAATTTCAACTCAATACCATTACGCGTTTTCGATACAAATGGTCTTGACAGACAGACAAATAAACTGACACACAGACGGATAACAAAGTCATCCAATAAGGGTTCCGATTTTTTTTTTATTTTGAGGTACGGAACCCTAAAAAAACTTGGTTTTTTTTACATCCGCGTCAAATTGGAAATTCCGTTTTAACTCATCATTTTAATTTTAAAACACATTTCCAGATACAATGGAAAAACACAGAATATGATTCCTACATTTAAAATTTTAAATTCCTCATCGATATTATTATTCGACATTGATCTAGGAAATGACGTGTTTTCAATACATCTATACTATTAATTTAATATTATAAAGCTGAAGAGTTTGTTTGAACGCGCTAATCTCAGGGACTACTGGTTGGAATTGGAAAATTCTTTTAGTGTTGGATAGTCCATTTCTTGAGGAAGGCTATAGGCTATATAACATCACGCTACGACCAACAGGTGCTGAGCAGCGTGGGTGAAACCGCGTGGAACAGCTAGTACATTATATGGTAAGGTAATCTTAGGAACACAGAACTGCTAACCTACCATGACGTCTTAAAGCAGAACTTATTCCACTGAGGGAAAGAGACAGAGCTATACAGGGTGTCTAGCACCATCTCTTTCTCACACAGGAATAAGAACTGCTATAAAATATCATAAGGCATCTAATTTTTTTCTTTGGACGCCTATCAACTGGCCATATATACTATCTGTGCCCGTATTCGTTGCAAGGTTGCCACCTACTCTACCTACCTAAACTACACCTAAACCTATACAGCCTTTAGCTTTTTAATTTTCTCGCCGTAAAAACCAACCTTGGACTTCAAGAAAAGTTAAAAAAAATGCATTGGTATAATTATGGAAGGAGATAGATTTCCTACTTTATCCATTCTTGTAGCTCCACAATTCCATAATTCGATTTTGTTTTAAAAACAAATGCCAATCGCATAAAATCACTGGTCAGACATTTTTCCCATCTTTCACATTCCCGTATTCTCTTCCATATCCATATTTTGGGAAACCGCCATACTGGATTTTACGTCACTTCGCGAACAATTACGAAAGTGATTTGGAAATATTGGCAAAGCGGTACAGCTAACTCAAAACCACATCATCCACAGAACTCAGTACCAATTAGTTCCACCCCTTTCTTCTACACATCAAAAAGCCAATGTGGGTAGATAAAAAAAAGCAGCATCGTTCAGAAACGTTCTATTTTTATTTGAAAGTCGTGCAGGAACGTTGTATACTCTCGGAGGTCCTCCGAAGGTGAGTGTGTCCGGGCATATCTGCGTCTGCTTAGACTCGGAAAACATTTATGTGTGCTAAACATGGTAGTTTTGCATTTGAATTTGTTATTAACACGCTTTTATTAGTTTACTAGCTTTTGTCCGCAGCTTCGCTCGAGTTATATTGTGGGTAATACTGTTCCCCTTTCCTGATTTGCAGGTACCTGTAGTTTTTGCCCTTGCGCCTTATTTTTTGTAATAGCAAAGCTAAGCTTTCCCTTTTCTTCCCTCTTTCTCCCTGTATGTCCGTCTCCAGGGTCCCAATTATATCTATACCAAAATTGAGTCGGTTTGGCCATTTAGACGTGAAGACGCAACAAACAAACAAACTCACTGTCGCTTTTATAATATTAGTAAGGTTTATGTCAAGCCTTAAAACTTAAATTTGCCCCGGCCCCGGTTTAAAGAATTGA
Source organism: Ochropleura leucogaster (assembly GCA_958449745.1). NCBI lineage: Eukaryota > Metazoa > Arthropoda > Insecta > Lepidoptera > Noctuidae > Ochropleura > Ochropleura leucogaster. The sequence continues at coordinate 6,470,858 of OY288230.1, read as the reverse complement.
AATTTTGCAACATGTTTAGTTTTGTTGGCTATTAATGGCGACCTCAGTGACATCACTCTAAATCCAATATTCGACTAGTTCGTTTTCAATAATTCCCATGATATGGATATCAAATGCAAGGTTTGCTAAGAAGAATCGGAGAAGCGTGTTTTTTACTAACTTTCTTTATTTTTTATGGTGTTTTTTCTTATCAAGAGACATCGTATTACATAGTATTTGGGTTGTAGAAGTCAGATAGGTAGTCGCTTCATTGCAAATACTTATATTTAGTAGTTTTTGGTTAGACTGAATGCCAATCCAAATACAGTCGTTGAAAGGCTACGCAGATCATGATATTATACCGTGACCAACAATATGGCAAGTCCATAAGGACAGAAGACTGTTCAGTAACTTTAACATCGTTGTACCAACGACAAGCTAGTATTTATAACATTTCGTCAGTCAAAAGTCCCCGGTAAATCTTCAAGCTTAAAACAAACAAAACCATTTAATTAATACTAAAACCTTGACCAATGCGACAGCGAGAATTATGAATACAATGAATTAAAATTATTCTGCAGGTCGAGATGAAAACAAGCAGCAGTAATCAAGGTTACAAACTCAAATAAGATCATTTTCTCGTCTCTTTTCTCGTAGACTATAAAAGGTTAACCCGTGTTTGGAGTATCATCACATACCGAGTTTCCTCCGAGCCTCGGAAAGCACGATAAGCCATTAGGGCTAGCGTGGGCTCTGTGAGTATGTGAAGGACCCTTTCACTCTCACGGTGGCATGGAGAGAGCGATTGTTGCAACACCGTTCAGGGCAACTCACCACAGTCCCCACTTTGAGGAGTGGCTGGAGGGAACGAGAAGCGGTCACCTCCTTCTGCGAAGCAGTCATGCTCGCGAAAGCGAGGGGCAGCGCGTTTGAAGGAAAGAACCTTCAACACAGCCCCCGCGGGAGACGCCCCGGGCGGCGAGCGCCGCTAGGCGACTCCCGACCACTGTAGATGCCGTCCGTCTATTGACGACAGGCCGTGTCGACGGCGCGTTAGTGTTCCACGCGCGCCTCAAAGAGATATCAGCAAAGCAGAGGCCTGCCAGAGTTGCGGATTGTTCGAAAGAGATACCGCAGGCCTGGAACACAAACGGCAAAACTAGGGACATGGATGGGTTTTAGTCAGTACAAGTCTGACATTCTCACCCGCTCCACCCAGAGGGAGAAGTCATTTGATGTGTGTTTATGATATTCACGAACTCTTAGATTGAGCATTATGGTTCGAAAGACCACAAGCCAGGTCTTGCGTTTATAATGTTCTTCATCTTGTTTATGGTCTGTTCTGCCAGTGTAATAAAACCTTGTTCTAAATGCCGCAGTTGAGGACATCGGGTGCGTGTTCCCTTGTAAGGTGTATCAATGTTATGCCGGTCACCATGCGGTTTTCTATGGCGCTAGTAGTTACTATATAAAGACATTAACCCATGTTGGAGGTGAAGTAAAGGGTCGAGCGCAGTGACTACTTTAAGGAAACAAATAGGCCAGATTATATTTGTGTACTGTGCGAAGGTCGGCCATCTTAAAAATACTTGCACCAATTCTTTAAAATTGCTTTAACATTCGGCAAGAATTCTGTATCATATTTAACATCACGCATCTGGTTAGTCTTCTTAGGGTTCCGTGCCGAAAGGGTAAAACGGTACCCACTTACTAAGACTCCGCTATCTGGAAATTGATATAAGACAGTCGAAATTATGAAAATTCAAAATGAAATTAGACAGTCGAAATTTTGAAAATTGAAAATGAAATTAGACAGAATTTTCACAGATAATGTATTTCAGTTGCCGCTATAACGACAAATACAAAAAAATATATATAAGGGGGCTCCCACACACCAAACATGTTTTTTTTTTGTGTTTTTATAGATACTGCTACGCAACTCTTCGTGTGCTAGTCCGACTCGCACTTGGCCGGTTTGTCAACTTTCTTCGGGTCAGCTATCTTATCAGATCTAGCAGAATACCAGTACTTCAAATGGAGCGACTGCCTATCTGACCTCGACAACCCAGCTAAGAACTGGGTAATACAATACTTCTTCATAAGACTGGTTGTCACGTTTTCGAAGCACTGTAACCTGTAACGTCAGTCAAATAACTACAAATGACAGCAAATACCAAGAGTTTAAGGCGTGTAAGAAAATGCAACAATGCGTTAATATGACACGGTGGGCGTTCAGTCCGCAGAAGAATGCCAGGGATCTAGATCATTGCATCGCTTTTGACCTCAATGGCTTTCTCTAAATAGGTTCACTACCTACACTCCAACAATTCCAGGAAACTACAATCTTGGCTGTTGGCATCACTCCCTTTGTCTCATAAAATTTTGAATCAAAATATTCCCGCTCATTTCTCATCATGTCCTTTCTTTATATTTATTTAAGGTCATCTACAAGGCAACGTCCCATTTTCAAGACATCACAATTAATCTTACAATGCAGTTTATAAATACGTAATAATGTAATTGTTTTCATAAGTAAACGAGCTTGGCAAGTGCTTTTGCGATTTTTCGCCGGTAGTTAACACAGAATGTCGCTGTTACAGTAATTTATTTTAAATGTTATGTCTACCTACATTATATTTGAAAGGGCTTTTAGTGGATGTAGCTATAAATCAAGTGCCTTAATCTTGATACCATAGGAAAGAAAAAAGAAACAATAAGTGACAGCTGTCATCTGTCATTTATCGGGACAAATGCACATGTGTCAAAAATTGGCGCGAAGAATTTCCAATATTTATTTGCGTTGTTAGTTTATTTACGTCAAAACGCCTTATAGATTAAATTTACGATGAAATAAAATAACAGTAAAGATAGTCATGCATTTTAAATAAACTCAGAATTTGCGTACGTGTCTATTAATGGAAGAAAACATTTGTCTCGTTCGTCACTTACGTATGCGTCAAGTTAAAAGAAATGCTGCTAACGACGATGTAAGTGACCGAAATCTCAATCTTGCGCACAAGAGAGACATAAAATGCGAAAATTAACTTTGGTCACTGTTACCAATTTACAGCTAAACCACTGGTCCGATCGTCATGAAAACTGATATATGGGTAATTTAGTAGCACTGAAAGAGATAAAACTGGGCCCATAATGTAAGTAGTTCATATATGGCTCAAAAAATGGTCATATTTTGTCATCCTAAAATAGAAAAAAATCAGTCCATATGTCTTTCTAGAACCTGAGAAATATGTAAAACAAGTTTTTAAGCATTCCCGTCATAAGAAATGACTGAAGTATCGATTTATATCATGAGTAAGTTCACACAATTAAAAAGAAAGAATCCTGCTATTCCAGGGGATAAAGGCCAATAAAACAATTGACTTCGTTGAAATATTTATTTTAATTGATTTCAACTTATAAAACTAATTAAATAAAAAAAAAAAACGATTTAGATTCTTAATCGATTAAATAAAACAATCGATAGTTTTTCAAACGCTAGCATAGAATAGATGCTGCAATAAAACGGGTTGCATGCAAATCTATCGAAATAAGAAAGCATGAGCGAGGTATCTTGCCAAGATTATTAAGATTTAATCGCCTACTGCAAAACTGCAGTATAAAATTAACTCAACCAACAGCACATTGCCGGTAGTAATATAAAGGTCGCATATATGTATAAATTTAGCGGAACATCCCTTCGTCTTCCTGAAGATGCTATTTTTAGCTAAAAATCTCCTTGGAAGGATATTTTCATCGTCTGGGAATGGAGTGATGAAATTTCGACGGACGCTAAACATTCAAGCTTTGGGAATGTTCTAGATTGTCACCAATTCAAAAGGGCAGCTTCTTTTTTGTAAACTTAGAAGTTTAACGGATTTAACTGAATACTATAGCACGGCCCACGAGAAGCGATACCAAATGTAAACAAAACCCATGCTAAAACCCCATCTAAAATGGCCGCCCGAATGTTGGCGAACCCGTCTTAACGTTGTCATGTTTTTGCCGGGAGAACGAGACATTACGACAAAGGCACAAGATGGAAAGAGCTAAATATTAGATTGTCAACGCCACCGTTGTTCTTTAGGTTAATGACCTTTCGTATCGCTTCTCGTTGGCCGTACTATAGTATTTTACATGGAGTGGCTGTCTATCTAACCTCCACAACCCAGTTAGTACTAAGTAATACGATTCTCTTTGCTAAGACAGGTTGTTAGGATTTTGGGCCACTCTCTACATGTGTTAAAGATCTACAAATGTCAGCTAGGACTGAAGGCCTAACATGCTTACCGAGACACGGAGGAAACTCAGTATAAAACAGGTGGTCTCCCATCTAGAAACTAACCTAGGCAGCCGCGTCATTATTTAGCTACCATCTCCTATAAGCTAAGCTTAACTTATATTGACCCTGATTAACCTTTCCCAAATTGATCATTAAAACTGCGTACCCTTTGCTTATAGCCAAGTCTCTCATACAAATATGGAGTGCAGTTATTATACGATTGCCCATCTCTTTGTTCCAGGCCATCAACTCGACGCCCACAATAATCTGAGCGTTAAGACATTGACATTGAACTAATTATACAAGAGCGTGTGGGTTCAAAGATTTCGTGAAATAAACAATTTAATGACTTATGAACGAATGAGGATCGATATTTTTTTCTCCCAAAATACTCTTTCTTGTCATACTTGTCAAAATTACCGCAAAAAACATTGGTGGAATTAGCGACTGCAGTCCCTTCACAAATGTTCTGTCTCAAATTGCCGTTGCGATGGTCGCGTTCAGAATTTCACATTTGTACTATTTCTGCTTTGTGCTTACCTATACTATAAGGCAAGTAGACTGTTGGGAAACCCTAACATCATGAAGTAATAGGTCATAAGGTCCAGCCAAACTTTAAGATAGCATGAATGTCCCAGCCCTAACTACTGGGACATAGATTTCTTCTGTGACAGGCATTGGGCCATAATACAGCACACGAAGAATGTCTTAGTAAACATATAAAACAGCCATATTGGCAAAAGCAAAGGTCGACTGTCCAGAGCACGCTAGATGAGGTGGAGCGGTTCGAAAGAGATACACTGGTCGCGAAACACAAGGCGTAAAAGAAACAGATACGGGTTGTAGTCAGTACAAGTCTGCAACTCCCTTCTGCTCCGCCTAGAGTGGGAGAAGTCATTTAAAGGTTTTCCATCCGTAAAGAACACACGCTGGATTAACATTCTAGTATTAATATTGAAGGCTATTCTTAAACAGCCATCCTGATTGCCTTCAAGGAGGTAAATGCAAATGCTACAAGCATTTGGATGCTAGCCATGACACATACCAATTTCCTATGCTAGCAGATAGTTGTGTCTTTGTTTACCTGCTATTAATGATGTTTAAAGAGTTTTAAGCTTCTACTCTTACCTTAGAAATATCTTCCGTTATTTCTAATGCTTGTAAACTACCGATCTTGGCTAGATGGAGTCAGATTATTGTGGCAATTTACCTGGGCACTATTCCAGTCTCCGTCGATCATCATCTGCCTAGCCTTTTCCCAACTATGTTGGGATCGGCTTCCAGTATAACTGGATGCAGCTGAATATCAGTATTTTACATGGAGCGACTGCCTATCTGTCCTCCACAACCCAGTTAGTACTAGGTAATGCGATAGCCCTTGGTAAGATTCTTGTTTCCGTGGATGGTACTGAGAAAATCCTGGGGGATTACTCCAGTAATACTGCTCAGAAATGCTCAAGACTCGCGCCAAACTCGACCAACGAAGAAGTTTAACTGTGATATGATGGTCATGACCTTACACATATTCTTATTGGGTGTTCATTTTTCATTGCTACTAAGAGATATTAACATATCGTTCATTATCCATTAAAAGAAAACTGTTTATAATAGAAGATAACTCATTAACAACACAAGTAATATAGATCAATAGCCTTTTTTTGCGACTGGGATTTCATTAAATAACTTCCACCGCTCTGGGTGGAGCAGGAGGGAGTGTCACACTTGTACTGACTAAAACCCACCCATGTACCTTCTATTGTCCTTTATGTTCCAGGGCCGCGGTATCTCTTTAAGCCTTTCTTTAAGCCCTTCGGGTGAAAATCGCGGTAGGTAACAAAAAAATCGCGTAGTCAGTCAAAAGATCGAAGATAGGTTTGTATAACATAAACATTAGCAGGGAGGTGTACCTTAATGTAAACTCACGATTCGCCATTAAAGTTTAATTATTTGGGCCAGAGGACTTGATAATACTTTTTCGCATAAAAATAGGACTTAATTTTGGCGTCAAAGACAAATCATGTATCACCTCATTTGCTAAAAGCATCTCTGTGACCTAAATGCTCATTTACAACATTATATTTACGACTTTCATGTTGTTTTTCTTGCGGAGTAATTAAGTTCCTTTTTTTTTTCGTTCTGAATCAAAAACATGGAGCTTTGGCAACGGATTTAAATGTTTTAAAAGCTAGAATCTTAGCAATCTCACCATAGACTAACAAGTCAATTTCGTATTCTCTTTTCTCTATCTCTTATTTTCTGTCTCTCTCTGTTTTGCCTCCATTTCCTCTTGGCGAACAATTTCAGCAAATAAGTAAAACATTAGTCTATGAAATAACAACCTGCGCAAGAGTGAAGTAAACTATCAAACAAAGACATGATTCATTTGCAAGATGGCGGAAGGTCGATAACCTTGAGGTAGCTTAGTTACGTCAGATTGGCACATTAATATATATGTTTTGCGTGTAACTTAGCCATTTACAATTGTGCATTTCCGTTAAGAAAGGATCTTAAAGGTAAAAAGTATCCGGGGTTGCGGGTTGTTCGAAAGAAATATCTCGACCGAACACAAAGCGCAAAAGAGGGTTTTAGTCAGTTACAAGTCTGACGATCCTTCCCGCTTTGCTCAGAACGGGGGAACCTATTTGATGTTTTCTTATCCCTAAAAAAAAGGTTAATAGTACAGGGATTATTTTCATTTCGACTGTTTATCAGTTTTTTTCTGCCAGTTGACCACTCCAACTCAAGATACTGGATAAAGCCATGCTTCTGGGCAAGACTGATAGTCAGAGGTATTATTTTGGGCATGAATTAAATTACTTCAGCAGAATTTTAGAATGTCTTTTCAACGTGTGTGTGTGTGTCACTTTAGACCCACATCTCTTAGTCTATTGTCTTTGTTTTAATGTCAAAAAGGTTTCATATTTTGACAGTGCTCAAGCATAATAGATAATGTAAACTTTAAGATATTCTAATCCGGTTTTTGCACTATTAAGTTACGGTTGAGAGTTTCTCAAATTAATGGTCTCATTCACCTTAAAAAACTTCTTTGACTTTTCACGCCATAAGATTTCTATTAGATACTAGTTATTTTTATAAACATTCCTTTTAAGCTTAGGTGTAGTCAGAAACGAATTTTGTTTCTGAATGTTGGTATAAAATACGAGTCTTCTTTTTTTTTAATATATTTTTATTTTTAATGGCATCTTGCTGGTGAACTGCAAGCTTGCTGTAAGGTTGTTAAATTTAAGACCTTGTGCCAGGGGCAAAAAGTTATAGATCTAAGCGACTACAAGCTAAGGTTACCCTCTATGGGGTACGAGCCTCTGCTTAGGGAGTCGCTGGGGGAGGACGGCAAAAGGACCGGCTGGATATGAGCAGAACTTTTTAGGGGCTAGTTAACTAGCTGAGCATCGTGGCCTTGAACCAGCAAGGGTCGATGGGGAGGGGGGATTTAACTTCCTACTAGGGCAGCTATCATCAAAAAGTCTTACACTAAACTTACCCCCCTTATTTAATTAAATAAAAATATTGAGTTAAGACTTCTATTATTAACTGTACAAGGAAATCCATATTATATCCCTACCAAGCTTCGCGGAAATAAGACTAAAAATAAATATAGAATGTTAAAAAACAACAATATTACACCTTCCCATATTTTCACGTAGGTACGCAAGTTGCTTTTGTTATAAAAGGTGTTCAAAGAGCGTTTTTAATCTATAAAAACTTTGTACAAATAAAAGGAAATAAGTAAATAAAATTGACATTAAAACAAGCGAATTTTAATTACTTTATACCACACAAAATCAAATAAAAACGCTATTTAACAAAACGCGCGAATAGATATTGATCGCCATCTTTTCACTTCACAGCCCGCCATATTTTTAGATGTTACATCAAACAAATGAAAAACGCGAGTACAATGACCCGCGCTGACCGTACGCGCTCGCAAGGACGTTCTATATTCAAAAAAGAGATGCGAAAAAAGTATTTACTCAAAACGTTTACTGTGCCACGTACAACACTACACATTTCTTTTGACGCGTGTTAATAGTCGGAACGTTGTCATCTAGTTATTTCAATTCAATTTTACGATTATTGTTTACCAACAGCGCCCTCCTGTCAATGTCATTCAAGCGCTAGAAGGACAATGCAGCTATAGAATCTATGGTATTGGTATGGCGGGAAAGTGTAATATTGCAAATATTTTCGACCGTTTATAAATGTGTGGAAATTATGTACTTTTCTGCGAATTGTATGATCTTTTATCCTTCAGTTGGTAAACAACTGGCTGATACCACGTGTTACGAAAACGTGTTCAGAGACGAGCTAACGATTTACAAGTACGTCATACGAATTTCAAATAAATTTCGAATACGGCCCCTACCTACGTAAAATAATATTACGCCGGTAATCCACCGAAGGTTAGGCAGAGGTTTACCTGATAGTAGACCCTTATTACACGACTGCCCCAAAAAAGGAGTGTTATGTTTTCAGGGTTCATGTATGTGAGTTTCTTTATTCCATCATAACTTCTAAACGCCTGAACGGATTTACATGTATGGGGTATCATTAGAATCCTTGCATCGTCACGAGTAATATAGATATTGAAAAGTAGATAAAGGCAATGTGGCGTGTATGATAAATGAATGAACACCCACAAATTTTATTTTGTTCATTTTTTTGACACGGCAGTCGTGTTTTTATTTGCAAATTAAGTGATAAGTTCTAAGTAATATTGGGTAAGCCAATTGAACCAACATGATCCAGTACAAATCTCGACGTAGCAGCTGGTACCGAGATTTTTTTTAATTATAAATTAATTAGATCTCTTTACTACGGTGTGCCATCCGTAGTAGAGAGATCAGCTCTATATCGCAGTAGAGGGAAAGAGATGGTGCTAGACACCCTGTATAGCTCTGTCTCTTTCCCTCAGTGCAATAAGTTCTGCTTTAAGACGTCATAGTAGGGTAGCTGGTTATAATAGTTTAGAATAGGTTGACCTGCCGTCGTGTGTACCTAAATAGTACGACCACGTAAGTACCATAAAGCATATGGTACGTTTAAGTACCATAAAGCATTTCTCAAATCGGTTCAGTAATTTTTAAGTTAAATCGTAGCAAAAAAACAATCAATTTTTTATAGTATTAGTTCAGATAATATTATCCATTCATATAATTATCCATACCAATATTATACAAAGGAAAGATTTGTTTGTATCTAATAGGCTTCAAAACTACTTGACCGATTTTAACCATTTTTTTTTACTAATAGGAAGCTACATTATCAAGAAGTAACATAGGCTATACAACATCACACTACTAAATATCACGCTATAAAATAAATGTATGCAGTAAGAGTGTAATGTCGCTAGAAAGTGTAAATATATAGTAAATAATGCGCCAATCTAATTAACCCAGATACGAGTGAATTTAACTGTGGGTGGTCGCATTTAAACATTGTTACAGTTAAATAAAAAGTTAGAAAATAAAACGTCACTAAATAGTTTAAAAAGTCTTTTTTCCGAGACTACTATTGTCATTTAACTTTTTTTTCGGATGAGAATTCATCAAATAACTTCTCCCGCTCTAGGTGTATTGTCAGAGTTTTACTGACTTAAAACCATCCATGTTCCTTCTTTTGCCTTTTGTGTTCCAGGGCCAGATTAACAGATAACTATCGAACAAACCGCAACGCTGGCGCGCGTGGCACACGAACGCGCTATCGACACGGCCTATCGACACTAGACGGACGGACGGTGAGCTATTCATTGCTCACCGTTCACAATTGTCTGGCTGGATTAGTAAGAGGATTGACATTTAACATGACCCCGCGTTTTAAACGGTTCCAAACTAGCGTATTTTGTAGCGCGTATTATAGACTTGTGCGCGCGTGTACGCGCTTATTCCGGCGTGTTCGCTTGATTAAGATGACAGCTGACAACAAAGTGACTATTTATTTCGCGATTCAACCGTAGACGCGTCTACACTATCATCTGCCAGCTAGCGACTGCCTATCTGACCTCCACAACTAACTCAGTACTAGGGAATACGATACCGCTTGGTAAAATGGGATTATAGACTTTCGGGACACTGACTACCTGTAACGACTGTCAAAAAATCTTCAAATGACAGCCGGGACCAACAGCTTAACTTGTTTTCATGCATGGAGGATAATCAATATTAATTGGATGGTCACCCATCCACAGTACTAGCTAAAAGATTTGATTGGCATAAACCAATGATCTCTTCCATTTCCTCCAGTCCCTAAAAGACAGTTTTTCTAAATTAAATACGAAAATATGGGTTGTTAAGACTATTTTAACCAAGTTAAAAAAAGGAGGAATAATTATTTTATAAAGTAGCATTTGCCCGCGGCTTCGCTTTCGTAAAATTTGGGGTAACACAGTTCCCCTTGCGCTTTATTGATTTATAATAGCAACGCTGAGTTTTCCCTTTTCTTCCCTCTTTCTCCCTCACATCCCATTTTTTTCAAAAAAATATTAGCCTATGTCCGTCTCCTGGTTCCCAACTATCTCTGTACCAAAATTCATCAAAATCAGTTTAGCCATTAAAGCGTGAAGAGGTAACAAACAAACAAACTCACTTTCGCTTTTATAATATTAGTAAGGATTTTAGCTATGTACTTTTATCAAGCTGCGTAAGTAATTAAATGTATTTATGTTTTTAATCATTTATCTTGCACCTAGATGTATCATAATTTGTTGTCATTCCAAATACCTAATCTGAAATTTAAATGGAATATAGCAATATAAGAATGACTCAGTTATCTGTGTTGGTCTTATCTTCAAATTAATAGAGCTCAAATTCCTTAAACTTATGCCTGCCAAAGGGTGTATGCAGAAACTACAGACTGCAATCTGATATGATCTGTGTTACCCTCATTTCATTCAGACTTTAAACATACTTTACATCTAAGTAACTATATCAACAATCTAAGAAATTAAATTTGACTTCGTTTAAGGTTTACAATTGAGCTAAACTCCACATGGGACTACAGCGCAAGCTTTTTAAACTTAAGGCAAAGATAATCATGAAGTTTGCACCAATAATCACAAAGAAATCAGTGTACAAACATGTACAAAATAAAAAAAAATACCAATAGTAGTCAGCTTAAAAGTAACATTGTCTATTAAAAAAAGATTACCTGCCATTAAGTTGGCTAGCCTGATGTTTAAAAGATTCCAAGTTTGAAAAGAGAGTCATCATCTCCATTCTCCTGCCCTTTTTATTTGGGGTTGGAGCAGCATGTCCTCATTTTCCATACTTCTCTATTACTCATAATCTAATCAGTATTAAAAATATTGATTTCTCTACAGTAGGTGCGTTCATGTCAAATGTCCTTGGTGTCACTTATGAAGGTAAAGCTTGCTATGCATGCCTAATGATTCCTATGCATTAATTTTGCATACTGTTAAAGACTCCTTGTTAAAGTTTGTTTCCTGACTGCAACCTCGGCTGCCATCAAGGTGTGAATAGAATGGTTTGTTATAATATGGTGAGAAAGGGGCTCATTATTATCTGCCTTTTCCCATGTTAGGGTCAGATTTCAGTCTTACCGGATGCTTCTAAATACCATTATTATTTACATGGAGGATGGCATTACTGACATCCACTACCCAGTAATTAGTCAACCCATATTTAAATTAAAAAGGTTGCAGCCTATGTTTATTCTTGAATACTATAAAACCTCTATGATAAAAGTGTTGAAATTTGAATATAGAATTCCCCTAACCAGTAAAGGAAGAGACCAACTTAAAAAAAAAAACAGTATTCTGGAATATAAAGTGCTTATTATTGGTCGAGCCTTTTTAAATTTTAAGTGTTCAAACAGATCCAACTATTTTATTGATTAAGAAGATTTACACCAGAATTATAAAGTATAATTGCATAGACATAAATAAAGAATAAACTAATTTTTAACCCACACCGGTGACTATTTTTTTATAAAGTAAGTATTTTTATAAACATGATACCCAATAATTATCCATTTGGAATGCATCAGTAATTCCATAGAGTACCCAATCTACACTCTACCAACTTAATAAATTAAAAGAAGGCAGCAGATACAAGGTCTTTGTCTGTGTTTGTTCCATTGATCTAGTAGCAAATACAGTTATAATTTATTCAGTACAATAATAAGTCATGTCAAAGGCATATTAAATATTCAGCCAGTTGGAAACTTTTTAGTTAATTTTTTGAAAAGATAATCAATTTTATTTTAAAAGTAACAGATGTTTTGTTACTATGACACACAGTCCTAAATGCTAGATGACTGTAAAAGTAAAGAACAGAATCTATTTAAAATTATTTCACAAATATAATGGTCCATCAAGGGCCACTGTGTACAAGATGCAGACCATCATGGCCAACTGTGTAATGTTAACAAAGTCAGTATTGAAGCAACTTCATTTTATTGTAAAATGATAAATTTTAATGCAACAATACAATAACCAGGAAAATGTTGTTTAATAACGTGTTTATTAATTCATATAATTAGAATTCTTCTTGTCAATAAAAGTTAACCATAAGTTCGAGTTTGTTTTCTTGTTAGAATCTTGTTGCCAAGGTATAATTTTATTATACCCATTACAGACAAGACTGAAGATATAAAAATGTAAATAAAGTATTTTATTAGTGTTACTGATAAAGGTTTTCATGTGAGTCTAAGCACGCAATTCATAATTATTTACTAAAAGTAGAACTGACTCATGAGATTCCGATTGGAAACGATAAAAACATCGGTTGTTTGCACTGCTAGGCATAGTCACGAACAAAAAAAAACTGGTAGTTTTTGGTCTAGAAAAAAGTAAAGGTAGTTATGTAGGTACGTTAAAATATGTACCTGTATTGTCAATAATTATGGTAACCTCCAAAAAGTTACGACTCTGTTAAATAATACTGAAAGTGTTATTTTACGCAAAGACTGCTGCAGCAAAGGTATGATACGCTCCGTTAACTCCTATAACGGAAGATAATCCACGAAAACAGGTAAAAGCACTTGGAAAACAGCAAGAATTACTGTTTTTTACAACGTTTCACTTTTCACTTGATTCACACACGAAATACACTGATATCCGGCTAAAAATCGTACTTAGATCGAACTTAGTTACGCGAAAAACACTTAGAACTCGATATGAAGGTTATTTGTATTAATATTTTATGAAATAACATCAAATAACAAGATCATACGACATCAGAAACGATTTGTGACTGACTTCGCCGCGATCGAACACTCGGCATGAAAAGCACACGTCATGCAGACAATTGGAGAGAGACAGAGCTATACAAACGATGGAGAGGTGCTTTTGGTTTAAAGATAACATCCGTCCGATTGCGAAAGGTTACCTTTCACATAATCTATTGTTATCGTAGAAAATATTTTATTTGAATACGGTAGTTTTACTAGGATTTTTGATTGTTTTTATGGAAAAAATAAAAATGAATGAACAATATTTGATAGCAGCGCCATCTGCCAGAGAGTAGCTGCACTTGTTAAACAAGTTTGGACGTAAACAATCCTGCTATTTGGCACTAGATGGCTGAGCAATCGCTGAGAACAACAAATTGATAACTTTGTAAAACATTATTTTCGCCCTGAAAGATATCACAGGATAAACTACACGTAGATAAAATTAAACACGTATTTTATTAAACTTTCAGACGGTTTTTTTTTTATTGATTCTGACACGATCTATGTTTATAAAGAAGACAAAAGCTCATTATGCTATCATTATTAAGCATCCAAGCAAATTTGCATTAATTATTTTTTTTCGTCTTTGGCTATTATTATTTATTTAAACAGCATCATTACACTACAACTTTCATAAATCAAATCAAATAGGAAGATCATGGCCCATATTTGTGCTAAATTAGCGCCATCTATTAAAACATTTCCGAACCCACGATGAAATTGCGCAACATTGCATAATGTTATGAAATTCGGATTGATTAGTTTTATTTTGGGATCCTATTGTTACAATGTATGTATAAGATGCTTTAGTTGCTGTGTTTATTGATTTACACAAGAGATATCAAGATAACTTCAGTACCTATGAGTTAATCTATGTTCGCAGTATGTATTGGGTAGGTACTGAAGTTACAGCTGAATGAATGACTCAATCCTTTAATAAAAATAACTTCCTCGTAAGCTCTATTATTTGCTTTATTCAAGGGACGTGACATGGGGGACATTTTTTCACATAATTTAAAGATTTTCATACAATAACGTTATAATCATCTTTTTATTGATCTATTGGTCATAAAAAGTGTTAATTGAAATTATGCTAATATTGGCGTTAAAGAAATCTTATACCAAAACACTGACTGAAAAAATTGGTGAATAAAAACTTGACCCGCGACAGCCAACTTTTCCTGTTTTCCCGCCAACACAACCGTAATGTCAAGATCAATAAATTCAACAATTATAAATTCTATTCCAATCTTTGACCAATACACGCTAAAGCCTCATGATTATTTCGAATCTTTGAACTGTAGATAAAATAATTACGTTACATAGGACTGTTAGAATGATAAAATTTATCGGCAGGTTGACGTTTTCCTTTATCAATGGTCGCTGACACGTAATGCACGTGTGCATTTGTTATCATTATTTATATAATCAGCTAGGTAAGTACTGCATTCATCTTCAATTCTTCAGGAAGGAACTCGAATGAATTTTTAAGATTTTTTTTTATCTATATTTATGGTATTCCTTTTTTTTTCAATTTGAATTCATAGAGTTAAATTCTGAGTGTAACTAAATAGATATGTGTCATCTTCCCTTGTACGCCAACACCGTTTTAATCGTTTTATAGGGGACGATGACACTCCTTTTCGCAATAATGTCTGTGGTCATAGGCATAGGGACTGATGGAATAAAATCAACGGCCGCAGTTGACGTTGTTGGTGAACATTATTTTGATTTTTTTTAAATAATATGGCGGCGTTAGTTCTAATTTTGGCCGCGCGCAAAAAGATCCATGTAGAACTATCTAAATTGCGCTGTACGTAGTGGGATCATTATTGAATGGATGGTACCATTATAAAACAACGTGGCTATACAATCACAGGCTATTTGAGACTGTCAAGGCCTCAATGTCATGGTCGGTTTCTGTTGTCTATCTAATTATGTTGAATTGTATGTCTCACTATGTGTGCGTTACATACGGTACACCTATCGTAATGATTCTAATTGTATTTCTGCCTAAACAAATATCCACTTTATTATAACGGAAATGAAGTTGCTTTCAGAATAACGAATGGCTATTACTTACGAAAAAGATGTAAAAACAAAAAACCAAGACATAAATTTTGGAAAAAAGAACTAGTTTCTTTTTCCAAAATGTATGTCTTCTTCTTCAATGTTTTAGGACTAAATTATGAATACCATCGATGTCTCACGGAGACCAACCATAAGCTAAGGAGAAATAGTTTTGCGTTTGTTCCAACTATGAACACGACGAGATATTAAATAAACTAAAAAAAAACAGTATAATATGGCCTCGCTTTGTACAAATTACCCGCCTTCAAGGCGCAAAAAATATTCATTCCAACGATGTTATGTGTAATTTGTAAATAAAGAATATACTGTCTATCTATAGTCTATGCTTTTTATTTCTGCGTCTATGACATGTACATGTATTAGAAAGCCGCGCCAATTTATTGTTGAATAACAATATTTATTGGCGCGCAATTTGTTAACAAATATTGTGTGTAATTTTCGTATTTATTGAAAGTCTAGCATTAATCAGCGTAACATGTTCTTTTCTGTCCAATTTTGAAGGTATTTTATTTGTTTATTGTGAATGTGAGGACCATGTGAGTAGTTTTGTTTTGTTTGTATACAACGATTGTTTGGCAGTTTAAGTAACTATTTTTATATTTTTAAATGTTTTTTTTTGTTTTGCTAAGAAATATGCAAAAATATGTAAACAAATAAATAAATGAATAATAAAGCGACATAAGCTTGCTGACTGGACAGGTCCGCTCGAAACTGTGTGATTCTAACTTAAAAAAATAAACATTTCAGGCAATAATCTGAATAGTCATCATGTAAGTTAACCAAGATTTTTGGCTGGACTTTAAAAGAGACCTTTTCGTTTGTTTCGGCTGTTTCTTCTCAGAGTAGTAAGTAAACAAAGTGTCAAAGTGTTTGTAAAACCTACTTGCAAAATAAACATCATTTATCAATCATTGCGGCATAAATAATCAAAATAAAAAGCGAGTGTAAGATTGTATAATTATTTCCTAAACATTTTGACTATTTGCTAGTTTTGTAGAAAATGGCTGTTTTTTTAATGCGTATTGATAGAGTGTTTGGAACAGTGTACCTACTGATTACGTAATTTAAGTCCATTTTCGCGGCGATGTCCCTTCCATCATGCATCACAATAATATTATAAAGGTGAAAATTTCTATGTGTGTGTGTAGATTTGTTACTCCTTCACGCTCTATTGGCATAAAGGATACAGATAGCTTAAACCCTAGATTGACACATAGGCTTTTTATCCAGATCTACGCAGATTAAACAGCTATAGCACGGCCAACGAGAAGCGATACCAAATGTAAACAAAACCCATGCTAAAACCCCATCTAAAATGGCCGCCCGAATGTTGGCGAACCCGTCTTAACGTTGTCATGTTTTTGCCGGGAGAACGAGACATTACGACAAAGGCACAAGATGGAAAGAGCTAAATATTAGATTGTTGGCCGTACTATAGTAAAAAATAGGCTTATTCGTCAACTCACGCCTCATGAACTCGCGACTGCGCGCGAGTTAGCACCTTCTGATTTTACCTATTTTTGTTGTAGTCAACTCGCGACCGAGTGAAAATCTGACGTATTTACAGTCATCTACAAAAGAAAAAAAAACACAAAAAATAATTGCCTTTCTTTTCTTTGAAGAATCGTATATCCTTGCCTTTTTTGCCGCGTAAATTAAATTAATTAGACTGAACTCACCAGGGTATTGTTGTACTTCCTGGTGACGGCCGCCATGTCCTCAGGGTCAGGACTGAGGCTCCTCATCGTTGGCATCACCTCGTCTAACAGCATCTTGTCTGCAAGCTTCGGCGGTTTGGTGGTTACCTGTGGGAGAAGACTTAGGTTTAGTTGCTGGAAGGTTACTAAAGGTATGACTTCTTTCATTATGTAAGCTTTCCTTACTTATAAAAGCGAAAGTGAGTTTGTTTGTTTGTTACCTCTCACGCTTTAATGGCTAAACCGATTTTGATCACTTTTGGAACAGAGATAGTTGGGAACCAGGAGACGGACATAGGCTAATTTTTTTTGGGATGTGAGGGAGAAAGAAGGAAGAAAAGGTAAAACTCAGCGTTGCTATTACAAATCAATAAGGCGCAAGGGGAACTGTGTTACCCCAAATTTAACGCGGGCGAAGCCGCGGGCGAATGCTAGTTGATAATAATTTCGTAACTAAATATGTAGAATAATTTAATTTGTAAGAGGTTATATCAAAATAATATAAAACCTCCTTTAAGAAGAATTGAGTCTGTCTTTTTTTATTAAATTGTTTGGCGGTTGTCTTTTGTCTATTAAGTAGAATAATTAAGTTTCTGATTGATATTAAGGTTTATTTATTTCTTTTGAACCCTTCTGATCTATTATCTTATAATTAGCACTAGCACGCTCAACGCTCTCTGAGCACATTTCGCCCGAAATCGTCTTCCACTATGTGTATACATATGCGCTCGAAAGAAACCTCCTAACAATAAGCGCCGTGTCCAAGAGTACCGCTTTATTTTTTAACTAGCTTTTGCCTGCGGCTTTGATCGCGTTAAATTCGGGGTAACACAGTTCCCCTTTCCTGATTTACAGGTACCTGCTACCTGTAGTTTTTGCCCTTGCGCCTTATTTTTTGTCATAGCAAAGCTACGTTTTCCCGTTTCTTGCCTCTTTCTCTCTCATATCTCAATCTTTTTGATCTAAAAAATAGCCTATGTCCTTCTCCAGTATCCCAACTATCTCTGTACCAAAATTCATGAAAATCAGTTTAGCTATTTAGACGTGAAGACGTAACAAACAAACTTACTTTCGCTTTTATAATATTAGTAGGATTTTGAATACATTCAATTTACAGAATCCGGTTAGAATGGAACTCGACTGAGCGAAAGACCCGACACATAATGATTTTTAGGTTCTTGCGCCCACTTCACCCCTCGGGGATTACTGTCGTGGCGTTACATTATCTTTAACACCATCTAGGTACATGTTACCTGATTAAAGTACTCTGATAACCCAGAAGCCAAAATGATGCAGCGATACTACAATCTATTCTAACAATTGTGATAAAAATCAAAACATATAAAATGTAATATGTAAGGTCTATTTCCGTATCGACGGCGGCGATCTCTATCGGCCCTGGCAGTTCTGCGAAGCAGTCATGCTAGCAAAGGAGGTGTCTGGGCGTTTGAGAAAGAGAACCTCAATTATATAATAATAATAAATAAATATCTTTATTGTATAATTTGAGACAAACATAGAGAGTAACTTAATTATAACGTACAAATCAACAGTTGACAGTTGTAAAATGTGAAATGGTTAATGTGACTGATAGATTTTTTGATAGAGTTTTGATTGTCTTCGGACTGATTCGCCCTATCCCCTCGTACTAGTAAAAACTGTATCACGAGCGGATAGTCTACCTCACCCTTAGATCAACAGATTCCCACAAGGTTCCCAAACTAGAGGCGAAACTATTATAAAAGCTAAAAACCCCGGCTGCCCAGCTTGCCCCAAATTATAACACCAAACATACCAATAGTTATTTTAAAAACCAATCCGTACCTAAACTAAAATATTAAAATTCACAGATTTTAAACGTTATCAAAGCAGTATTTCGATTGAACCAAGGACTCCTAACAACAATTATAAACACTAATACGAGGGGGGGGGGTGAATTAAAAAAACGAGGGTTTTTTTTCTCGATCTGGGCGGAGCGGGGGGGCATGTCAGACTTGTACTGGCTAAAACCCACCCATGTTCCTTCTATTGCCCTTTACGTTCCGAGGCCGCGGTTTCTCTTTCGAACAACCCGCAACCCCGGCAGGCGGAGCGCAACCCCGGCAGGCCGAGAAAGACGAGGGCTTACTCTTCAATCAGACCCTGGTTCGCCACTGCCTCAAACCAATCCAGCCGCCGCGGGAGACGCTCCGGGCGTCGGTCGCCGCGAGTTGACACCCGGCCACCGTAGATCGCGGGTTTGTAGACGGTGAGCAATGGGTAGCTCACCGTCCTACCGTCCAGTGACAACAGGCCGTGTAGACGGCGCGATCGTGTTGCACGCGCGCTTCAAATAGAAGTAAGCTTAATAGAGGGGCCTGCCAAAGCCACCGCGGGTTGTTCGAAAAAATACCGCGATCCTTTAACATAAAGCGTAAAGAAGGAACATGGATGGGTTTTAGTCAGTACAAGTCTGACACTTTCAAGTAGTAGGAGAGTCATTTGATGATTTCTTATCGCTAAAAAAACCCAATTTCAGTGTAAATACTGAACAGAACCTTTAAAATCTTCAGCCGTTTTTTTTATCAAATAAGTATGTGTTATGGTTAGAACAGTGAATATTCCAAATCAAGGTATATTTAACACGATTTTTAGCTGGGTAAACATCTATGTAAAAATTCTTATTGTTTTTAAATCTTTTCTCGGTGTCTGATTTAGCAAATTTGCTAAATGATGTCATACTAAAGTGAATATTGAAGTTATATTCCAAATATCTAAGTAAACTAACTTACGAAGAGGGTTGCCAACTTTTTTTGATGAAAAATAACGCGTAAAATGGTTTAGATAGGACAAAATAAAGTACTTGAAAGAAAAAACAGTATTTTTCAAATTTTATGTTTTTATTGCTTTAAAAACGTACTTTTGTGCGGTTTAAGTATTTTTTGTTATTTTTAATTGTTCAATCAAAATTTAAATTTCAATAAATAAACAATTCGTTGTTAATTAAATTTATTGACGCTCTATTTCTCTCTTGTCGCCTCTTCAGATTAATTACTGAAAAAACTCTTTCAGTGAAAGCATTTCAGTAAAGGTTGAAAATAAAGTATTTCCACTACTTTATTTATATTGTACTATCTGTTCCCCGCGGTTTCACCCACGCTGCTCAGCACCTGTTGGTCGTAGCGTGATGTTATATAGCCTATAGCCTTCCTCAAGAAATGAACTATCCAACACTAAAAGAATTTTCCAATTCCAACCAGTAGTCCCTGAGATTAGCGCGTTCAAACAAACAAACAAACTCTTCAGCTTTATAATATTTACCCCCGAATACTGAAACGTCACTCAAAATTTAAGTCCCACTTAAATTTAACAGAGACTCAGAAGTGACGTTTGACCATACAAAATCTAAAGTTTAAGAGCTGCTCAAATGTTAAGCAGCCCTCACATTTTGAGTGACGTTTCAGTATTCGGGGGTAAGTATAGATAGTATTATAGTATAGAGTATAGATGCAGAAGTATAAAGTGTAATTACCAAAAATAAAGTAGGATACGTTATAATAAAGTATGGTTAGCAACCCTACTTACAAATAAACTAAAAAATAGCGTCAAATATTTATAAAAGCGTAAATAGCGTTAAATATTTATTTGTTGTCCTTAACGCTGTCAATTGGTAATGTCCCCAAGAGGCTGCGTTGCTATGTTGTATGGTAACGCTTCGGGCAAAAGTAAAAGCCAGCTCTTATGACACAGGAAGTGCCAACTAAACGTTTTGAAATATCTTTAAAAAAGCTGTGAGCACAAGGACAATCCATCCATCTTTTCTTTGGCCTTCCTCTACTTATTTCCCCCCAACTACATACCCATTAATTACAATACCTACATGAGAATAATGAAAACGAGTACTACCCAATCAGATGCAGTTTTGACCAATTTCAAGTTTTATACATATAAGATACATAAATAATAACCTAATACATAAATATAGGTATGTACAGGCGTGCAAAGATTGTATCTTTTGCGACTAAAACAAACAGCGACCAGATATGATTGACTGATAACGGTCAGACACGAAACTCAAGGACAGTGCTTTATCAACTGATATTTTTATTCTGTGGTGGAATTTGCGTCACAGTACAGATAAAAAAACCGGCAAAGTATGAGTCGGAGACTGACACTAGTGGTCCCGTATCACCGTACATTAAAACGTGCACATGTTTTTTTAAAAGTGGAAGAAAATTACGATCACAAGAATTTGAGATCAGCAGCTCTAGGTGTCATTTCAATCAATATTGAAGTAACTCGTAAGAAAAGGTACAAATTTTTTCAGAGTTCTCGCGTTGCCCTCTTTTTCTAAAATCATGCACCCGAAGGAGTTAATGAAATAAAGAAAACACCCTGCCGACTGACGTAGGTCCTCACCGGACACAGAAGTTTCGAGAGGTTCCTACACATAATCGGGCGAGAGAAAACTCCCGGGTGTCACCATTATGACGATCTCCCGGAGGTCACGATGGAACACGCAGCGGTGGTCAGCCTAGCTTGGGCAGGAGCAGGGATGTGTCCTTGTAAAGGACCTCTCACATTCAACCCTGATTCAGTCCATGGTCCGAAGCGAAAGTGAACGCGAGCCGTTACCTTCTTCTGCGAAGCTATACATATATAGAAGCTATATGCCCGCGAAGTTGGTAATTAGATGTTTGAGGGATAGAACCTACCGACCTAGTCGCCGCTGTAGGGAGTCGGAAGCCGCAAGACGACTTCCAGCTACCATAGGCGTGGTGCTGTGGCGGTTAGCGAGGGTAACTCACCGTACCGTCCGTCTAACAGAGAACAGGCTGTTCCATGCGCGCTTCGTCGAGAGGTCAGCTGATTTGAAGGGCATTTTAGCCACTGCCTGCCGGGGCTGCGGGTTTTTCGAAACAGACCGCGGCACCGGATCATAAAGGGCAAAAGAAGGAACTTGGACGGGTTTCAGTCAGATCAAGTTTAATACCCCTTCCGCTAATAGTCATAATTATGACGATTTGATAAAAAAACGGGTGTGGCCTAGGGGCGTGTATTATTTGTTCTAAGCATCGGTCAGTTAGTGTTCCACGATCGCTTCAAAGAGATGTCAGGGGCCTGCCGGGGTTGCGGGTTGTTCGAAAGAGATACCGCGGCCCCGGTACTTAAAGGGCAATAGAAGAAACATGGGTGGGTTTTAGTCAGTACAAGTCTGACATGCTCCCCCGCTCCACCCAGAGCGGGGGAAGTCATTGGATGATTTCCCACCCGAAAAAAAAAAAAAAAAAGGGGCCTGCCGGGGTAAATACTTCTACCGAGATACCGCGGCCCCGGAACATAAAGGGCAATAGAAGGAACATGGGTTGGGTTTTAACCAGTACAAGTCTGACGTTGGGGGAGTGTCAGACTTGTACTGGCTAAAACCCGCCCAGACCGGGGGAAGTTATTTGATGATTTCCTATCCCCAAAAAAAATAGCGGCTAGTAGTGCAATCTGTGAACAATTCAAGTGTGTATCTTCAGGGTTTGTAAGATACAGCCCTGTCACAGACATACGTATGGGTGGACAGCGGAATATAACAATAGCGTCCCATCGTCGTTGGCACCCTTTAAATACGGAACTCTAAAAAGTCAAAGACAAATTACTTTACTACTAACATGTTATGCCAGCCGGCAGCCTACAGATAATTGTTGTTGTGCCGACTTCCGGGTCTGTTTTGAATGAGGGATTTGTATTTGTGAAGGCAACCACGTTTGTGACTAGAATACCGAAATATTGTGCCCACATGTGTGGATATCTATTTAACACGTTCTTTGCATTACTAGATCTATCAAAACTAAAATATTTTTGGAGTTTACTCCTTAAGAATCGATTTTCATATATAAGGCGCCCGGTATGAGAAAAATCCGAGGGGAAAGACCTACTAAAGTAACGAAAATGTGTCACGTTTTTGGTGCGCACCTTTAGTGCGCAACTTTCTAATTTGGCTGTGAGTGTATTAAGACGTACATATGGTATGCTGTATAGGCGACTATACCTATATACTATATGTTATTGGGCTTGTTTGTTTCTATCAGTGTCAATGTATTTATATTGCTATTTTTTTTTCATTAATTTGTGAGTTTAACCCTTTTTTTTTTTCTTTTTCGGGTGGGAAATCATCCAATGACTTCCCCCGCTCTGGGTGGAGCGGCGAGGCATGTCGGACTTGTACTGACTAAAACCCACCCATGTTCCTTCTGTTGCGCTTTACGTTCCGAGGCCGCGGTATCTCCTTCGAACAACCCGCAACCCCGGCAGGCGGAGCCCCTCTGTCAAGCCCCTCTGCTTTGCTGACTTTCTTTGAGGCGCGCGTGAAACACGAACGCGCCGTCGACACGGCCTGTCGTCAATCGACGGACGGACGGTGAACTACCCATTGCTCACCGCCCACAGGCCCGCATCTACGGTGGCCGGAAGTCGTCTCGTGGCGCCCGGCGCCATGGGCGTCTCCCGCGGCGGCTGGGTTGGGCAGATGTTCTCTCCCTCAGACGCCCGGCTACCTCCTTTGCTAGCATTACTGCTTCGCAGAAGGTGGTGACCGCTTCCCATTCCCTCTCGCTCCGGACCATGGCCTGAACCAGGGCCGGACGCGAGAAATCGCCGCCGCCGATCGCCTCTACGAGGGCACGGCGGTGCTCCGCCCACGCTGGGCAGATCGCCACTGTGTGCTCCACCGTGTCCTCCGGGCGATCGTCACAATGGTGACACCCGGGCGCTTCCTCCCGCCCGATGATGTGCAGGAACCTCCCGAAACTTCCGTGTCCGGTGAGGACCTGCGTCAGGCGGTAGGTGAGGACGCCATGACGCCTCTCCAGCCACTCCTCAAAGAGGGGACTTACCGCCACTATTGTGGCGTGCCCTGCACGGGGTTGTGACAGTCGCTCTCTCCATGCCACCATGAGTTTAACCCTTTCATATGATAATAATCTTTTTTCAGTTGAATAAACTTTTTTGCGTATGGTTAGATACTCGTACTTAAGGAGTAAACTCCAGTCGTGCGTCGGAGCTGACACACACACTTTTTTATTTCATTTAGGCCTACACGGGCACTTATAAAACGTCGAGAAAAGATAAGATAGATAGATAAATCATTGATGCAACAAAAGACACAATACAAGAATTAATATAAAAAAACAACACAGAAAAAAAGGAACACATTAAAAAAAATGTAAGGTAGACTAAGTTAAATCGACCCATAGGCATTTAGACACATCACATATATTTAGGTCGCCCATTACTGGGCGGTGTGTGTCTCAAAATTGCACCAAAAAGGAGTCCAGCTCAGCATAATACCAGGTAGATTACCTGACGCTGTTATTCTGTTGATTCCTGCTAGTACACACGGATGTCGAGAAAATGTGCGGCGAATATTATGTAGGTAAGTTATCCTTGTCAGTACGAAAGATTTTGAATTATACTAAAAATAATAAACTTGATTATCACAGTAAAAGGTGAACGGTTCGGGCTGGTCGTTTCCTATGGAGAAGAACCGGCAAGAATGGTTAGTCTTTTAAAATCATTTGGTTTTACAAAGTTGTTGTTACAGCGTACTTAAGTATGAGAGGACAGCGTAGGCCCGACAATAAGTCATTACTTAATCTATAAAACGGTTTACCAGATAACTTGCAAGACTTTTGTATTGTGCGTTGAATATAGTCGTGTTGTTTCACTCATTGTGGGAGGATTTAACGTGTAGCTATTTAAGTATGAGAAACCTGTATCTTTAGGAGACTCATTAGGTCTCAAACGCACCAAAGGGCAGGTTAGCTTCGAGATCATTTAGGCCTCCAAAGAATCAGCTGAAAGTTCTTTGAAAATTATGGCGTAGGGAACGTGTTAAGTATTAAATGTTATCTTACGGCAGATCTATCTATTTATTATATACTAGCTTCCGCCCGGGACTTCGTCCGCGTGGCATAGTTAGGTACTTAGTTACTTTGGGCGAACGCTAAATTTAACCCGCGTGATTATCGAAAAAAAAATATCTTTCTCCCGTTTTCTTCCCTCTTTCTCCCCCTTATCTAACTTTTTTTAATTAGCCTAAGTCCGTCTCCAGGGTCCCAACTATCTCTGTACCAAAATTCATCAAAATCGGTTTGGCCATTTAGTAAGGATTTCCGTATTTTACGTTATGGGACACAACTAACAAACTTTGGGTGTCTTAAATATTATGTTATATAATACATTTCGAACAATTCGATTATTTACGAACTAACAAACAGGCCTTGATTTTAAATACATACATAAATCTACTTGTATACGATTGCACGTATCGTTCAAAACTATTACGTATTAAGTAAATGTTATCAAAGAAGCAATAATTTGCAATATTCATACTCTAGAAGCATAAACAATTATCTCTAATTATAGAACGGGTTGTCAATGCAGTGTCTATAATCATGACAATAAGAAGTCAAAAATCGCTTGTCATTATACCGAAAAGTCAAATTCATAATGTCATTTTAGATGATAATTTATACATGACATAATTATTGATGTTATCAAATACTATTTAACTTGGCTCGGCTTTTGTCGACATGTGGAATGTGGACTTATAATATTAATAATAAAATATTTATTTTCAGGCATATTAAGCCTACTTGATAAATAAATACCTTAGAGACATTCATATACATCGCTAATACAATTCGTGTTAGTAAATAAATCCTTAACAACCATGTTAGTAGCACTTCACTGTACTATGTCACTGCGCGTTCATGTGGCACTTGTCCGAGGAAGCGCCGGAACACCACTCCCTTCGGCCTAAAGTCCTCTTACTTAGCTCAGCGATCATGTTTCCAATGGCTATGACAGCCAAATGTTAAATTGCCAAATACCTTTTTTTTTGGGGTGGGGTCATCAAATAACTTCCCCCGCTCTGGGCGGAGCGGGGGGCGTGTCAGACTTTTACTGACTAAAACCTACCCATGTTCCTTCTTATGCCCTTTACGTTCCGAAGCCGCGGTATCTCTTTCGAAAAACCCGCAACCCCGGCAGGCGAAGGCTCTGGCAAGCCCCTCTGCTTTGCTGACTCTCTTTGAGGCGCGCGTAAAACACGAACGCGCCGTCGACACGGCCTGTCGTCAATAGACGGACCGACGATGAGCTACCCATTGCTCACCGTCCACAGGCCGGCTCATCTACGGTGACCGGGAGTCGTTTCGCGGCGCCCGGCGCTTGCCATTTGCCTGACCTGAGGAGGCTCTGGTTAGGCAGTTGGGCTTGATTCAGAAAACCGATATTATTGGCCACCGCTCGTATTATTAGGTTCCTCTTAAGTTGTAAACGCCGGTAGCTTGAACCCTGTTCTCCATACCGCTAGACTGCTAAATACCATTCATAATTATTTTACGACATTTTCAGGATTATACGGAACTTTATCTCATTGAAATAAGGTTGCAGATGGATTATTATTTAAATCGCAGACTGACTAAATCTCAGTGAGCTTTAGCTTATTTATTGTTATTTCCGCTTTCCTGCCTGCAAAATATGCACATACAGGAAAGGCACTAATTTACCGGGATAAATATTTTCTTTAACACGTATTTACTGTTTGTATATTAAGTAAATAAGTACGCTAGATTTGAACAGGTCATTTGAGGCCATAAAATATGATAAACTTCGGCCCAAACTGGCACCAGGGTAAAATGACGGTGTCGGATACGATACGGTATGGCTGAAACTCTTGTTTCGGTCAAATACATGTTTTTCACAAACATCCTATTTACTAAACTACAAACCTAGCGGTAGATAAATTGTGATTCATAGATATCAGAAAGGAGGAGATACTGGTAGTAGGAGGTGTTGGTGGTTTGATTTTTATGGTTCCGATCCTTTTTTTGTTTGTGGTGGAAAACCATCAAATATTCCCCCGCTCTGGGCGGAGCGGGGAAGAGTGTCAGACTTTTGTTGACTAAAACCCACCCATGTTCCTTCTATTGCCCTTTACGTTCCGAGGCCGCGGTATCTCTTTCGAACAACCCGCACCCCCGGCAGGCGGAGGCTCTGGCAAGCCCCTCTGCTTTGCTGACATCTCTTTGAGGCCCGCGTGAAACACAACTGCCTGCAACGGCCTGTCGTCAATAGACTAACGGACGGTGAGCTACCCATCGCTCACCGTCCACAGCCCCTTATCCACGGTGCCCGGGAGTCGTCCCGCGGCGGCTGGGTTGGCCTCCATGGTTCCGATCCTCAAAAGGATAAAATACGGAACCCTAACAACCCTGTTAGGATTCCGTATTTTTTTCTTTTCACTTTGTTGTCAGTCTCTGTGTGAAGAATTTTATCTCGGGAACGCGTATAGAGTTGTAATTAAAACCATATGCTCAATTCTATCGTCCTTTGGGGCTGTGAAAAAATCAAACATCTAATTCTACGCAGTGAAAAGATATGGCCGTTTATGTCCCATGTTTGTACACACGGCGACAGATCAACCTATACAAAACCAGTTTATGCGGATCTCTCATTGTACTTGAAATTTATGGTGTACGATCCGTTGTTGAGAGAGCAGCATAAACTGGTTTTGTATAGGTTGATCTGTCGCCGTGTGTACACACATCAAGCTACACAAAACTATTTTAACCTGATCTCTCTAATACGGTGTGCGATCTGTAGTAGAGAGATCAGGTTATAATAGTTTAGAATAGGTTGATCTGCCGTCGAGTGTACGCTCATTATATTTCAAAATCAATGTGATAACTAAAATCAAATCAGATGAATGATTTGATACATGACATAATATTGATGTTATCAAATAGTACTATGTAGAAATCATGACTGTTCTCCGAACAGTCAGATTCGCTGCCATCTTGCTGACTCGCTTATTTTTAATCTGGGCGTGTAAGTTGTCGGAATCAAATGACAATTGCATTTATGTATAACCTCGTGGCTCATTGAATGAACGTGATGTGTCTAATTGTCTATGGGTCAATCTATAGTACGGCCAACGAGAAGCGATACGAAAGGTCATTAACCTAAAGAACAACTGTGGCGTTGACAATCTAATATTTAGCTCTTTCCATCTTGTGCCTTTGTCGTAATGTCTCGTTCTCCCGGCAAAAACATGACAACGTTAAGACGGGTTCGCCAACATTCGGGCGGTCATTTTAGATGGGGTTTTAGCATGGGTTTTGTTTACATTTGGTATCGCTTCTAGTTGGCCGTACTATAAATTTTATAAAAAAAAAACTGTTCTTTCTTACAGTTTCATACTTTCTACGCTAAATCATGTATTGTGTCTTTTGTAACATTTGACTTTTTTAACTCTTGATTGTCGCGTTTGCTTGGTGTGATCCGTGATTGAGTGACCTCCAAATACATAGGTACCAAGTTTATTTTGTGCTTCCGTTGTTTTCGGATGTAAATATAGATCTAGAGATAGGGGTCTAGGGTTGTGGAGGTCAGATAGGCAGTCGTTTCATGTAAAATACTGATATTCCGGTACCGGTTAGATTGGTAGCCGACCCCTACATAGTTGAGAAAACGCTAGGATAATGGTGATGTGTCTGTGTATTGATTAAAAAAAATGTACTTAACTCTGCTTATTAACTTTTTTTTTCCTCAACAAAAATTCAACCATGGGTTACGAAATAAACACAAGTGCAAGTTTTTGGAATGAAGTTCCTTATCGGCTAGACGAAAAAAATTAAGACCAAAAGTTGTAACGACAGTTTTTGCTATAGTTGTAAGCCGTGCGGCATACAAGCGAGTAAGCAGCAAGCCAGTTATTTTGGTTTCGTCTTTCTATTTCGTATTGAACAGTGTGGTGTCGCGACGATTATTTTTGTTGAGTGTATACAGGTTTTTGTAGATAATAAATAATAACTTCGTTCCATCCGGGTTTCCCTTGTTCCTCCTCCTCCTCTCAAGCTTTTTTTAACCCAATAATCAGTTAGGAGGACCCATAAACTCTTAAATGTGTGTAGCTCAAAACTGCAAAAAAACTGTTTTTTGAGGACGTGCGATTTCATATTAAATGACTACTAATGAATCTATTCCCATTTCGATGTTGGCTTTTCTCACCTACTAGCTAAAAATGTATTCAATCATGCTAAAAAACCTGCTGTTTTAAATAAATAAGTTCCTAAGTATATACCTACCTAGTCTGATGAAATGAAGACGTTGCTCTTATGATCAAAATATTTCGCGTTTAACTGCGCACTTCCCCATGAATACAAGATCTAACTCGTCGTGTAGATAACTGGTACATAACTACTTATTAACAAGTGAATTATGTTTTTATAGGTATGTATTTCTTGTACGAACACGTGGGTTAACGCTGATAGTTGTAAAAAAACAAGCGCTTGGAGAGTTACAAAAAGTTGTAAAGTATTGGGTTCTAAGATCTCGAATAATGAAGCAAGTCATGCAATTTTTAATTTAACACATCCTTCCTTATACTTCGGATCAGCGCAAAAACTATAATAAATGAGATGTAGTAATCTTTCGAGTAAATTGCGTACTTAATTTCGTCAATCACATAGATTTGACAGCACAAAAAGGCGGGAAAATTCCATAGACCTTATAAACATTTGACATTTCAGTAGTTCTTCCTATTCGCCACCAGATGGCGCTATTACCAATCAGTTTTATTTATTCAGATTATGTAAAAATATTGGACAGGTTTTTTTTGTGTGATATCTTTATAGTTTGTTATGATGACGCAAGTAGACAATAGTTCACATTTTAATGTAAATGACTTGATTATATTCCACTGAGGATGTCGCCCAGTGATTCATTGTTGTCGGCCAGATTTATTTGTATGTTTTTGAAGGTGTGCCATATAGAATTTAAACAGGTATAACTGATTGCGAAAAAAATTAAAATGTCTGAATATTGCGTAGGTACAAGGGAATGGGAAGCGTTCAAGTAACGTTTACAAAGGTAAATATTTTGTGAAATGGTTATGATATTACAAAATGTAACTGTTGTTGCGCCGTCAGTCTGACAGAGTTCTAGTCGAAACAAATTTAAATAACTAAACATTGAAAACATCGACACGAGGTATCAGGTACTTAGAATAAGAAGGGCCAAGAAGGTCAAACCATTACAAACTTATTCTTAATAAAAATATTAGCTTAATTATTTACACCCTGACAGCTGTCATTTTATTCAAGTAAAATTATAACTCCCCCTGCCCCTACTCCTCTCCATTGTACAGAAGCCTGCACATCAAGCTACTACAATCTATCAGATTTCTTTCATAGATTTTCGACTTTATTTCTAAAGTATTAGGTTCAAGGTTCATTGGGAAAAATTGACAGTTTCGGGTAGCTTGACCTGCTGTCGTCTGAATCGCGGTTGTATCGCTTTAAACGCGCGTATAAGCGCTTCATGCGCGCGTTTGTATCAATGCAAACGCAACAATCTGCGTCTACGGCGTGCTATGGGCCTTAATTCACCAGAATTATTCAAGCACTAAGAAAGCCATGCAAGCAGAACTCAACAATAGGGTAGATGACACCACCAATCAGTTGATATACTTTTTATGAGCTGTCAAAACGCGCTTCCCCCATAGATTTTGTATGAGACTCGCAACGATGACGTCACTAAGTTGTCAAGTCAATGATGCAACTATTTATTGATTTAAAAGTAACTAAATATCGAATTTTAAAGTTATTTTGAAATGAATGGAGTTCTCAGGTCTGGAATAAGGTGTTCTTTCAGAAAAATTGTGTTTTTTAATTATTGGTTAATGGTGTCAACTACGCAATTGTGTACAGTATGACCACAAAAAGATTGCAGTTCAAGGAGGCGATATTAATGTTGATAATGTCGAGTTTGACATATGTCAAATATTTGTCTTAGTTCTGTGTTCTGTTTTCCCGCCAACACAAATAAGTTGTTTGAAGTATAAAGACTAATTCATAGCATATTTCAGCCACAATGCGTCAATCACAGCGTCCATAATCATACGTGAACCGTTTTAAAGATATCATATCAAAGTTTATCGCAATTTTTATCTCTATATCGCCAATTACGATAAAAAATGCTGAAAAAAGCTTCCAATGGTAGGAAAACCCGTTATCTTCTAAATATTCTAGTGGTTTCCGTGGGGATGTTGTTTGATTTTTAAATACATTAAGGCGCCTCCCCGACCAAAACGCCTGTGAAAGCCGTTTTTATGCAGTTTTTGGGAGTTTACTTGTTATTTAAAACGAACTAAGTAACTAAAAAAATACATTAAATTTGTTTATAATCTTGATTCCATTATTGTAGATTTATTTTTATTGAGTAATTATTCAGTAAATCTCCTTACAACAAAAGCCAGAAATGAGATATATTGATCAATAACATGCATCTCCTCGTAAAGTAAACATTGTTTATTATTGCTACTGACACTAATGGATAGGTACACAATTTTATAATGAACATTTTGGTACAAATAATTTTTCTAAGAACCCAAAACTTTATTTTATATAGATTTAATTCCAAAAACGGGCATTTTTCACTACTGTTACTCCTGCACGGCAAAGAGGGGAAATGCTCAAGGTTATTTGGTTAAGGTACGGCCTTAAGAGATAAGCAAGCACACTGTTTGTTGTTTTTTCCACAGTTGTTTTTTTTTCTTAAAACGCCATGTAAGTTAGTTTTTGAAGAAAGTTGAGATGTATCCTTACTAATATTATAAAAGCGAGAGTGAGTTTATTTGTTACGTCTTCACTTCACGCCTAAAGGCATACATTTTTTTTTATAAACATTTGACTTTTTTTAAATTTTCCAATGTATTTTTTTTTATTTTGCAAAGTGTATAATTTATAATTATAATCTCGGTGTTCTCAGGCAGACGACAACCTCCTAGGTTGAACTGCGAGATGCCATTCATAAAAAAAAATATATAAGAACAATAAAATAATTGTAAAAACAAAGTTGTTTTATTTACCCACACTCAAACTCCATCAGCACTTCATCATTCATCATTATCAAACTCTCTTCTAAAGCACCCCACTGAATAGGTACAATTCTCATGTCAATATGCTTACTTAATGATAAGTAAAACACTACAAAGATAAAGCTCTCTTAAAGCTATCTAGAACATAATATCCTTTTTCACCAAAACAATGTTTATGTGCCTACACGTAATAATATTAGGACATAACCTCAAAAATAAAACTGGTTATAACTTTTAGGTCCCAACTGCTAAAAATCTATGAATTTCAAAAGGGCTTGCCTATCGCATTGACTACCAATTGAAACAAAAAATATCCCAAAACACGATATTTTATTAGATGTACTAAACTCCCATACAACCCTGCCATTCGCCTTTGTATGATTTTGCAAGTGCTGTGCACTTCTGTAAGTGACGAACTCACATTAGTCTCATTGATTGTGTTTTTTTTGTGTATATGTGAGTAAGTCGTTGAAGTGCCTTTTTTTTTTTTTTTTTTTTTCGGGTGGTAAATCATCCAGTGACTTCCCCCGCTCTGGGTGGAGCGGGGGGGCATGTCAGACTTGTACTGACTAACTGTAACGACTGTTATGTTTCTTCATGTTTCTTCTATTGCCCTTTACGTTCCGAGGCCGCGGTATCTCTTTCGAACAACCCGCAACCCCGGCAGGCAGAGGCTCTGGCAAGCCCCTCTGCTTTGCTGACTCTCTTTGAGGCGCGCGTGAAACACGAACGCGCCGTCGACACGGCCTGTCGTCAATCGACGGACGGACGGTGAACTACCCATTGCTCACCGCCCACAGGCCCGCATCTACGGTGGCCGGAAGTCGTCTCGCGGCGCCCGGCGCCATGGGCGTCTCCCGCGGCGGCTGGGTTGGGCAGATGTTCTCTCCCTCAAACGCCCGGCCACCTCCTTCGCTAACATTACTGCTTCGCAGAAGGTGGTGACCGCTTCCCATTCCCTCTCGCTCCGGACCATGGCCTGAACCAGGGCCGGACGCGAGAAATCGCCGCCGCCGATCGCCTCTACGAGGGCACGGCGGTGCTCCGCCCAAGCCGGGCAGATCGCCACTGTGTGCTCCACCGTGTCCTCCGGGCGATCGTCACAATGGTGACACCCGGGCGCTTCCTCCCGCCCGATGATGTGCAGGAACCTCCCGAAACTTCCGTGTCCGGTGAGGACCTGCGTCAGGCGGTAGGTGAGGACGCCATGACGCCTCTCCAGCCACTCCTCAAAGAGGGGACTTACCGCCACTATTGTAGCGTGCCCTCGTTGAAGTGCCTTAATAAAAAAATAAATAAACAATCTTCAGACACGTTCGTTTCTATGAATAACTAGCTGTGCCCCCGGCATGCGTTGCTATGCAATTTTCTACCTTTCTACCTACCCTACCTTTTCCTTGCTATAAACCTCACGGAGCCCGAGACCTTTCCAACGAATGCAAAACCGTGGAAATCGGTTCGTGTTCTGTAGTTATAGCGTCAGGAAGGAAAACCCGACTTATTTTGATATAGTATATATTAGTATAATAAGACAAAGGAGCTCGTGGCTAAATAATAGCAGCCGCTCGGGTCGATCTTTAGTTTAAGCCGCGCTTGCCTAGGTTGGTCTGTGGATGGGTGACCACCCGTTACATACCGAGTTTCCTCCGTGCTTCGGAAAGCACGTTAAGCCGTTGGTCCCGGCTGTCATTTGTAGATCTTTGACAGTCGTTACAGATAGTCAGTGTTCCGAAAGTCTGACAACCAGTCTTACCAAGGGGTATCGTACTACCCAGTATTAACTGGGTTGTGGAGGTCAGATAGGCAGTCGCTCCATGTAAAATACTGATATTCAGCTGCATCCGGTTAGACTGGAAGCCGACCCCAACATAGTTGGGAAATGGCTAGGCAGATGATGAGTATAATAAGACAAAAATATATCGACAACAATGTCGTTTTCCATTTTTTTTTTCGCCACAGTCCAAAGGTTATATTGACTATTCTTATTAGCACTATGGCTTAGCTCATCAAGGTTAAGTCTGCGCAGTTTATGTAAGGTATTTATAAGTATTCTTAGAATACTATTAACGCGTTCGTCTTGTGAGATAAATCAATCGTTGGTTACTCTCGAACGCAGCGGTTTATTGAAATTTGAAAATGGAATGATTTATTCCGGGTTGGATGCAGTCTTGTTTTATTAATCTATACTAATATTATAAAGCTGAAGAGTTTGTTTGTTTGAACGCGCCAATCTCAGGGACTACTGGTTGGAATTGGAAAATTCTTTTAGTGTTGGATAGTCCATTTCTTGAGGAAGGCTATAGGCTATAATAACATCACGCTACGACCAACAGGTGCTGAGCAGCGCGGGTGAAACCGTGGGGAACAGCTAGTAATTAATAAATTCCAGCGTCAAATTATAATGTATGTTAAACTGCAAAGCGCCAGTTCTATACAAATCTATATTTGCATGAATAATTAAATTTTAAGGCAATTTAATTGTTTCATTAATATTACAAGTAGACTTGTGATAGTAAGACTAATCGTTTTAATCCTACTATTATATGATATCTTACTAATATTATACCTAAATGCGGATGTTTGTTATTCTTTCACGTTAAAACGGCTTAACGGATCTTGATGAAATTTGGCACAGAGGTAGATTATAGTCTGAAATAACACATAGGATACTTTTTTTCGATGTCACGCGGGCGAAGCCGCAGGCGCTAACTAGTGAGTTTTAAAGATCTAAGATTCTAAGCATACATAAGGACAGACAGACATTCTTGAGGAAGGCTATAGGCTATATAACATCACGCTACAACCAACAGGTGCTGAGCAGCGCGGGTGAAACCGTGGGGAACAGCTAGTGTACGATAAACAATCAAACTATACAAATATCGGCCAAAAATTAACGGAGAAATAGCGTAAAAAAATATGCTGTCGAATTGACAATATTCTATTTAAGGAGTCGGTTAGAAACCAGTTTATCCGGATCTCTCATTAACGGGATGTGTTTACAAAGCGAGGTCATGTTATATTGGAATTTATGGTATGTCGCCGTGTCTTATTTCTTTTTTTAAGAAAAAAAATTAGAGGTGTCAAGGGACACCCGGATAGAACGAAGTTCCTATAGAAATGAAAATATCTGGCTTGCTTTCTATAAGAGAGAGAGAGAGACAGACAGACAGACAGAGAAACATGCGACGCCGCACAGCTTACAATAGCTTACTATAGCAAAAAGTGTCGTGGCAACTTTTCGTAAGAATTTTTTCCGTCTAGCCCCCTTTCACAGCGCGCGATAAGGAACTTCGTTCCAATATCTTTTGGATTTATGATACAACTAGCTGTTCCACGCGGTTTCACCCACGCTGCTCAGCACCTTTTGGTCGTAGCGTGATGTTATATAGCCTATAGCCTTCCTCAAGAAATGGACTATCCAACACTAAAAGAATTTTCCAATTCCAACCAGTAGTTCCTGAGATTAGCGCGTTCAAACAAACAAACCAACTCTTCAGCTTTATAATATTAGTATAGATTGTGAGTATTGACTTATTGTGGGGTCCACCCATTATAGCAGAACTTTTTATGTCATAATTTTATTCTGCATAACAACGGATAGCATAAACTTCACTTCGCAGAAAATTGTTTAGCAGACACTCATTTATCATACATTCTAAACTCATAATTTTGTAAGTCAGAATCATCTCTAGGCATAAACTTCATATCCATAATATTTAAAAAGTAGAAACATCATATCGCAGAAAGTTCACAGTCAGAATCGTCTTTTTGCATATATTTTATATCAAAAATCATTAAACGGCAGAATTGTCATATCGTAAAAAGTTTATAGTTAGGGTCATCTTTGTCATTATAAGTTGTCATTTATTTTGATTTCTTTAAAATAATGTCATTTATTTTAGTTATTGTTTAATTGAATTTGAAATAATGTCATTGAATTCAATAAGTAATTAGGTATCCTAATCTAAATAGTTCAGTTCCGGGTAACCTACTTAAAACAATCTCTTTTTTCTATTAATACAAGTCGCTTCTGGCACTCGCCGGCCGCTGCCGCGGCACCGCTCGCTACGCTCGCTCGGCTCGTGCGTAGGAGGTCGCAGTTTTAACCTAACCTAACCTAGCCATTACTGCCGTCTGCATAGTATGCCAAGTGAAATTATACCAAATAATATATTATGCGAAATTTGAACTCTGCCAATCGTAATTATACTAAATGAAATTCTGCCATCTTAAAAGTATGCCATTGTTAATTCGACGTTTTAAACATTATGCCAAACGATAATTATACCAAATAATTTTTATGCCTTTAAAACGTTCGCTTAAAGAAAATTATGCTAAGTGTGTTATGCCAAATAAATTTCGGAGCATCAAGATTCTGCCAGATAGAGGGAACCCCTTATTGTGATTATGGAATTCAACCACTGCCAACTCCTGTACGCCAGAATCAACAATGGCGTGAGTGAAATAACTATCACGTCTTTTACGTCCAAACGGCTGAACGGGTCATCATGAAATTTGGCACAGGGATTACAGTAGTTTATAGTCTGGAATAACACATAGGATACTTTTTTGTCGATAACACGCGGGCGAAGCCGCGGACGCCAGCTAGTTATCTATAAATACGGCAAAAAACATGTTTGTTGTATTAGAACCCCCTTTAATATTTATTTTAATTTGTTTGTTTTTAAAATTTGTTGTTATAGCGGTAAAAGAAATGCATCTGTGAAAATTTCAACTGTTTATCTATCAGGGTTCATTAGATACAGACTAGTGACAGACGGACGGACAGCGGAGTCTTAGTAATAGGGTCGCATTTTACCTTTTGATTACGGAACCTAAAAAACAAGCGTTGGCTGTCAAAAAAGATGATTAATTTCAGACAGAAATATAGCAAAAACTTATAAGTATAGATGAATGGATCAACCTTCGAGAACAAAATTCAATGCGATCTTTAGACCACGTGATTCGTTATTGATAAACCAATCTGGTCATACAACTCTCAACTCTGCTGACCTTTGAACTGGGAATAAAATCATATATCATCAATGGTATGGTCAAAACAAGATGCTAACTTGTTCTACGTAAATTTAAGAAAAAAAAACAACACTGTTGAAGACGTTTGTTGTTTGTTAAGCGACTTTAAAAAAAGGAGAAGGTAAGTACTCAATTAGCGGCGGCGATCTCTCGCGTCCGGGCCTGGGCCTCAAGTCTGCTATTTTATATAACTTTGTCATTCCAACACGATCCCACTGTCATTGTGCTAAAAGTTCGTAATCTGCTAAATGACAATGGTCGATTTTTTTTTTTTTTTTTTTTAATTAGTTCCATACGGAACAGGCTAAGGTCTGAGACCATGCTGCCTAGTCATCAGTTAACATTTTTCCTTGGTTAAGTAGATCCAGTACAATTCTTCAGTATGTAACTCCGTAATATAGGGAATTCCAATAAAATTCATTAGTTTTAATTAATCCATAGGTAAGTAATTCCAGTTGAAGTCATTAGTATTAAATCCATAGGTAATCAATTCCAGGTAAATTCATCAGTTTCTTATTTTCCGTGTAACGTTATTCCGTTTAAAGTCTTCAGTTTGTTTCAATAAAATCCATGTTAAGATTTGTTATTCCACAAAATCTTCGATCAAGTCCAAGTAATTTTCTTTCAATGTTTCCAAGTATCAAGTCCATATATTTTTTTATTTTTTATTATCCCAAATCAGTGAAATTTTTGAAAGGAACTGACAACGATAACATATACCAATACCAGTACATCACACAGTACCTATATTTTCATACATTGCTAACACATACATATTATTATTACATATTATACTGTACATTTCTAAACATTGCAGTTTCTAAGTACTTAGTTCTTAGAACATAGATTAATTAATTCTTAGCATACAAATGTCTAAACGAAAGTCAATGAAAAGATATTTAGAAATATATACATGACAGTTATATAAATAGACAACATGAGTTAAATTTGTCCAACTGTACTAATAATAAAATTAAACAAAGGTAAATAAGTCGAGCTATTTACAAGAAGAGCCTGAATGGAGCGCGGTACCAAATCAGGGCTACCATAAATTTCAATTAGCTCATCCAACAGCACAAGGCGCTGGATGCCAAAAGATGAGCACTCAAAGAAGATGTGAGTAAGAGATTGCTCTGCTTGAGAATTACAATGATCACAGAGAGGACTGTGTACAATTTTCAGACGAGACAAATGATAATTTAGCCGACAGTGCCCAAAACGAAGTCTGAGTATGGTGGAGTAAAACTTC
Source organism: Ochropleura leucogaster (assembly GCA_958449745.1). Taxonomy (NCBI): domain Eukaryota; kingdom Metazoa; phylum Arthropoda; class Insecta; order Lepidoptera; family Noctuidae; genus Ochropleura; species Ochropleura leucogaster. The sequence goes on along the minus strand of OY288230.1, from coordinate 6,432,405 downwards.
CTGTTCATGTAAGTATTGATTTTACAGAACCAAGGCATGGTTCCTATGGGAATATTGTATACTGCATACCACATACCTTTGTTTTCAATTTGAACTGTGTGATTCCAGTGCCTTTTCCATATATCAGTGGACCTTTTTTTCAACAAAGGAACTATGTCTGTACAAGGAACAGATATGTTGAGGAAACTACTTGAATCTGGGACATCATCAGAATTTGTTATAGCTCTAGCTAAAAAATCAACCCTTTCGTTGCCCATCACACCAACATGCGATGGAACCCACATGAACAAAACCTTAATGTTATGACGAGACAAGTGCAACCAAGATTCTTTTATTATTGATATAAAATAGTTTGTGTTAGCATTCAACCTATTATTTTTGAGATTTTCAAGAACACTCATGCTGTCACTAACTATTACCCATTGACAACATCTATCATTTGCATGCCTAATGTGCTTTAGAGCAGCAAGTATAGCCACAGCCTCAGCTGTGAATATACTTGTGTTTGAGTTTATTTTATAACCAGTACCAGAATTCAATAGCTCATCAAAAATAGCAAATGATACTGCTGACTCAGCTTTAGACCCATCTGCATACACAAATCTATGATCAGTAAGCTCAAGAAATTTACTATAAACATCTTCTTTAGTGGATAAATTGCGATCAATAATTATGTCAATTGCAGGAAATTTGCTGTCAAAATCCCCCTGATAACATGGAAGAATAGATGACTTATGAATTTGCAGAGTTTGTAGAAAATTTACATATTGAGGAAAGCCCTGAAGTATATAAGTTAAGTTGCAAATGGATGATGTACATGAATGTTTCAAATTGGAAAACAGGTGATTATTAGGAAAAAAAAAGTGGCAACACTGCCCGAGTGACATGTTAAATTTTGGCTCCGTATTTTAAAATTAAATTTAATTAGTAAATAAGTAATAATATTGTGTAATTATTTGCTCAATCGGATTGTAAATGTGTAAATACCTAGGATTATTGTTTTCCCGATAATTCATAAAGTTTTTCGGTAATACATCGTTACCGGTAACCTTCAAACATCAGCTGACGTTTTACCTGTACTTAAATATACGGACAATTCAGGGAAGTATTGTTTACTTTTATTAAATAATAGCACACACTCGTCACTTTGATTATATAGCACATCCATGCCAATTCTAGATTTAATTTTGTGCTGATTTATTACCCTATAATGGTTCTAAATGGCTTTGTTGACAACCTAAAATTGTAATTAATAATCAAAACAACACTGTGATAGTCATTCCATAACTCTGTTATTCAAATATTCATGCTTATTAATAACATTAATGATCGTTTTGTCTAGATATAATATATGAATGAACTACATTAATTTATTTTTCTTGTGCTTTTCATCTAAGCAACCTACCCACTTAAGCAAAAGTATAAATAGGTTGATAAAAACCAGTAAAAATTCAATATTCTATTAGATTAATTTAATATAAAGATAATTTTTTAAACTTAATAAAACATCCTACCTCATTTAATTTCATATCTGAACTTTTGCCCTTTGTTTTTTTTTATTTTTTTCCCCCTTTCACTGCTAACTTTTCTGTATTTGTCTTTTCTGTTAATTCTCACCGTTTCTTTATTTCTATCTTTCAGTAACTAATCCTGAAACCATGCCTGTGATGACCCGTAAGGCTACTGCTCAGGAGATGGAAATCAAGTTGAGAACGGCCCTCCAAGAGCTTAAAGAATCAAAACTCCAAGTCCAACAACTGTTACAGGAGAGAGAAGAAAGTGAGGTGGAAGTCGTTAAAGTCAACAGCAAAAACTCTTCCTTGAAAAGGCAGTTAGTAGACCTTCATCAGCAATACTTGGACGTTGTTGATGAACGGGATCAACTAAAGGTGGTCACAGATGGTTTCAGCAATTGTAGTAATTTATATGAGGAGGCTTTATGTAGGGTTAGAGACTTAGAAGATGAATTAATTCATGCCGATAGTCGTATTTTAAAGTTGCAGAGAGAAAGAGAAAGTACTCAGGTTATTGAAACTAACCGCTTATATAAAGAATTGTTAAATAGTAATTGTAACTCCCCTTCCTTAATAACTATTGATTTGACTGAAGATTCCTTACTGAAACAAAATTATTCAGTAAGCAATAAGAAAATTAAGAAATATGCTAAGTTAAATAGACTAATTAAAAAGTGTTATCAATTTAAAAAACAACACAAACACTTTTCCAAAAACATTCCACTGAGAAAAGAACGTGTTGATTTAGTGAACAAGTTAAAAAAATATCAAATAAAGTTAGAAGATAGTATTAAAATATATAATATAGATACTCAGCAATTGCAGTCTGAAATAGAGGTACTTCAGGACTCACTTAGTTCCATTTCCAGTAGGTATTTGAGTTCTCAGAAACAAATTAAGGAACATATTCTTGCAGCAAATGAATTAGTTATGTCTCAATGTAGTTGTCAGACAGTTTCCAACCATGAAACTGTCCAGCCTGAGGTAATGGAGGACCCATCCCAGGCTGAAAATTTGCCTCCAGACTGTATCCTCAACCAAGATGCAGCTAATATGTCACAAATTAATTTACAAATGGTACAGACTGAGATACATGATAGTCATGATTGTTCTAACTCTGTAATGTTCTCAGATAGTATAGGAAGGGGTGTAGGTAAATTATTATGTAATAACCTGAGTTTTCCCAGTCAAAATACTTGTATGCCAGGGTCAACTTATAAACAGATAATGGCATTAGTGACTGGAAATGTTTATAGTGAAAGTACTGATTTAACTATATTTATAGGAAATTGTTCTAAAATTACAAAAGAAGACATCACAGACAGTGTAACTGAGTTGTTAAAGTTAAATTGTCGTAAAATTATATTGTGTGCTTTTCCATACTTGTATAAAACCTCGAACAAACAAAATAATTATATTCACATGCTGAATAAGCATGTACATTTCTTAGTAGGTCACTATTGTGACAAACTTGTATATCTGGATATCAACACTGTTGTTGATAAACTTAGGTCGACACGGGGTAGTGTGTTTCTACCTACTAGTTGTAGACACAAAATAGCTAGGCTATTAGCTTATAATATTCACTCGGACATAAATATTATGTCTATGTTTTGTACAATTATTAACACCGCAAATATTAGTATTTCTACTAATAAACCTTTTTACAAGGAAGGCGGGGGAGTATTGTCGCTCACTCCGGCTCATTTAAACTAGCTAGTAAGACAACAGACACCAAGGTACCTTCTGGCTCTCAAATAGTTACATTTAAAAAAGGGGCTAAGCAGAATTCCTTGAAATTACTTCATCAAAATATTCAAGGTTTCTCTTCAAAACAACTAGAGATTGAATTGTTTTTAGAAAAAACTAAGTTTGATATTGTTTGTTTCACCGAACATTGGTTAAAAGATCATGAAATGCTAATTAATTATGAAAATTACAGTGTAGGCAGTTGCTTTAACCGTAAATCTAAGATGCGTGGGGGTTCACTAATCTTAGTCAAAAATAGTATTAAATTTAGAAGTCGTATTGATATAGTTGATCTATCGGTTGAACATAATATTGAATTATCTTGTGTTGAGCTAGATAAGCATGTCATAGTGTGTGTTTACAGGCCCCCAAATTATCAAAACTACTCGATATTTGAGTCAGTAATGGAAGATGCTTTGGCAAAACTTGCAACAGGTAATAAATCGCTAGTCATCTGTGGTGACTTTAACATCAATATTTTAGATGAAAATTCAAATAGCAGTAGATTTTTAAATCTTTTTAAATCATTTAATTTGTTGAATGTGTTTTCGGAGCCAACCCGAATTACTACAAATACCGCTACATGTATTGATAATGTTTTCTGTTGCTGCGACTTCTTAGATAAATCCATTGTAAATTACCTTCCCTCTGATCACAGCGGTCAAACCGTTGTTTTCGAGTCCTACACATCATCACAAAAAATTCAGATACAGTCTAGACAAATAACACCCAGCAATTTAAATAAATTTAACAATAATTTAATAAGTAATCTAGGCATTCCGGGATATGATATTAATAATGTAAATCATTTTTATGAGGAATTCTTTTCGGTTGTCTACTCAGAGTTCAATGATACGCTAAAAATTAAAACTAAATCTATTAGCCCAAAATTTCTATTTAGTGATTGGGCAACTAAGGGTATAAGAAAAAGTAGGGAACGGCTGTTTGAACTTTACGGCCTTAAGCCTTACATCAACTCGGAAACATTCAATCACTATGTTGCTACTTACTCAAAAATGTTTAAAAACACCTGCAAGGTAGCTAAAGCCTTATTCATAAGCAACAAGATTAAATCCGCTGATAATAAAATTAAGACGGTTTGGAAAATAATCAATAGTGAAACTAATAGAAATAAAAAATATAATAATGATATAACACTAGAGTCTTCACGTGGTCTTCTAACCACAAAAAACGAAGTTGCTCAAGAATTTGTGGATTTCTTTACTAGTATCCCAATTAAAACTACAGAAACGTTAAATTCCTCACCCTTGCTTTCTGTTGACTTATTAAGAGCAAACGTTTTACCATGCCCGGCTGAGTTTCAGTTTAAGCATATTAATCCCACTGTAGTCATTAAAGCTTTTAAACAAATAAAAATCAAGTTAACCGAAGACCTTTGGGGATTGTCTATTAAAGTTTGTCAAGCTATCATTGAGACTATAGCACCGTACTTAGCCTTAATATTTAATTTGTGTGTGGACCAAGGAGTCTTCCCGGACCTTATGAAATACAGCAAGGTAATACCGCTTTTCAAATCTGGGGACAGTAAAGACACCAATAATTATAGACCCGTATCCGTTTTGCCGGTTTTCAGCAAGGTGTTTGAAAAGGTAATGCTTAACCAAATGCTCAACCACTTTAACACCAATAAAATCTTACATGAAAAGCAGTATGGTTTCACCAAAGGACGTTGTACGACTGACGCCGGTGTCACCCTATTAAAACACATATTTACTGCGTGGGAAGAGGCACAGGATGCCATAGGGATTTTTTGTGACCTCTCAAAAGCATTTGATTGCGTGAACCACGAAACCCTGCTCTTAAAACTTGAACATTACGGCCTAGGGAAACTTGCCCTTAGTTTAGTTAAATCGTATTTAAATGATAGACAGCAGCAAGTACAAATAAATGGTGTCAATTCAATGGGTTTAAATGTAAAGATGGGTGTACCACAAGGATCGATATTAGGTCCCTTCCTCTTTTTAGTATATATAAATGATCTACCCCATTTGTTTAAAAACCAACCACAAATGGTGTTATTTGCCGACGATACCTCTTTAATATTTAAGATAAACAGGCGTGCCACAAATCTTGACGACGTAAATAATGCCCTAATGCAGGTACATAATTGGTTTACCGCTAATAATTTAGTATTAAATGGGAAAAAAACGAAGTGCATAAGATTTGCTCTACCAAATGTCAAAAACAGTGTGTGTGACATAGTATTGAATCAAGAGAAACTAGAATTCGTCGAAAAAACTGTTTTCTTGGGAATAACACTCGATTCAAAGCTACAATGGGGTCCGCATATAACATCTCTTGCAGGACGCCTTAGTTCAGCAGCATATGCTGTTAGAAAAATCCGTCAGTTTACTGATGTAGATACCGCGAGACTAGTCTATTTTAGTTATTTTCATAGTATAATGTCATACGGTATTTTACTTTGGGGACGGGCTGCAGACATCGAGTCTATATTTATTCTGCAGAAAAGAGCCATCAGGGCCATATATAACCTACGTAGGCGAGATTCTTTAAGGGAACAGTTTAAGGATATTAACATCATGACAGTACCTTGTCAATATATTTATGAAAACATCATGTATGTCAGGAAAAACTTGCATCTTTTTAGTAAAAGAGGTGACAGACACAATTATAATACTAGAAATAGGGACCAATTAGTTCAACCAGGTTTCAGGTTAGCTAAAGTAGACTCATCTTTCATGGGGTACTGTTTAAAATGCTACAATAAAATACCTCCCCACATTCTTCAACTGAATGAAACGAAATTTAAATCTTGTATTAAACGCACACTATGTAGGCAAGCATATTATAAGTTGGGGGATTATATTGATGATAAAAATGCTTGGCTTAATGCTAGTCCTGCTCCACAAGCATAGGGATAAACTCATTGGTTAGTATCCGAAGCTATAGTGGAAGCTGCAGAAGATTGTAAGACTATCTTTGCAATGTATAGAATCAATTCTCTAGTATTGTATAATTATTAAGCCCATATGTGAGTGCTATGTATTATCATTGACTTGACGAAGCCCTGGTGGTTGATAGTGTCATGCTCACTTAAATGTCTCACTGATGGTGGCGGGTGTGTCGGGTCATTTAGCTCCCTTCAAAATGGTCGAGCTGAATGGGGCTGATCCATACGTCATGTTCGTGAACGGGCGCTGTCAGTTGGGACTGGTCATTTTTTAGCTACCACGGTTCATTTTTAAACTTATTTAGATTTAAAATTAAATTTTGCTTTTTATTTACTCTGGACGCTCTTACTGTGCACGCCTTTTTACATCGTTCTCACATATTTGTATAATCTCAACATGAATGATGTAAACACGATTTTGTAAAAATATTATAATTTAAAAGAGTGTCCATGGAGTTTCTTGCCCATTCTTCTCCATAGAGATCAACGCTTTGGAATGGGCAACTACAGTACTTTCACAAGTTATTATGCCTTGTGACCGGGACTGTAGATTCATTTTGTTTCTTGACTTTCAAAAGTGCCTGTAATGGTCTAATTGAAATAAATGATTTGATTTGATTTGATTTATTATTTTGACTATAAAGTTTCAATAAGAACCTTTCCTTCAGGTATGAGAATCTTATACTTAATGGAGGAAGTTTACATTCAACTTGCATTGCATTAATTGGAGTACTTTTAAATGCCCCGGTAATGAGTCTCAAACTTTTATTTTGTATTTTATCAAGAATATCTACTAACCTTCTATCACCAGCAAAACAGAGAAAACCATATTCAAAATGGCTACGGATCAAGGATTTGTATAATAACAACAATATTTTTGGGTCAGCTCCCCAGGAGGTTCTACACAATGTCTTCAAAACATTAAAAACTCTGTTAGCTCTAGAACTTATCAATTCAACATATTTTTTCCAGGCCAAATTATGAGTGAAGGACTTAGCTTCATGAAAAATTGGTATAGAAACTTGATTGTAGTAAACAGAAGGACAAGAATTGCTAGTTCTACTAAATACTACTAGTTTAGATTTAAGTGCATTTATATCTAGATTTAAATAAGAAAAGTATGTGCACAATCCTTCCAATGCCTTATTAAGGCTCTGTGTCATATTTTTGAAATTTTTCCCAGACAAATATACAACTAAGTCATCAGCAAATTGAAGATTTTTAACTTTGGAACCTAGGATTAAATTTAAACGACGTATGTACAAAATGAATATTAATGGAGACAGTATTCCTCCTTGACAAACTCCTACTGAAGCAAATCTTGGCCCATGTAATTTATTGTTATGTCTAACGTAAACCTTCCTTTCAGTTAAGAATTCATGGACCCAGTGGACAATTTTGTTTGGAATTCCAATAAGAAGTAATTCAGAACAAAGGACATCAATATTTACACTGTTAAAGGCTCCAGCAACATCAAAGAATACTGACATTAAGCAATCCTTGTTATTTAAACTATTTTGGATATCTAGCTGTAACTGACAAATGCTTTCACGAGCTGATGTTCCCCTACGAAAACCAAATTGATTAGCAGGTAAAATATTGTTTTGTTCTATGTAAAATTCCAACCTTTGTTTTATTAATTGTTCAAAAATTTTACCAACACAAGATGTTAGAGCAATAGGGCGATAGGAATCTGGATTAGACAAAGGCTTATCTGGCTTCAAAATGGGTACCAAACAATCAGACTTCCAAGAATGAGGTATATCATTGTTTAACCACAAATTATTTAATATTTTGAGAAAAGTGTGCAAACCCTTAGCACTAAGCTTTTTTATCATAATGTATGGAATACCATCCAGTCCAAAAGCACTATCTTTTCTAGAATTAACAGCAGACTTCAATTCTTGTATCGAAAAAGATTTTACTAGAAAGTTATTTTCAGAGTTTGTCTCGCTGGCAATGGGGAAATTTGACTTATTATTAACATAATCTGGGGTAAATTTTTCCAGAAAATACTGAATCCAATTGACATCACTATTGCTGCAAGAATATGTTTTATTAAATTTCCGCATATATTTCCAGATTCTGGACAGAGGCGTACATCGATTAAAGGAGCTGCAAAGTTCAACCCAACTATTTGATCTTTCTGTTTTCAAAGTAAGTTTTTTGAGGGCTTGTAATCTTTTAAACTCGATAAATGTTACATCAGATGGATTGTTTTTAAAATTTATATATGCAGACTTAGACTTTTGAACTGCTTCAAAACATTTTTTATTCCACCAAGAAAGAGGGGCTTTTACTGATTTCCTATTTGAGTTACGAATAGAATAATCAGCCAAAGAAGAAGCTGACGTATTATGATAAGGAAGGGACTTATTAATTGCAGAATGCAAAATTTGACATAACTCTGTATAACTTTCCAGTGGAGCATCATGTTGCTCCTGAAAAGTAGATAGTTGTGAATCTACATTTTGTTCATACATCTTCCAATCTACCATTTTAAAGTTAGGATAGGTAGGCAAATTTGTGTTATTACTAGTGTTTTCTATATTACTATTATTGATAAAAACCTTCATAATTACAGGCAGGTGGTAGCTGCCAAGAGGATCACAATGGACAGACCAATCACAAGAAAGAGCCAATGATGGGGAAACTATGGACAAATCTAAGGCATTTGGACGCCATGTTAAAGATCCAACTGTTGTCACATCACCATTATTCATTAACACCAAATTATTATCATCAACAATCTCTAAAATATCCCTACCTCTTTGATTTATAGAATTACATCCCCATGAGGTGTGATGGGCATTGAAATCACCAGCAAATATCATTGGTTCAGGCACAGATTTTATTAAAGATTCAAATTTATGTTTGTCAAAAGATGGAGTGCAATTTGTTGGACAGTAGAAACTTACAATACTTATTTCTGTGTTATTTACAGTAATTCTTACACAAATATTTTGTAGAGAATTATCAGAATATGTCATTATTTTTCTGTAATTTATGTTATTGCGAATTAAAATAGCTACACCATTGTGTTTATTTCCAATATCATGTCTTTCTATTTTGTATCCTCTAATGTTAAAATGTTTGATGGGAGTTAACCAGGTTTCTGATATGATTGCAACATGTATGTTATGCTCATAAAGAAATTGGGTTAATAACAGTTTATTACTTAAAATACTTTGTGCATTCCACTGCATTATATTAAGATCCATTATTAGATGTGGAAGTACTGGTACGGAAAGTTTGTTGCAGAATTTCTTTTATGGAGCTTGAATTTATGGGATTATCTTTTTGATTCAATATAATTTTAGTTATAGCGTTAGTTAAAGTATTCATAAAAAAATCTGATTTAGTCAAATTAATAATCTGTGTTTCAATGTTCTTCTGTGTTATTTTTGGAAAAGAATGTTCATTAAATAAATCGGAATATTTAGCGGCTCTGGACTTGACTTTATTTTCTTCTATTTTAATTTTTTTCTGTGGGCAAGTGTTTGAGATGGAAACATGGTTACCACCACAATTGACACATTTAGCATTTTTAGGGTCTTCTTTACAAGTTTTAAAACTATGCTTTTCTGTACATATGGAGCATACAACTTCATTCTTACAATATTTTGCAATATGTCCAAACTTCATACATTGCAAACACTGTTTAACAGGAGGAACGTAACAGCTTACCTCGTGCCTCCAGGAGTCAAGGTACACGTATTGCGGTAACTCAGTAGAGGCAAAAGTAACCGCAACAGTTTGAGTGGGATCATACGTGACCACGCCATCCTCTCTTTGTACGCGGCGCATGAAGCGCCTCACCTGGATGACATTTCTGGAACTTCCAATCAATGCAGATATTCTTTCATTAGACAAATCGGTAGGGACTGAAGTAAGAACCCCGGTCACCTCGGTGTCGACAGCAGGTATTGTTGCATTTAAGCCCATTTCATCTAAAAGTTTCTTATTTTGTAAGAATACGTTGGCATTGTTAGATAGGTCAAATGTTATACCTATTTTGTACTTATTTATAGATTTCAAATGTAATATGCCAGTAACACAATATTTGCGTATAGCATGCGAGATAGCCAATCTGTCTTTGTCAGAAAATTGGCGTTCAATCTGATGGGATAGAAATACAATATATTCTGTTTTTTGGCTATTTTCAGGATACTTCCTTGAATATCCGGGGACTTTAAATACTTGATACTTCCTGCTGTTGTCTGCTGGATCATCGGAGTCGGAAGAAGTCTCTGTGGTGTCCCGTACTCGACCATCAGGAGGCTCCGCTTTTTTCCTCTTCTTCCCACTACCTCCCATTGTATTTACATATATATTATACTATTATTTTCTAATTACAACAAATTTTGAGGTATTTGAACAATATATAGCAAATTAATTTTAAATTTTACGAGATTTGGCGCCTTATTCGTTTCAAGGTTCCCGCGTTTTTTTCTGACAATGGTCGATCATTGGTCGGCCAGTGGTCTCGTAATGGAATCGTAGCAGAATGACATTGTAGTATTGCCATTATTATAAAACCCGTTGGTAGAAATGATTTTCGAAAAACTACTACCACATTTTAAACGTTTATTCAAGCCAGATTTTATTTAATATATTTTTCCTGTCCCGATGCATTTTATGTTAACACGTTTAGTCAACTTAAAAAATATAAAATGATGATTTTAAAATGATCTACATAATGCATCCTAACAAATCCAACACTGAAATTTGTCAGTTGACAATATTAGAAATGTCATTTCATAGCTTTGTTTACATTTGCATCACAGTGAGCTTCGCTTTCTATTAAAATCGCCATTTTTGACCATGAATACTGACTCTGGTGATTCTCCTATACCTGACGACCACAGCTTGAATATGGATTCCGCTCTTGCTGATAATGACAACTCCCACGATAACATGGATTTGATGTCAGCACCTATCGAAGACCCGGCATACAATCTGATTCGAGTTCTTCACTGCGAACTGTTGCAAGTGGATATGCACGCTGTGTAAATAAATTGTAATTTTTAACATATCAAGATTGCGAAGACACCTTTTGGAAATTGTCGAAGTTTGATCTCTCGTAAAAACATGGGTTGGACTGTGGACATCAACAGGTACTTAACTATAACAAGTCTACAACTGTAATGATAATATGCAAATATGTTTCAAACTACGATACCTTGCAAATAAATACATAATATTGTTTTTTCTTTTCCAGTCCGTTACAAGACAGTGATAGTTTGGTGTGCCATGCATGTTGGACCAAAGCAGGAATAAAATCAGTCAGGGAACAAGTCAACACTCAACACCAACAGTCCACATTTTGTTAATGTTGTCCACATTCATATCTCTATTAGCTGTGGCACCTCTCTTCTAAGGCAAAGGGCATATTTGCTGAACATTGATATACCACAACGGTAAACCAAATAAGGAATGTGATTGCATATCAAATTGCACCACAACCAGGTTAAGATAACAAACTATACTATTTTTAGAATCCTATTGAATGCAGTAAGATTGCTCTAAAATGTTAAAAGGCTAACATTATATAATTTTTTTTTGCAGCCTGTCTGTGTGATACTCAATTTTTGACAATGTTTTAGTTTATGATGAATTAAATGTTTTCTATTAATACATTATTATTGTTTTATTTTCAACTATCTGTAATATTGAAATAGTATATTTAGCTTTTATATTTTATGTAGGAAGAGTTTTCAATACTTGTGTAGGGCACATAAAAATAACCTTATAGTTTGGAAACTCCAATGTTTTTCAATAATTTTCTTTTATTACTATATTATTTGGGGGCATACTAATATCAACATTCAATGTTGCTTGTGGGCACTCAGGGCCTTAAGTCACTATGGCGGCTTGTCATCCGTCTTTATGAGTAACACAATTTTTGTAAAACAACTCAATAATGTTTTAGCTGTCACAGTCAAATGTGATATTAACGTCAGTAAGCAACTAACGTTAACCATATAGTTTTGTACAGACCACAGAGTACATTTTATATACGGACCCCTTCAGGTACTTGACATTCAAACCTCCGCTGGCTCGGTACTGTACTGGCCCTGAAAGGGGTCGAATATTTAAGTCACACCACCTCCTCATTATTTTTATAAATATTTTATTTTCTGGTTAAAAAATAATATGGGTGTGCATCAATTAAGATAATAGAATTAAAAACTCTTATGTAAACGTCATTAGAAGTTCTTAAGTTATTGAGCAAGACGCTTGTCGTAAATTACGATCATCGCAATTTTGATGGCAGTGTAGGTCGACGCTAAAAATCATGAAAAATGTGGTTTTCGGACATGTAAATCCACTTTATAGGGCATGAATATCTTTAATAAATATTCTTTAGCACGTCGTGAACATATTTCTCCAATCAATACTACACAAACACGATGGATAGCAAACACTTTTTGTCAAACCGAGCTACTAAAAGCAATGACTGCACAATGACTTTGTAATGGTAGATCAATTATCAAAGGAACTGTCAAAATTTTAGCAGATTACCGCAAGCGTCAGTCATTCGTTTGTCATTATGTACGAGATTACCATTCTAAGCAATTTCTTTCAATGGACTGTCAGTGACTGACCAGTGGAATGTCATAATGACGACAGTGTATTAGTAGATTACCAAACTTGTCAAAATCAACCATTATGCGATCAGTGATCGACCATTGTGACACTATTGTAATAGCAGACTTAGGCCCCTGGTTTAGTCGATGGTCCGGAGCGAGAGGCATTAGGAAGCAGTCAACTCAGCGTGCGAAGCAGTCATGCTAGTAAAGGAGGAGGCCGGGCGTTTGAGGGAGAGAACCTCAAACCAACCCAGCCGCCGTCCCGGCCACCGTAGATGCGGGCCTGTGGACGGTGAGCAATGGGTAGCCCACCGTCCGTCCGTCTATTGACGACAGGCCGTGTCGACGGCGCGAAGCAGAGGGGCTTGCAGGCCCTCCGCCTGCCGGGGTTGCGGGTTGTTCTAAAGAGATACTGCGGCCCCGGAACATAAAGGGCAATAGAAGGAACATGGGTGGGTTTCAGTCAGCAAAAGTCTGACACGCCCCCCACCCACTTCCCACGGGGAAGTTATTTGTTGATTTCACACCTCAAAAAAAAAGAACTTTACTTCCTACTTTACTTCCGAATGTAAACTTTTTTGTGTTTTTTTTAGAAATTGGTTATTTTTGCTCAAAAGTTTTTTATTTCAGACTTTTTAGTTATGGTATTTCACACAAATTATTATCGAGTACACACGGCGACAGATCAACAACGCTGCTCTTTCAACAACGGATCGTACACCATAAATTTCAAATACAATGAGAGATCCGCATAAACTGGTTTTGTATAGGTTGATCTGTCGCCGTGTGTACCTATACAATTTCCATTGCTTCTGAAAAAAAAACATTAGGTACTTATTTCTTCTCTGTTTTAAGAAGAAAAACTACATATTAAGCATTTTAAATAAAATGGATATGGGCCATCTCGGTTATATACAATTTCGATTTTAAAAAGAATTTGAAAATCAACCAAAAACATTACGAACAAATCGCGTAACAAAACAAACATACAAAAAAAAATACGAACCTCCTCCAGTTTTGAAGACGGTTTAAAATCAACCTTGCTCAAAACTGCTATGATTTGAAAATGAAAAATGCCACATTCTTTTTGATTAATTTATGTGCCGTTATCCTTACTTCCTTACTAATATTATAAAAGCGAAAGTGAGTTTGTTTGTTTGTTTGTTACCTCTTCACGCTTTAATGGCTAAACCGATTTTGATGAATTTTAGTACATAGATATTTCTGAACCAGGAGACAGACATAGGCTAATTTAAAAAAAAGTGGGATGTGAGGGAGAAAGAGGGAAGAAAAGGGAAAACTTAGCGTTGCTATTACAAATCAATAAGGCGCAAGGTTAAATGTATTACCCCAAATTTAACGCGGGCGAAGCCGCAGGCGAAAGCTAGTCTTCTTTCTATAATATAAAAATGAATCGCAAAATGTCTTGGTAAGCGCATAGCTCAACAACGCCTGGACCAATTTTAACAATTCTTTTTTTTAAGTCCGAGGATGGTTTTTAAGAGAAAAAAAAGTTTAAGGCCGTATAGGTTTTTGTGCAGTTTAGGTAGGCAGGGTAGAAAAATGGCATTGCACGCGGGCACAGCTAGTGTTAAATAAAAACAGTCGCTCGACTCGATCATTAGATAAAACAGCGCTTATTTTGTCTGCAAGCAAAAGCTAGTACGCTCGCCGATAAATCTTACAATACAAAACTAGTTTACGCGGATCCCTCATTGTACTAGAAATCAATATAAAGCGAGGCCATGTTACACTGGTCACTGGGCGTGTGCACATTCATAGAATTTAACGTAATTACTGTAAAAGAATGTTATCAAATATAGATAAAGACAAGGCTATTGATAAGATAAGTGTAGATTTGGCATGTTTGTAAAGATATCTAAGTAGTCTTCCATTCCTAATGATATAGGTAATGTGTAGTTCCGGGTTCGGATGACAAACGTTGTCTGCTTAGTCGTTTTACCAACAATCTTGGGTACATGTGAAGTTTCGATGACAATGCATGGTTAGCTAAGTGTTTTAAAGCTATTCTATAACTTCTATCGCGGGCCTTGAGCGTGGAGACCGAATCCATAAACGAGTTTCGATGACAATGCATGGTTAGCTAAGTGTTTTAAAGCTATTCTATAGCTTCTATCGCGGGCCTTGAGCGTGGAGACCGAATCCATAAACGAGTTTCGATGACAATGCATGGTTAGCTAAGTGTTTTAAAGCTATTCTATAGCTTCTATCGCGGGCCTTGAGCGTGGAGACCGAATCCATAAACGAGTTTCGATGACAATGCATGGTTAGCTAAGTGTTTTAAAGTTATTATAAAGCTTCTATCGCGGGCCTTGAGCGTGGAGACCGAATCCAGAAATTTCGTAACGAAAAAGCCTAAAAAGAAATTTCATTACGAATACGGTCAGTTATTTCAATCACGATTGTAATGTTCTACTAGTGTGTTTGGTAGAGAATCGGATAGTCAAACGATATTACTCTGGATCAAACCCAAGGTCTTGTTTTTTCTTTTTGCGACTTCTTCTCATTGGAAGTACTTTTTAAATATTATATTTAGATTTTTTATTTATTTATTGCATACGTTTTTTTTTATTTATTGCATACGTTTTTTTTCTTATTTATTGCATAAGTTGATAAAAAATGCAATGCAATAGCTTTACCGCAGCAGTCCCGGCCACGCGTATTTTTTTTCTAATAAAATGTTGCCCCACACTGGGAATTCTAAATCTATGATGAAAATAATACGCATACTTTTGCATGGCAACCGGGTTTGAACGCAGCGGTTATATTAAAATGTTGAAAAAAAGTTAATGTTTGTCTCTCTTATCTATGTGGTGTTATCCAACTTCATTAAAAGGAGGAGGTTATCAATCCGACCGGTTTTTTAAGGTACGTTACCTCAAAAGAAAAAAACGGAACCCTGCAACCCTACCATGACGTCTTAAAGTAGAACTTATTCCACTGAGGGAAAGAGACAGAGCTATACAGGGTGTCTAGCACCATCTCTTTCCCTCAGTGGAATAAGAACTGCTATAAGATGTCATGGTAACCCTTCTTATCCGATCACTTTGTTGTCCGTCTGTCTGTCACGACCCTTTATCTCGGGAACGCGTGGAGGTATCGAATTGAAATTAAACTGGACATGTGCGAGTCAGACTGGCGCACCGTGGGTTCCGTACAAACTTGTGACATAAACGACCATATCTTTTGACTGCGTAGACTTAGAGGGTTGATTTTTAGACAACTCGAAGGAACCACAGACTTTAGTATATGGTTTTAATTTCAACTAGATACCTCTACGGGTTTCTGAGATAAAGGGTCGTGACAGACAGACGGACAACAAAGTGATCCTTCTGCGAAGCAGTCATGCTAGCAAAGGTGGTGGCCGGGCGTTTAAGGGAGAGAAGGTCAAACCAACCCAGCCGCCGCCGCGGGATACGCTCCGGGCTACGGGCACCACGAGACGACTCCCGGCCACCGTAGATACGGGCATGTGGTGTTCAATGGGTAGCTAACAGTTAGTGTTCTACGCGCGCCTCAAACAGATGTCAGCAAAGCAGAGGGGCCTGCCAGGACCACCGCCTGCCGGAGTTGCGTGTTGTTCGAACATAAAGGGCAATAGAAGGAATATGGGTGGGTTTTAGTCAGTACAAGTCTGAGACTCCTGCTGCGCTTAAACCGGGGGAAGTTACTTAATGATTTCCCATCCACAATAAAAAGTACCCTAAAAAGTCTCACAAAGTTATAGCACGGCCAACGAGATGCGATACCAAATGTAAACAAAACCCATGCTAAAACCCCATCTAAAATGGCGCCCGAATGTTGGCGAACCCGTCTTAACGTTGTCATGTTTTTGCCGGGAGAACGAGACATTACGACAAAGGCACAAGATGGAAAGAGCTAAATATTAGATTGTCAACGCCACAGTTGTTCTTTAGGTTAATGACCTTTCGTATCGCTTCTCGTTATAGATGTAACAAATTTTACGCCCTACCTACAATTTGTAGTGATTATAATTTGAAAAGCGATCACCCATCGCCATTTTAGGCAAACCTTGAACAGCTTAATCTTGCAAATTAGTTTATCTCTGCAATATTAAAGACCACAAGTTTTTTTTTGTATTCCGGTACAAAAAACATAATTATATTAGTATCTGTACTAAAATTACATGCATAATAATCCTTACTAATATTATAAAAGCAAAAGTGAGTTTGTTTGTTTGTTACGTCTTCACGCCTAAATGGCTTAACCGATTTTGGTGTATTTGAGTACAGAGATAGTTGGAACCCTGGAGACGGACGTAGGCTATTTTATTTTAAATAAAAGTGAGTAATGAGGGAAAAAGAGGGAAGAAAAGGAAAAACTTAGCTTTGCTATTACAATAAATCAGGCGCAAGGGCAAAAACTACAGGTAGCAGGTACCTGCAAACCAGGAAAGGGGAACTATGTTACCCCGAATTTAACGAGAGTGAAGCCGCGGGCAAAAGCTAGTATTATTTTACACAGAAACGAATACCGATTACTATAAGATTCTGTAAGTGCGAATAGATTGTGGGTCTGTGGACCGGTGAGCAATGGGTAGCTCACCGTTCGTCCGTCTATTGATGACAGGCGGTGTCGATGAAGCCCGAGTGTTCCAGCTAGGATCATTGCCTGCCGGGGTTGCCGGTTGTTGATACCCTGGCTCCGGAACACAAAGGGCAATAAAAGGAAGATATAGTACAGAGGGTTATAAAACTTCGTCAATTTTTTATATAAAGTACTTACGTAATTTAAATTAAATTATATCAAAGTAATAAACATTATTAAATTAGATTTCACAAAATGTTAGCTAGCTAGTTATGTCAATATTAAAAATACTTGCATAAAATGTAAAATTCCAAAAATTTCTCATTTAGAAATTCGCTAACTGAATCACTTTGTCAAACAATAATTTAATTTTTAATTTAACTTAACGTGCTTGCAAAAGCATTGAAGATACTCGGTAAGTAATGGGTGGTCACTCATCCACAGACCAACCTTCCAAACTCAAAAGCGACCGGAGCGGCTGTTAATATTAAGCCACAAGCTCATAGTCGAATAGCTAAGTCAGATTTATATTTATGCATATTTTTCCTTAAGATCTGCAGTAGCCGAGTTACCGTCTAATACAGCGAGGCCAGTTGTTTGCGAATCTCACGTCTCATGGACATATCAGCCGTCTTCCGTGCTTAGGACTGTGGTGTATAGCAAGCGAAAAGCAAAATATTAAAAAAAAAAAAAAAACGGCTGTTTAGCTGCTTCATACCCTTGCTTCTCCTTCAACCTGCGAAGGAAAATCGCGGGGAAAACGCAAAGAAATCATAGTTTATTTTCGTATTTTTGGAAAGAAAAGTAAAGAAAGTTAGTTTCGTCCGTTCTCGCATTCTTAGCAAGCCCTTTAATTTAAAACAAAAAAAAAAAGATTTTAAAAATGTATTAAAATTAATTATTCCGCCATGTTTGTTAGTCCGCCATTTTGAATTTAGAATGACGTTCCAGACTAATATATATATATCTTGGGACAACTCACACACGGCTATCTGATCCCAAGCTAAGCAAAGCTTGTGTTATGGTAACCAGACAACTGATATACATACTTATATAATTTATAAAGGGCTTGCTAAGAATGCGAGAACGGACGAAACTAACTTTCTTTACTTTTCTTTCCAAAAATACGAAAATAAACTATGATTTCTTTGCGTTTTCCCCGCGATTTTCCTTCGCAGGTTGAAGGAGAAGCTAAAAAAAGCGCTACAGTGTACCAAGAGTTTTATTATAATAAATTGTGCAAAAAATCGTACCTGTTCAACACCCGCCATGTTTTTTTGTCGTCGATAAGGTCAAAGGCCATTTTTTTGTGTAAATAAATTCACATATACTTCGCCTGTTTATAAAGCACTTATGTATAAAATCGTTCAGAATATATAATTAAGTAGTGGCGAAGAATTTCATCGTTTTTCGGCAGCTATGATTAAACGAAAATTGTAAACTATGTTTTTTTTTTCTCAAGCTACAGAAAATCCAAAAGTATGACGCTGAGCAATAGCAAAAATAAAAAAACAAATGTATTTAGAACTCAAATAAATGCCTAGTTGACACCATTAGCCAATAATTTAAAAACACAATTTTTCTGAAAGAACACCTTATTCTAGGCCTGAGAACTCCATTCATTTCAAAATAACTTTAAAATTCGATTTTAGTTGCTTTTAAATCAATAAATAGTTGCATCATTGACTTGACAACTTAGTGACGTCATCGGTTGCGAGTCTCAAAATCTATGGGGGAAGCGCGTTTTGACAGTTCATAAAGAGTATATCAATTGATTGGTGGTGTCATCTACCCTATTGTCATGCTTCATTGTGATATTTATATTCTGTTTATAAAAACTATTTATTGTTTAGTAGTAAGCCTGAACTGTTTTGAACATAAACGAAGTGCAAAAAGGGCCAAAGAAGTGCTTTTCGGCTTCATAATGGGCCAGCACGGTTGGCGCAGTGGCTGAGTGATTGACTGCTGCGCTGCGTGTCGCGGGTTTGATCCCCGCACGGAAAAAAATTGTATGGCCTAAGGTAGTTGTTTCGGGTCTGGCTGTTAGTGTATGTGAATTTAAATGTTTGTAAACGCACCCACGATACAGGAGAAATGTCTATTGTGGGGCAACGATTTAAAAAAAATATTGGTACATCATAACACCCATTCTACTTACCCTTTTTAAGCATACAAGCGTAAAGTTATGTTATTATAGAAGTTGACCGTTTTATTATTGATTTATTAATAGCGTGCCAGTAGAGGCCAAGGACTTAATATAATATTTATATGGAAATCGATTGGTCGCTGTCACAAGTTATTTGTGACATTACCAGAATAAATAATAATAAATAAATATCTTGGGACAACTCACACACGGCTATCTGATCCCAAGCTAAGCAGAGCTTGTGTTATGGTAACCAGACAACTGATATACATACTTATATAATTTATAAATACATACATATTATAGATAAATCACACCCAGACACAGAACAAACAATCATGCTCATCACACAAAGTTTGCCCTGGGTGGGAATCGAATCCACGACCTCCGGCTCAGCAGTTAGGGCCACTAACCACTAGACCAACAGGCCCGTCGACCAATAGGTTGTAATGAAGAAGGATGAAGGACATGAGACTAAAATAGTGATGGATCTGAATGTTGATGGACGGAGAATGAAAGGAAGGCCAAAGAAAAGATAGATGGATTGTTTAAGGAATGATATGAAGGAGAAAGGAGTGAATGATACCGTGACGTCTGATAGGGGAGAATGGAAGAAGAAAACGTGTTGCGCCGACCTCAAATAGAATGGGACAAGGGAAGGAAGTGATGATAACCAGAATAGGATTCCAAACAACAATACGACTGCTTCTTTCCAAGGGGGGGGGGGGGGGCAGAGGTAGATCTATAAAATGACGACACGGTTAGGCTGCGCTGCGTATGGCGGGATCGATCCCCGCACGGAACTAATATTTGCATGGCGTACAGATACTAAGTAGTTCCGGGTCTGGCTATAAATGCGAATGTTTGTGACGATATATGGATGTTTGTTACCCTTTCACGGCTGAACGGATCTTGGTGAAATTTGGCACAGAGTTAGGTTATAGTCTGGAATAACTGGACGTAGTTACACGATAAGGATCCAATCCACAAAACTACCAAAATTGAGTTAACTATACCAAAGAGACCGTAAAGGTCGATATTTTCGGTCAGCAAAAAGATCCCAGTGAAATACGAACACATGACATTGTTATAAACACGAGGTACCAGTCCACATGTATGGCGGGCGTTTATTATAAAACCACTGAAAAAATCCAATCCTCATGGATCATTAGTGAGAAACAATATTTATTGGTAATAGTATAAAATAAGTAATCTTAAAAGAGATCCAATTCACTTGGATCCTTTCTGATAATTATTGTTACTTCAAAAACCGATACATAGGCGAATATATGAATAAAACTTTTTTAGTGAATTTCTAGTTCATTTATTGGTTTTTATACATATTATTACATTTTCAAATATTGAAAACGTAATAATATGTATAAAAACCAATAAAAAACATTTAAAAATATAAAAATAGTAGCCCACTGGTATCGGGAACAGGATCCAAGCTACCGGCGGTCAGGGCCCCAGAGAAAGGAACCTCCTAACAATACGAGCCGTGTTCAGGAGTACCGCTTTCTGTATCAAGCCCTTGATCCAGCTGCCTAACGAGAGCCTTCTCAGGTGTTGGTCGAGGCTCTTAGCAATTAAACCATTGGCTGTAACGACTATCGGCACAATGATCGCTGAGTCCACGTCCCACATGTCGACAACCCCGCGAGCCAAGTCAATATACTTGATTTGCTTATCTTTCTCGGCTTTCACGAGGTTCTCATCATGCGGGACTGTTATGTCAACAATCATTGCGCGCCGCTCTGATCGATCCACCACTACTATATCAGGCTTGTTGGCAACAATAGTCCTGTCAGTGATGATGGAGCGATCCCAGTACAATGTGATATTGCCATGTTCAAGAACTGGGTCGGGCTCATACCTGTAGTACGGCACTTCCGATTCCACAAGGTTGTATTTTAGAGCAAGTTGCTGATGGATAATCCTGGCTACAAGGTTGTGTCTATGCGAGTACTCTCCGTTAGCTAGACGAGAACAACCGGAGATAATGTGTATTGATTCTCCCGGACGGTGGCATTCCCGAAATATGTCAACCGTGCCGTCCTTCACAATAAATCTCGTAGTTATTCGTCATCATAACTTCATCCATAATTGCACAGACAAAACCTTCGTTTTCTCCAAAGAGGTCCCCGGAACGTAGCCAGGTTACGGACGCTGATTGATCTACATCGGGTCCATGTAGGGCCCGGAAAAAGCGTCCGTGAAGCTCCTTACTCTGCCATAACCTGCAGTCGTTAGTGTCAAGCACTACAGGTTTTACTTTTTTAGTGAATTATTAGTAGTTTTATTTATTTTTCAAGATTAAGTTAACAACTCATGACGTGGTTCCTTATTGCGAAACATCATTTTATGCTGGCTTTATTGAGAATACAATTTATCAAAAAGGATCCAAACCCATATTTTCTTGAATAATATTTGAAATATCAAATTAAACTTAGTAAATTTTATTTAAAGTTAAAATATAAATAGTTTTCCTTATAATTTCAATAAAACCAACAAATTTACAGCACTGCATCATAGAAGAATTCCGATGCAAACTTTAAAATTCAATATCTCAAAACTAGCTTAATGTGGATTGGATCCTTATCGTGTAACTACGTCCAACTCATAGGATTTTTATTTATCATCACGCGTGCGAAACTGCGGGCGCCACGTGTATTACTTCTTTTTTAATATTATAAAAGCGAAAGTGAATTTGTTGAGTTTGAAAGTTAATGCTTTTTTTTTAGTTACTTAGTTCTTTTTTAAATAACAAGTAGATAGCTCCAGAAAACTGCACGACGGATTGCGCGGCGTTTTGGTCGGGGAGGCGCCTTAAGTCGCGGCAATAAGCTAATCTTTAGGTATTCGCGGAAGTGAGGCTAGCTGCCTACTGGGCATGGTCTGACACAAGTACACGACAGTACTGCTTCGAAAGAATAGAAATATGGTCGAAAATATTTCGCTGTTTGATTTTATTTGAATATCATGTCCGCCAAAATGTAGGTCATTTTGCAGTTTTTATTGAATATAAAAAAAATACAGCTCCGTGTTTGAAAAATTTTAGATATTTCTTTAGTCTATACAATTTTCTTTGTTATAGATATAAAAAATATGATGGTTGTCGCTGAAAAAATTGAGAATTTCGAAACGAAAATTTTTTTTTCTTGTTCTTTAAAAACATTTTTTTTTCGTAGTACTAGACCACTTTTGTAAACTTATTTTGTTTACTTTATGTATTGAACTATACACGGTATTTTTTTTGGGCTATTGGCATGTACAGATACGGATAACTTTGCGACGAAAGACGGCTAAATTTTACGAAGTATTTGCTTTGTAAAGCGCCTTAAACAGAAACACGCTGTACAATACTCAACGAGTTATTCGCGTGCAGCAACACGTGATTTGCGCACTAGAGCACTTCGCAGATGACGATAAAATTATATATGATAGCTCATAGCAATTATTGACGAGCTACGTCAATTCAAAGAACATTATTTGTTTCATTCATTTTGTGTATTTTTAACCGACTTCAAAAATGGAAGAGGTTCTGTGTTTGATCGTATTAATTTTATATATTGTCAAGGATTACTCCGCCAACTGTTGACTGGTTTTCATAATTCTTTTTTTGTTTGAAGGGGGTATTTCCCAAGGGGTCTTTTGTCAATTTTATTTATAGGTATTGCTTGGGTAGTTTTTGTGTTATTGCAGACTACAATCTAACTCTGTGCCAAATTTCATCAAGATTAGTTCAGCTGTTTTTAAGTGAAAGAGTAACAAACATCAATAGCATTCTTACAAACTTTCGCATTTATAATATTACTAGCTGTGCCCAGCGGTTTCACCCGCTGCTCACTTAGGGGTATGAAAAATAGATGTTGGCCGATTCTCAGACCTACCCGATATGTACACAAAATTTCGTTTAAATCGGTCCAGCCGTTTCGGAGGAGTATGGGAACGAAAATTGTGACACGAGAATTTTATATATTAGAAAATATTAATATGATCATTCAAATACTGCCTAAGCCGGACAAACCGGACACCGTTAATTTTGGCCGGACACGCAATCCAAAAGCCTAAACATGTCCGGCTTTATGCGGACGCCTGGCAACGTTAAATAACGTAAGTATCTATATTATAAGATAAGAAAAAATTGTTAGTAAGAAATAATTGTAATCCCTGAAGTAGAGCATTGTAAGTTGTTAAGAATCCTTAGTACCTAATTAATATTATAAAAGCGAAAGTGAGTTTGTTTGTTTGTTACCTCTTCACGCTTTAATAGCTAAAGCGATTTTGATGAATTTTGGTACAGAGATAGTTGGGAACCAGGAGACAGACATTGGCTAAAAAAAAATTATTTTCATGTGGGATGTGTGTGAAAGAGGGAAGAAAAGGGAAAACTTAGCGTTGCTATTCCAAAACAATAAGGCGCAAACGGAACTGTGTTATCCCGAATTTCTGTGTGTGTGTTATCCCGGGCAAAAGCTAGTAAGAAAATAAAATTAAAGTAATTTGTAAGAATAAGTAAGTAGTTAAAAGAATTGTTATTAGAAATAAGAAAAGTATTTATAAGTAAAATTATAGTATAAATGTAAAAGTTAAATTTTGAAAATAAAGAAAAACCAGGCGATTCGAAAAATAAATTAAATAAACGGATAGGCAAGATCTCCCTCCCTTCTGTAGTACTTTAAACCTGGAAGAATATCCGGGTACTAGAATAAGTAGCTCGCGGGCCGGGCGTGAAAAAATAAACAAAAGTGTGTCTATACAAACGTACATAGTTATTTTATTAAGTAAGACTTATTCAATAGGTAAAATTTCGCCATTTACGTTGGTAATTCTTTCTTATGTAATTGAAGTTGCCGAAAAGGCTGACAGCCCATCCATTGGGTTGAGAAACTTATTGACACACTAACTGGCGCCCGCGACTTAGCCCGAGTCATATCGAAAAAAAAAGTACTTCAGACCATAATCTACCTCTGTGCAAAATTTCATTCAGATCAGCTACCCTACCATGACGTGTTAAAGCAGAAATTATTCCGCTGAGGGAAAGGGACAGAGCTATACAGGGTGTCTAGCACCATCTCTTTCACTCAGTGGAATAAGTTCTGCTTTAAGATGTCATAGTAGGCCTACAGAAGGGCAAACATCCATCCATTCATCCTCACAAACATTTGCATTTATGATATTAGTAGGAAGTAGGATAAACAAACACAAAGTATTAATTTCAATTTAATAATTACAGGCAATTTTGAATGTCAAGAAAGTTAAATTAAATATGAAAAGAAAACTTGGTAACCACTATTTAGGTCCCAATACCAGATCATACAACAAATTAAAAGGATGAAAAAATAATGGCAAAAAATCGATTAATCAAAAACAAGTCTGTAGACTTCTGAAAGCTAAATTGTGTTTTTTTGTAAGCCGGTTTTTTGTTACAAGAAAGATTTTTTATTTGAGTTTTCTCAGTTAAGATTTAGGTGTTAGTTACGTTCCTAAACTTGAGCCTTGTAGATTCTTAAACGTTTGTTAACTTTTAATAACATCTTTTTTTTGCGGATGGTAAATCATCAAATAACTTCCCCCGCCCTGGGTGAAGCGGGGGGGAGTGCCAGACTTGTAGTAACTAAAACCCACCCATGTTCCTTCTATTACCGTTTACGTTCCGGGGCCGCGGTACCTATCTCTTTCGAACAACCCGCAACCTCGGCAGGCGGTGGGCAGGACCCTGGTAGATCCCTCTGCTTTGCTGACATCTCTTTGAGGCGCGCGTGAAACACTAACTCGCCATCGACAGAGCCTGTCGTTAGTAGACGGACGGAAGGTGAGCTACCCATTGCTTACCGTCCCAAGGCCCGCATCTATGTATACGGTGGCCGGGAGTCGTCTCGCGGCGTCCGACGCCCGGGGCGTCTCACGATATCACGCGGGTGTAGCCGCGGGTACTAGCTAGTGAGTTTTAAAGATCTAAGATTCTAATCATACATAAGGACAGACAGACATTGGGAAGCGAATTTTGTTATAAACTATGTAGTGATACAACAATAGTAATTGCTGAATCAATAAGGATAATGAGTAAATGGACAATTCGACGTTTACCCAGCTGTTACATTTAAAAGTGAAAACATGAAAAACACACCCACATTTATATACAAAAAAACCAGACCGTCCGTTTATTGTAATAAATTCAGTCTTGACCTCATTCATTCCGTATAACATTCATCCAAAAATTTATATTATTCTAGACTATTTAAGTGCCAAATTTCACTCAAATCTGTTAATTCGTTTTTGCGTGAAATGACACGTTCATCCTCACAAAGTTAGACGTTTATATACACCGTGTAATTTCAGTCTTCCCACAAAGGCAGACATTATTTATCATATGACTACTACACAGTGAGGCAGAGAATTAAGACTGTATCAGTATAAAGATAAGAAGTCTGATAGTGAAAAATAATGGGTGTGTTAAATCGAAAGCCTTATTTGTTCTTCCGTATTTTTAAGCTCGCGGCAACCGAATCAAAAAAAATCGTAACGAAAAAAACCTAACACTTTTATTACGAATTCAGCGTGTTTAGTTAGGAATTGATAGTACGCTGGATCAAACCCAAGGTCTTGTTTCACTTTTTGCGACTTCTTTTTAATTGGAAGTACTTTTAAAATATCATATTTAGGTTTTAAGCTATTGTAGCTAAAAGCTACAATAGCTTGGAAGCCGCGCTCAAAGCTCGCGATAAATCGCGAGCTTTGAGCGCGGCTACCGAATCAAGAAATTCCGTAATGAAAAAATACCTAGGTTGAGGCGCAGGCACGCCGCAACGAGATTTTCTTTACAAATGTCGTGTGGGCGACGCGCCTAATGCAACCGCGCCTCGACTGCGCCTCGACTGTTGGTCGTGTGGGCGACGCACCTAACACTTTCATTACGAATACGGTCAGTTATTTCAATCACGATCCCAATGTTCTATTAGCGTATTTGGTATAGAATCGGATAGTCAATCAGAATTACGCTGGAACAATCCCGAAGTCTTGTTTTTCTTTTTGCGACTTCTTACATTTGAAAGGAACGACTCGCCAGTCCACAGACAAACCCTGAGAGGTTTGCATGTATGACAAAATCGGTACTAATATTATAAAGCTGAAGAGTTTGTTTGTTTGTTTGTTTGAACGCGCTAATCTCAGAGACTACTGGTTGGAATTGGAAAATTCTTTTAGTGTTGGATAGTCCATTTCTTGAGGAAGGCTATAGGCTATATAACATCACGCTACGACCAACAGGTGCTGAGCAGCGCGGGTGAAACTGTGGGGAACAGCTAGCTACTTATAAAACTGTTTTAGAAATAAAAAAAAATAGTATGGTTAGCCAAGCAAGCCAAACCGCGGCCAGAACTAATATTCGAAAATAACGTTTATTTAACCAGAACAAATAATTACCAGACTTCCGTAAAAAATATGGAAAATTAAAGTCAATTTTGAAACACAAAATGCTACACACTGAATTGAATGACAACAATACATTAAATTAAGTAGACACAATTCGTCTTCGTTTTCATTAAGGTGAAGATTTCTTGAGAACGGCCAAAAATCAGGTTTTTTAACGCAGTGTATCTCTTAAACCATACATAATTTTAATCACTGAAAAAAATATGATATTTTTAAGGCTTTTTTGCATACATTGATGGAATTCAAATTATAATTAAATATACTAAAATGTGTAAAAAAATATTCAAACACACCTCTAAATTCTCTTTTAAAGCAATTTATCTCTTCAATATTAATCGTAATTATAATCAAAAGTATACAATTAAATTTCCAATGCCAAACTGCGTTCAATGATGGATTGTTTTTGATTGAATTTCTATTGATTGAATAGTTAATATTAAATTTTATACAAATTTATTTGTATTTTTACGACAAACGTATGCAGTAAAGTCCAATGTCAAAATGTATGAACAAGGTCAACGATATAATACTGCGCCTTAAACCAATAATATTAATGTTATGACCAGAGTTTCTATTAAACTCGTGCTAATTATTGCTTTTACTCTGGACGCTCTAAATGTGCTCGTTTTTCTACATCGTTCTCACATTATGAATAATCTCAACATGAATGATATATCCATGATTTTATAAAACATTATGATTTAAAAGAGTGTCCATGGAGTTTCTTGCCCATTCTTCTCCATAGAGATCTACGCTTTGGAAGGGCCAACTACAGTACTTTCACAAGTTATTATGTCTTGTGACTGGGACTGTAGCAGCATCATTTTTTTTGTTCTTGTTTTTATGACATTCAAAAGTGCCTGTAATGGTCTAATTGAAATAAATGATTTGAGTTTGAGTTAAATAAA
Organism: Ochropleura leucogaster; assembly: GCA_958449745.1. Lineage (NCBI taxonomy): Eukaryota > Metazoa > Arthropoda > Insecta > Lepidoptera > Noctuidae > Ochropleura > Ochropleura leucogaster. The sequence continues at coordinate 6,404,557 of OY288230.1, read as the reverse complement.
ATGACGGTTTTTTACACTCATCCTATTTCAGACAACTAGAGTACATATTCCAGGGTTGCGGGTTGTTCGTAAGAGTTACCGCGGCCCTGGAATCATCTGCCTAGCCTTTTCCCAACTATATTGGGGTCGGCTTCCAGTCTAACCGGATGCAACTGAATATCAGTATTTTATATGGAGCGACTGCCTATCTGACCTCCACAACCCAGTTAGTACTGGGTAATGCGATACCCTTTGGTAAGACTGGTTGTCAGACTTTCGGAACACTACTGACTACATGTAACGACTGTCAAAGATCTACAAATGACAGCCGGGACCAACGGCTTAACGTGCTTTCCGAGGCACTTAGGAAACTCGGTATGTAACGGGTAACCTAGCCTAGGCAAGCGCGGCTTAACCTAAAGATCGACCCGTGCGGCTGCTATTATTTAGCCACAAACTCCTCTACCGCGGCCCTGGAATATAAAGGGTAATAGATAGTTCTCCCCGTTGTCCGCCCAGTGCGGGGGAAGTAATTTGATGATGACCCAACTGCATAAAAGGGGGTCAAATTTATTTTCTAAGATTTTTTGAAACAGGAGTGTCAGTGTGAGTTGTAAGCCGTGCGGCGTGCGCGTGTTTCTCTGTCTGTCTCTCTCTCTCTCTCTCTCTCTCTCTCTCTCTCTCTCTCATAGAAAGCAAGCCAGTTATTTTCGTTTCGTCTCTCTATTACCCATTGAACAGTGTGGTGTCGCGACGATTATTTTTGTTGAGTGTATACAGGTTTCTTGTACATAATAAATAATAACTTCGTTCCATCCGGGTGTTTCTTAACAACTCTCAAATTTTTTGGAGTTTACTCCTTAAGAATCGATTTTCATATATAAGGCGCCGGGTATGAGAAAAATCCGAGGGGTAAAACCCACTAAAGTAACGAAAATGTGTCACGTTTTTGGTGCGCACCTTTAATGCGCAACTTTCTAATTTGGCTGTGAGTGTATTAAGACGTACATATGGTATGCTGTATAGGCGACTATACCTATATACTATATATGTTATTGGGCTTGTTTGTTTCTATCAGTGTCGATGTATTTATATTGCTATTTTTTTCATTAATTTGTGAATTTACCCTTTCATATGATATTAATTTTTTTTCAGTTGAATAAACTCTTTTTGCGTATGGTTAGATACTTGTACTTAAGGAGTAAACTCCAGTCGTGCGTCGGAGCTGACACACACATTTTTTTCAAGTGTTGCTTTGCACTAGAAATAAAGTAGTTTACATGGTCAAAGTAATTACATTCGATTTAGTCTGTCTTTTAGATTATTCAAAAATAAGGAACACGTATTTTTTTATTTGTAAACTAGACCAAAAATGACAAAGATATAGCCCATTAAAGTTACGTGTAACGTCACTCGTCGCGAAAAAATACAGCATTTGGCAACTAGACTATCTCTCCTGTATCGTGGGTACGTTTACAAACATTTAAACTCGCATACACAAACAGCCAGACCCGAAAGGTCATTAACCTAAAGAACAACTGTGGCGTTGACAATCTAATATTTAGCTCTTTCCATCTTGCCTTTGTCGTAATGTCTCGTTCTCCCGGCAAAAACATTACAACGTTAAGACGGGTTCGCCAACATTCGGGCGGCCATTTTAGATGGGGTTTTAGCATGGGTTTTGTTTACATTTGGTATCGCTTCTCGTTGGCCGTACTTTAGGCCATACAAATATTTGTTTCGTGCGGGGTCGATACCCGCGACTCGCAGCGCAGCAGTCGATCGCTCAGCCACTGCGTCAACCGTGTTGTCAATTGAAGCCAGCACTACATTTCCTACATCGATGCGAAGTGAAATATACTTGTTTTGCATGAAGATGCTAATTCCTTCAACAAACGGTTAGCTTTAAAATGGTCGATGGGTATTTTCCTCTTCTCTAGAACTAGGTACAGTCAATAAAATCCTACTATTATTAATATTTTAACTGCGAATGTTTGTGAGGATAGAAGGATGTATGGATGTTTGTTACTCTTTCACGTCAAAACGGCTGAACGATAACTTTAACCCGCGTGATGATAAAAAAAATATCTTTCTCTCTCCTTTTCTTCCCTCTTTCTCCCCCTTATCGCCCTTTTTTTTAAATTAGCCTTTGTCTCCCAACTATGGATCCCAACTATTTAGGCGTGAAGACGTAACAAAGTCACTTTCACTTTTATAATATTAAAGTAAGGATTATTGTTGTTATAGCAACAACTGAAATACATTATCTGTGAAAATTTCAACTGTCTATCTATCAGAGTTCATTAGATACAGCCCGGTTACTGACAGACAGCCGAGTCTTAGTAAGAGGGCCGGCCATTTGCCGGGGTTGCGGACTTGCGGGTTGTTCGAAAGAGATACCGCGGCCTTGGAACGTAAAGGGCAATAGAAGGAACATGGGTGGGTTTTAGTCAGTACAAGTCTGACATGCCCCCCCGCTCAAAGTCATTCGATGGTTTCCCACCCAAAAATAAGGGTGCCATTTTAGCCTAAAAATATAGGTTCTTCTCAAATTATCCCCTCTCTAACCCCGCCCCCCCTTTTGCGAATATGGTACAGCGTGTTTCGAGGTACAAAACCACAAAATACATTAATTCATGAATATAAACTAGCTTTTGTCCGCGGCTTCACTCGCGATAAATTCGGGGTAACACAGTTCCCCTTTCCTGATTTACAGGTATAGCCTATGTCCGTCTCCAGGATCACAACTTCCAATAAACAAAAACGACTGGTTTTTGTTTATTGGAACGGGGCATTTAGCCATTTAGGCGTGAAGACGTAACAAACAAACTCACTTTCGCTTTTATATATATATATATATATATATATATATATATATATATATTAGTTAGGATACAGCTGAGGTGACGTCAATTAATTGCAGGCACAATGACGCATATAATACGCGAATCAGAACAAACTGTTTACAGTACAATTAAGGAAAATTGCTTTTATGTACATATCACATAATATCACGACGGTAAATCCCAGAGAGCTAGACAGAGGTGTAGGTACCTAAAATACACCTTTACTTTGCCAACTATGTATAAATTACTAGCTTTTGACGGGCCTGTTGGTCTAGTGGTTAGTGGCCCTGACTGCTGAGCCGGAGGTCGTGGGTTCGATTCCCACACAGGACAAACTTTGTGTGATGAGCATGATTGTTTGTTCTGTGTCTGGGTGTGATTTATCTATAATATGTATGTATTTATAAAATTATATAAGTATGTATATCATTTGTCTGGTTACCATAACACAAGCTCTGCTTAGCTTGGGATCAGATAGCCGTGTGTGAGTTGTCCCAAGATATTTATATTTTGCCCGAGGCTTCGCTCGCGTTAAATTCGGGGTAACACAGTTCCCCTTTCCTGATTTGCAGGTACCTGCTACCTGTAGTTCTTGCCCTTGCGCCTTATTGATTGTAATAGCAAAGCTTAGTTTTCCATTTTCTTTCCTCTTTGTACCTCATTTCTCCCTTAAAAAATAATGTAGCCTATGTCCGTCTCCACGGTCTCAAATCTCTGTACCAAAATTCTTTCGGACGTAACAAACAAACAAACAAACTCACTTTCGCTGTAAGGTTAAATGATGTTTATTTTGCAAGTAGGTTTTCACCAAACACTTTTACACGTCGTTTTAAAAAACTAGTTGAGGTCAGTGTTTTGTACCCGACTACTCTGAGAAGAAACAGCCGAAACAAACTCAGAGGTCATAGTCTCTTTTAAGATCCAGACAAAAATCTTGGTCAACTTACATGAGGACTATGCAGATTATGTGTCTAAAATGGTCTTTTTAAGAAAGCACCACACAGATTTTGACGGCACGAATCGATCCCCGCACGGAACACATATTTGTATGGCCTACAGATAATTGTTCCGGGTCTGGCTGTTTGTGTATGTGAGTTTAAATGTTTGTAAACGCACCCACGATTGAGAAATTCCTAGTGTGGGGGCAACGTTTATTTTTTAAATTAAAAATAATTAGTTGATCAATCTCACCCCATTAGATATTTCAGACCAAAAACAGATCTATATAAAGGCCTTTCAAATGAAAGATAACGATCATATTGATAACAAAAATTCGATAACCAACAGTTTAAGATAAATTCGTATCTCAGAAACGCCTAAACCGATTTAGGTGGGTGTTTTTTTTTCCTTTTCGATAGCAAATTGTTTTATTTATCTTTAAGTTTTATCTTTAGTTGCGTTTTGATAGCGTTTTCACGAAAACAAATATCTTAATTCTTATGTAACGTTTACATACAGGTAGAAATGGTAGGTACACCGATGATAAAATAGTTTTTTTTTTAATTATTTGAAGGAGCTCGTGGCTTAATAATAGCAGGTGCTCGGGTCGATATTTAGGTTTGCAGCGCTTGGCTAGGTTGGTCTGTGGATGGGTGAACACCCGTTACATACCAAGTTTCCTCCGTGCTTCGGAAAGCACGTTAAGCCGTTGGTCCCGGCTGTCATTTGTAGAGCTTTGACAGTCGTAACAGATAGTCAGTGTTTCGAAAGTCCGACAACCAGTCTTACCAAGGGGTATCGCATTACCATACACCATACACTATCTGCAGGTCATACAAATATTTGTTCCGTGCGGGAATCGAACCCGCGACACGCAGCGCAGCAGTCGATTGCTCAGCCACTGCGCCAACCGTGCCGTCAAAACCGTTTTTGTAACCGGCCAAGTTTTTTTTTAAAAGAAATGCCATTTTTATTCATCATATAATTAAATTAATTACTAAATATATAAGTACGAATGATGACGAATAACTACCGGAGATTTATTGTGAAGGATGGCACGGTTGACATATGTCGGGCATGCCACCGTCCGGGTGAATCAATTCGACACATTATCTCCGGGTGTTCTCGTCTAGCTAACGGAGAGTACTTGCATAGACACAACCTTGTAGCCAGGACTATCCATCAGCAACTTGCTCTAAAGTACAACCTTGTGGAATCGGAAGTGCCGTACTACAGGTATGAGCCCGACCCAGTTCTCGAACATGGCCATATCACACTGGGATCGCTCCATCATCACTGACAGGACTATTGTTGCCAACAAGCCTGATATAGTGGTGGTGGATCGATCAGAGCGGCGCGCAATGATTGTTGACATAACAGTCCCGCATGATGAGAACCTCGTGAAAGCCGAGAAAGATAAGCAAATCAAGTATATTGACTTGGCTCGCGAGGTTGTCGACATGTGGGACGTGGACTCAGCGATCATTGTGCCGATAGTCGTTACAGCCAATGGCTTAATTGCTAAGAGCCTCGACCAACACCTGAGAAGGCTCTCGTTAGGCAGCTGGATCAAGGGTTTGATACAGAAAGCGGTACTCCTGGACACGGCTCGTATTGTTAGGAGGTTCCTTTCTCTGGAGCCCTGACCGCCGGTAGCTTGGATCCTGTTCCCGATACCGGTGGGCTACTATTTTTATATTTTTAAATGTTTTTATGCTTTTTTAAAATATTTAAAAATGTAATAATGTGTAAATAAACCAATAAATGAATAATAAGTACAACCTATAAATATACACAAACTAATAATAAAAATATATACTTGACTTGGCTCGCGAGGTTGTCGACATGTCGGATGTGGACTCAGCGATCATTGTGCCGATAGTCGTATCTTCCAATGGCTTAATTGCCAAGAGCCTCGACCAACACCTGAGGAGGCTCTCGTTAGGCAGCTGGATCAAGGGCTTGATACAGAAAGCGGTACTCCTGGACACGGCTCGTATTGTTAGGAGGTTCCTTTCTCTGGAGCCCTGACCGCCGGTAGCTTGGATCCTGTTCCCGATACCGGTGGGCTACTATTTTTAAATGTTTTTTTTATTAAGAAATGTTTAAAAATGTAATAACAGGACTGTTACAGGGCGTAAAAAATTCGTCCGTATCACCGTCAACAGGTAAAGTGCCCAGAAGGCTGGCAGCATTACCGCGTTGGATGGCAATGCTTATTTTTTGTGCAAAAAAGAAATGCTTTGTCAAATGATAAGACAGACATGTTATATTATTATAAAAACACATACATTAATGAATTGCGTCGTTTGTGCCGTGAGATAAGACGAACAAAAATATTATTTAAAAGTAAGATACTATTTGAGTTCACTGATAAACTTATTAGGGTTCCGTAGACAAAACAATACAATAATGTTTTAAAATAATACCTACTAGCTACCGCCCGCCACTTCGTCCGCGTGGCATTTATCTATAATATGTATGTATTTATAAATTATATAAGTATGTATATCAGTTGTCTGGTTACCATAACACAAGTTCCGCTTAGCTTGGGATCAGATAGCCATGTGTGAGTTGTCCCAAGATATTTATTTATTTATTGTTACTTTGGGCCAACGCTAACTTTAACCCTCTTGATGATCGAAAAAAAATATATCTCTCTCCCCCTTTTCTCGCTTTTTTATCTTATGTCCGTGTTCACAGTTCCCCTTTCCTGATTTACAGGTACCTGCTACCTGTAGTTTTTGCCCATGCGCCTTATTTATTGTAATAGCAATGCTAAGTTTTCCCTTTTCTTCCCTCTTTCTCCCTCATAATCTCTATCTTCTTTTAAAAAATAGCCTATATCCGTCTCCAGGGTCCTAACTGTCTCTGTACAAAAATTCATCAAAATCGGTTTAGCCATTTAGGCGTGAAGACTTAACAAACAAACTCACTTTCGCGAGTTATGAGGTAACAAACATAAAAAATTGGGTTGAATTAAGAACCTCCTCCTTTTATGAAGTCGGTTAAAATATAGTAGCCCGCTCCTATCGGTGTTCCTATTAGAAGGTTCCTCTCTCTGGAGCCCTGACTGCCGGTAGCGTGGACGCTGCTTCCGATACCGGTAGCCCCCCGGTATCGGAAGCAGCGTCCACGCTACCGGCAGTACACTAGCTGTGTATTAATAGTACACTAGCTGTGCCCAGCGGTTTCACCCGCTGAGCCGCTATTTTTCATTACCCTAAGTGAGCTTAGGGTAATGAAAAATAGATGTTGGCCGATTCTCAGACCTACCCGATATGTACACAAAATTTCGTTTAAATCGGTCCAGTCGTTTCGGAGGAGGATGGGAACGAAAACTGTGACACGAGAATTTTATATATTAGATATATCTATATTTTGTACGAAAATAAACGAAATCCTACTAATTTTCTAAATGCGAATGTTTGTGAGGAAGGATGGATGTTTGTTACTCTTTCACGTCAAAACGGCTGAACCGATCTTAATGAAATTTGGCACAGAGGTAGATTATGGCCTGGAAAAACACATAGGATACTGTTTTTCAGTCTTTCTGTTTTTTTTTGTGCCAGCTAGTAAATAATAAAGTTATACAGAATCCTTCGTAAACAATTCCGCTTCGCACTTGACCGGTTTTTATTTGAAACCATAGATAAGGATATGTTATCAGTATATTATTATTTTGTGCAAAAGATTAATTCATAAGTTTTACTCACTTAATTGAGTATTTAGACTTTTTAGGTATTGTTTTTTGATTCTCTTGGTTTAGTGGTTACACAATGCGGTTACTGACCACATGGTCTTAGGTTCAAATGATAAATGATGTTTATTTTGCAAGTAGGTTTTCACAAACACTTTTGCTCGTCTTTTTTTAATAACTAGATGAGGTCGGTGTTTTGAAACCGACTACTCTGAGAAGATAACAGCCGAAACAAACTCAGAGGTCATAGTCTCTTTTAAAGTCCAGACAAAAAATCTTGGTCAACTTACATGAGGACTATGCAGATTAGTGTCTGAAATGGTCTTTTTAAGAAAGCACCACACAGATTGAGTGGGCCTGTCTAGTCAGAGCAAGCATGTGTCAGTTCGATTCTCAAACCGGACAAAGTGTTACTGGAATATTTGTTCACGCTTATAATAACCATAGGGATAGGCAGAAGTTTTAGTACAATTACATTTCGTAAGCCAAGTTTAAATGTGTGGAAAGAAGCTGAAAGGTGGCTTAAGAAGTGGGGCCTGCCAGAGCCTCCGCCTGCCGGGGTTGCGGGTTGTTCGAAAGAGATACCGCGGCCCTTAACATAAAGGGCGATAGAAGGATCATGGGTGGGTTTTAGTCAGTGCAAGTCTGACACTCCCCCCTCCTCCTCCGCCCAGAGGGGGAGAAGTTATTTGATGATTTCCCAGCCCTCTTTAGGCATTATTTATTATCTTAGTTTAAATGTTTTTTTTATAGCGCTAAAGAAACGCAATTTTCTTTCTATCTGAAGTCCCATTTATAAGGGTATTTTTGAATTCAGACTTATAGCAAAAACACCTGATGGAAATAGACACTCAATAGCACTTTCGGGCCCCGGAAATCGAACCCACGTAATCAAGTTCGACAGTCGCGCTTGCAGCCACTGTACCAACGGAATTTAGTTCGTTACCCAATTCTACATCAGTACTTCGAACCCGGAACTATCAAATATGGCCCACTTTATCTAGTTGAAGATTCTAATCTGTATATTTACATACCTTTACATAATGTTTCAACAAACAAATAATTACTTAGGTACCCAAAAAAACTTTGTATATGTGACTTGTCATATGGGAATACTAAACACTCTTGTGTCAGAAAAACAAAGAAAAAATAATATTCAGTTAACAAATGTTCTAGGCAAGAAACAGACAAAAAATCTAATTCACACATTCTACACTTACGCTTCGTTTTCTGCGTATTTTATTTTTAACTAAAACTTGATTGTAAACTTTCACAATTGAAACAAAACGTGATTGAAATAAAAAAAAAAGAATACTTACAGCGAAAAAATCAGTTTTTTAAATCCAAAAAATATCACTGCACAACACAAAAAATGTCACGAATATCAAAAAAAGAATTAGTTTTTCGAAATTCGTAAAAGTAAACAAACTTCAAAGTATAACACGGGTAATTTCAGAAGGCACGGTAGAGCGTCGAAAGGCGGTACGACCAACGGATTTTACAATCGGCCGGTTAATACACGAACTGACATTCGAGCGGGAAGGCGGTCATTGAATGACTGGTAAATTATAGCTACTATATTTTCCACCTATGACGACATATCAAAATATAGCTAGATACGAATTTCGCACGATAATAATTGATAACGTTTATATCACATGGTGTATCTGTGAGTTTTTAGGTTGGCAAAACATGTTCCGGGCAATTTTTTAGAGTCTGAGTTAACTTTTTTTGTGGATTTAAGGGCAAAATGTTCGTTTGCATAGTGCCCGGTAGATGGCGTTGGGTGTTGGGTGTACTTATTGAGGAAAACTACGTGAATTATTAATAGGTTTCGTTGACGTATGTTTATTTATGATTATTTTAACATTTATTCGTTGTAAGAGACGCCATGAAGCGGGACAGAGCTGTTTATATGGAGTTACGTATTGTAATTTCTTGATGAGCTCGTCCGTACATAATAACAGTCGCTCGGGTGGATGTTTAGGTTAAGCCGAGTTGGGTACGTTGAATAGGATGAATTTTATTTATGATGAATTTATATTAAGTATACTAAAACTGCACAATATTAGCAAGAAATTTTATTAGAATTGAGCATACCTAGCCAAGAAATTTTGTTTCTTAAAAAAAAATATTCTCTATTTTTAAAGATCAATTTCTGGGAAGTAATGACATACGGTAAACTTAAGGAAAAGTTTACATACAATTTTATTAATCTATACTTCTATACTATAATATTATAAAGCTGAAGAGTTTGTTTGTTTGTTTGAACGCGCTAATCTCAGGTACTACTGGTTGGAATTGGAAAATTCTTTTAGTGCTCGATAGTCCATTTCTTGAGGAAGGCTATAGGCTATATAACATCACGCTACGACCAACAGGTGCTGAGCAGCGTGGGTGAAACCGTGGGGAACAGCTAGTCTGTTACATATTTTAATGTCCTCGACACGTCGACGAGTCGTCTTCTCAACATTATGAGTTAACTAGATTTTGCTCTCGGCTTCGCTCGCGTTAAATTCGGGGTAACACAGTCAAATCAAATCAAAATCATTTATTTCAATTAGACCATTACAGGCACTTTTGAATGTCAAAAAAATACTAAATGTTAAAGCTACAGTCGCGGTCACAAGACATAATAACTTGTGAATGTACTGTAGTTGCCCATTCCAAAGCGTTGATCTCTATGAAGAAGAATGGGCAAGAAACTCCATGGACACTCTTTTAAATTAGAATATTATAACAAAATCGTATTTACATCATTCGTGTTGAGACCATAAGTACCTACAATATGTGAGAACGATGTAGAAAAACGTGCACAGTAAGAGCGTCCAAAGTAAAAACAAAATTTATACTAATATTATAAAGCTGAAGAGTTTGTTTGTTTGTTTGAACGCGCTATTCTCAGGAAGTACTGGTTCGATTTGAAAAATTCTTTTAGTGTTGGATAGTCCATTTCTTGAGGAAGGCTATAGGCTATATAACATTACGCTACGACCAACAGGTGCTGAGCAGCGTGGAACCGCGAGGAACAGCTAGCTCAATATAAATTTCCCCTTTCCTGATTTGCAGGTACCTGCTACCTGTACCGGTAGTTTTTGCCGTTGCGCCTTTTTTCTTGTAAAAGCAAAGCTAAGTTTTCCCCTTTTTTTCTCTCATTTCTTACTTTCCAGAGTCCCGTCTCTAGAGTCCCTACTATCTCTGTACCAAAATTCATCAAAATCGGTTAAGCCATTAAGGCGTGAAGACGTATCAAACAAACTCACTTTCGCTTTTATAATATTAAGTAAGGACTTGTTATTTTGCAGTTGATACACTGTTTAAAACCCTTTCCCTGTTCCTTCTTTTGCCCTTTCTGACCCGGGCCCACGGGCCCCCGGGCCCACTCATTTCTTTCGAACAACCCGAAACCCCAGTAGGCAGTGAGCTTGGTAGGCCCCTCTGCTTTGCTGACATCTCTATACTTCACTTTGTTTTTTGACGATTGTCTGGCAGTTTGAGTACTCTAAGCGACCTACACAAATGTCCTTTTTTTGGTATTGTTCGTCGTGTCGTCGTATCGTTGAGCTCCTTGGGTTATGAGTTGAGCTACACGATAACTGACAAATGCTTGCACTGACTAGACAGGTCCACTCAATCTGTGTGGTGCTTTCTTAAAAAGACCATTTCAGACACTATCTGCATAGTCCTCATGTAAATTGACCAAGATTTTTTTTGTTTGGACCTTAAAATAGAGTTTGTTTCGGCTGTTTCTTCTCAGAGTAGTCGGGTACGAAACACCGGCCTCATCTAGTTTAAAAAGAGGCGTGTAAAAGTGTTTGTGTAAATCTACTTGCAAAACAGACTCTATCTATACGTCCGTTGTCACAGCCTGTCGTCATTACATGGAGGGATAGCTGCCAATTTCTCAGCTGGTACAGTACCTAATAAATATTGATAGCTCATTGCATCATAATTTTCCTGCCCTTGTCCCATTCTATTTGGGGTCGGCGCAACACGTTTTCTTCTTCCATTCTCCCCTATCAGACGTCACGGCATCATTTACTCGTTTCTCCTTCATAACACTCCTAACACAATCCATCTATCTTTTCTTTGGCCTTCCTCTCGCTCTCCGTCCATCAACAATCAGATCCATCACTCTTTTAGTCACATGTGCTTCATCACTCCTCATTACATGCCCCTTTGGTAGCTCATTGCATGTTACGATAATCAGAAAATTAATTAAAAAACGGATTTAATCACTTAAATTTACTGCTAATTTACTGTTTTATGTAAAATGGCAATTTTGAATTAGTCCAACATGTATTTTGCAGCGATGATGAATTATTAAAAACAAAATGTTCATCTTTAATTTGTTCGTTTTGCTGTTGCGTAAGTATGTAGTTTAAAAAATAATTGATATGTTTATAAATTCAGAAGACAGAGTGCCTAGTGCGAGTTTATCAAAATTTTGCGAATGACTTTACTGTCGCGTTTAGCGAGCGAACTTCAAACGCTCCGAGGACAGTATTTGTGCGAGTGTAAGTAGGCATCTGGCAAACCACTCGAACCGCGTTTGTTCACCGTGATCAGCGTTTATTATTTTTCTTAGGTTGGTGTCACGTTCGCGTTGTGAGATAAACCTACCAAATGTAAAAGGATATCATTCAAGTATGTAATTGTAACAGGAGCGCCTGTCTATCCAAATTGTCGAGCTTACTACGTCTTTGTTTGTTTGTGTTTGACACTGGTTCGAAAGGAGTTGTTATTGTTTAGTTTTTATTAAGCAAATATTTAATATGATGATGATAAAAATTTGATATGATGGTAATATTTATGGAGCATTAAGTGGAATTTAAATAATTTTTGTGCTTAGCGTACTTATGTATGTGAACTTTGTAATCAAGTAGTTCAATGTTTTTTTAGGCATGGAGACATTAGTAAACCATCCTCTCATGAAGAGGTAAAATAACAACATTAAAGTATTGGGAAGACTTGGTATATACCTATATAACTTCTTCTATATACACACTACACATTTTTTGTGATATGTGCTTTGCAACTCCTACTGGCCTTTGATAGGAACCGGTGGCAAAAAAGAATATTGCAGTGAGCACCTGCAAATGAAAGGGGGAGGAAAGTTTTTTAAACCATGTATGTAGTTTTGTTTTGAGATATTACATTGCAATTAACATTAATTGACACATACTTTATGTTCCAAGGGTACCCTTTGTCTCAGTTTGCTGCACAAGAACTTAAAAAGTTTCTTAGAAAATTGATATCTATCTCTAAATTTCCTCTCCGTGAGGTGTATCAATGGATTAAAGGACGCGCGTCTCGCCTTGTTGTCACGTCTTGTCTCGCTTCTGGCGCTTTTGTTGCGGTCATCTCGTGCCTTAGCGGCCGTAAACATCCTCCAAGCGAAGAAAAACTGTCCTGCCATATCTTTTGTATTATTTACACTAAATAAAAATTAAATAATTGTTATAAAAGTATCATATAACTTCACTCTCACGACAAAAATCTCAGTGAGAACTTTTTAGTCACCCTCGATCGCGTTTGCGTTTATTTATTTCTCGATCTGTCAAAATCTGAAACTCGCACTCGCACAATGGATGAAATTAACCAATCACGTGCGCTAACGCCTTCACTTGTGAGTGCGAGCGATTCTATTACGAAGGCATTGTAAACTGACACTCACTAAATCAGGTTCCATTTTTTGACACCAGACGGCGCTGTTTCTATTCCATACAAATCTTAGTAAACGCGCTCACGTTCGAATCGGTAAAAAAACTCACACTAGGCACTCAGAAATGTACTTGTTAAGGTTACGTACCTCTCCTCCTTCTGCGAAGCAGTAATGCTAGCGAAGGAGGTGGCTCGGCGTTTGAGGGAGAGAACCTCAAACCAACACAGCCGCCACGGGAGACGCCCCGGACGTCGGGCGCCGCGAGGCTACTCCCGGCCACCGTACATGCGGGCGTGCGGACGGTGAGCAATGGGTAGCTCACCGTCCGACCGTCTACTGACGACAGGCCGTGTCGACGGCGCGTTAGTGTCACACGCGCGCCTCAAAGAGATGTCAGCAAAGCAGAGGGGCTTGTACCGCGGCCCCGGAACGTAAAGAGCAATGGAATATGGTTGGGTTTTAGTCAGTAAAAGTCTGACACTCCCCCCCGCTCCGCCCAGAGCGGGGGAAGTTATTTGGTGATACCCCACTCGAAAAAAAAAGATAATAAAAAGTAGATAATAAAGAGAAGGGTTACGTACCTTAAAAGGAACCTTATAGGATCACTTCGTTGGCCGTTTGTTAGTCTGTCTGTCAAGAGTGTCAAGACTGAGGACCGTGGAGATATCCAGTTGAAACTAAAACTAGATACCCAAGTATGTAGCCAAGAAACCAACCCTCTAAGTCTACGCACTCGAGCGAGCCGCTTATGCGAAAATTCGCAAGTTTGTACTGAACCCACGGTGCGCAAGTCCGACTCGCACTACAAGTACGGCCAACGAGAAGCGATACGAAAGGTACCTAAAGAACAACTGTGGCGTTGACAATCTAATATTTAGCTCTTTCCTTTTTGTGCCTTTGTCGTAATGTCTCGTTCCCCCGGCAAAAACATGACAACGTTAAGACGGGTTCGTCAACATTCGGGCGGCCATTTTAGATGGGGTTTTAGCATGGGTTTTGTTTACATTTGGTATCGCTTCTCGTTGGCCGTACTATAGACCGGTTTGTTCTTCTTCTGCGTAGCTTTTTCCCAACTATGCGGGGGTCGGCTTCCAGTCATACCGTATGCAGCTGAATATCAGTATTTTACATGGAGCGACTGCCTATCTGACCTCCACAACCCAGTTAGTACTGGCTTGTGGGTAAATTTTATGACTTATTTTGGAACGAAGTTCCTTATCGCGCGTTGTGAAAGGGGGCTAGACGGAAAAAATTCTTACGAAAAGTTCTCACGACACTTTTTGCTATAGTAAGCTTTGTAAGCTGTGCGGCGTCGCATGTTTCTCTGTCTCTCTCTCTCTCTCCTATAGAAAGCAAGCCAGATATTTTCATTTCTATAGGAACTTCGTTCCATTCGGGTGTCCCTTGACACCTCTAAATTTTTTGTCTTCGGTGAAATTTGTATTTGAAAAAAGGAATATTGTTCTGAGTTATTTTTTTTTGTATTCAATATTATGTTGTTATGTGGTTGTGGCAAAAATATAATTTGCCTAGGACTTTTTTACAAAGGTAGAAATAAATACATAGACCTCAATTTTTTTCAAATCGGTGTGCTGTCCCTCTACTTTTTTTACTAACGAAAAACAATGAATTACAAATGTAATAACTTATATACTAAAGTTACTTATTTTACACTAATAAAAATAAGTAAAAATATTATAAAAGAGAAAGTGAGTTTGTTTGTTACACGCCTTAATGATTAAACCGATTTTGATGGATTTTGGTACAGACATATTTGGGACCCTGGAGACGGACATAGGCTAACTTTTTTTTTAATGTGAGATATGAGGGAAGAAAAGGGAAAACTTAGCGTTGCTATTACAATAAATAAGGAGCTAGGGCAAAACCTACAGGTAGCCTGTAAATCAGGAAAGGGGAACTGTGTTAGCAGTGGCGTAGCGTGCCTTGTCGGGGCCCCGTATAAAAAAATTGTTTGGAGGCCCTTATATGGGGGTAAAGATTTTTCACAAAAGAAAAAAAATATTGTGAAAAGAAATATTTATTTATCATAACATAATTTAACCATTTTACAAATAAAAATCAAGTTTTAAATATTCTCTCTAATTGCCTTTTTTCGGCAAACTGATTTATTAAATTACTAGCTTTCGCCCGCGGCTTCGCTCGCGTTAAATTTGGGGTAACACAGTTCGCCTTGCGCCTTATTGATTTGTAATAGCAACGCTAAGTTTTCCCTTTTCTTCCCTCTTTCTCCCTCACATCCCACTTTTTTCAAAAAAATATTAGCCTATGTCCGTCTCCTGGTTCCCAACTATCCCTGTACCAAAATTCATCAAAATCGGTTTAGCCATTAAAGCGTGAAGAGGTAACAAACAAACAAACAAACAAACAAACAAACAAACAAACAAACAAACTCACTTTCGCTTTTATAATATTAGTAAGGATTTATAGCTGAATTGGCTGATGATGATTTTAGTTTTTCTAAAATTTCTGCCTCTATGGACAATAGTGAGGGGGTAGGGGCCCCCGTGGCCCGGGAGCCCCGTATAATTGATACGGCAGATACGGCGGTAGCTACGCCCCTGTGTGTTAGCCTGAATTTAACACGAGCGAAGCTAGTTCTAAAATGAAATATCTTTAAATGCATAGGTCTGTACGAGACTCAGTCTAAACAACTATATTACGAGGGCAAGTACAAGAAAATCGAGAATGCAGAGTCATCTCATCGGCGAGTGTTTGAACTGATGCGTTCATATTACGAGGAAGCTAATGCACGGATCACGTATCTAAACAATGTAAGGTTCATGTACGAAGAGAGCCCTTACTACGAAATGGGATACATCACACATGAAATTATAGAAAGGTAAATAAATAAATAATAAATATCTTGCGACAACTCACACACGGCTATCTGATCCCAAGCTAAGCAGAGCTTGTGTTATGGTAACCAGACAACTGATATACATACTTATATAATTTATAAATACATACATATAATAGATAAATCACACCCAGACACAGAACAAACAAGCATGCTCATCACACAAAGTTTGTCCTGGGTGGGAATCGAACCCACGACCTCCGGCTCAGCAGTCGGGGCCACTAACCACTGGACCAACAGGCCCGTCAAATAAATAAACTACAACGGTACAGCGGTACATTTAATTAATATTTGACGACAAAAATTTCCCCCCACCCCGTCCCTTTCAAGAGCCAGCCAGCAGTAAGTTAAAATAGTCCATAAATAATATCACTCAGATCCTGGCGTTCGCTGGCGTCGCTGAGGGACAGCAAGGGACAGGCTTCCCTTGCTGTCCCTCAGCGACGCCCTTAACCGAGGCTCGTACCGGACGGACTAGCTTTCGCCCGCGACCTCGTCCGCGTGGCATAATTACTTTGGGCTAACGCTAACTTTAACCCGCGTGATGATCGAAATAAATATATCTTTCTCTCCCCTTTTTTCCCTGTTTCTCCCCTTTTTCTCGCGCGTTTTTTAGCCTACCTCCGTTTCCAGGGTCCCTAACTATCTCTGCACCAAAATTTATCAAAATCGGTTTGGCCATTTAGGCGTGAAGACGTATCAGAGAAACAAACCGACTTTCGCTTTTGTAATAAGCGATTTCGATTTTGTAAGGATTAAGTACATTTAGTAACGACGTTCTAATTTCCATTTTAGTTTCCATTCGTTTTCACTCTCGATCATTATTACTTATCTAATGCATATCATGAAAGTTTCGGGAGTTCCTGCACATCACTCGACGGACACGGTGGAGCTCAGTATGTTGGTCTGTCCTGCTTGGGCGGAGCACCGCTGTGTGTGGCGATGGCGTCCTCCCGCGTCTGGCCCTTCTTTAGTACATAGTCCAGGGCGAGAGGGAATGGGAAGCGTCACCTCTTTCCGCGAAGCAGTCATGTTAGCGATGGAGGCGCCGGACGTTTGAGAAAGAGAACCTCAAGCCCAGCTGCCGCGGTAGCTTACCGTCCATCCGTCTATTGACGACAGCCTGTGTGGATGGGGCGTTCATGTTTTACGTGCGCCTCAATATAATTATAGCATAACAGTTATATTCTTGACAATTTCCGAAACAGGATTGATTTAGTTTTTGATCATAGACAATTCTTTTCCAGGTATAGAAAAGTACTAGAGCACGTACAAAGACCAGTTAGATTTCACCATATGCCAATGTTCGAACGGATTAAGGAAGTTGAATACGTTCAAAAACTTTCCTTTGAAATCTACCACCTCGTAAGAATGCTTCATGAAACTCCAAGAAAATGGGTGTCCGTTTTGGAGTTTATTAATATAGAAAAAACTGCTGGTCCCGACCGTGTTGCAGGTCTCAGTCTTGGTAAGGGAAAAGACGAGATATTGGAACTGACACTAGCAGAACTTTTTAAAACACAAGATCACCTGAAGGATCTTGAAAAGAGACGCGAAAGTGAGAAAAGAAGAAAAAGAAAAGAGTACGCAAAGATTAGAAAGATTTATCTGGAGAGCCTCATGAGAGGTGATAAAATTTCTAAGGCGAATAAGACAAAACTACCATTTAAAATTGATTACGGCTGGGAAATTTCTTATTGGTGGTAAAAACTCTTCCCCGCCATCTCTGTTTCATTTGGGGGCGGCGGAACTGGTTTATTCTTCCCTTCTATTTCCATCGTCACGCTTTCTTTTGTAACAGAGTCGGTCAAAGTGGAAAATATCAGTATCGTCGCCTTAGAGTGAAAACCTTGGGAATGCATTTTTGCTCAAATTTATTTTATTGCGTTTCAAAGTTTGCGTAGGTACAAATGAGTCAAATCAGGATATGCGTTGCGAGGTTTTCTTCCTAACCTCGCAACGCATATTATCCTGATTTAGCTTATTTGTGCATTCGAAACTCATAGCGCCATCTATGACAGTAAATGAGAACCTTGTAACTCGCATCTGTCAGTTTGGCGTGAATACTCGTAAGTAGAATTTTATGCATTTGGGACAATCTTATGGTATCGAACCGTTCTGGATATAAAAGCGGGTTGAATCTCGATATTAATTAATAAAAAATCATAAAGAAGAAGCCGTACAAAAATTTTACAGTACACAGTTTTTTCTTCCTCCTGAACAGTTACCTCTTTTACACTTACGAGGTTGTCACTCTAAGGCGTCGGTATGTGCTTCCTTCAACTTACCTTCCTTAGTAACGGCAATGCTGGTGCAGAGGCTCACGGATCTGCACTGTATTATATATTTCCTACGTTTTCTATTCTGCATGACAGGAGATGAGACTTAAAATGTGGAGTCACATTCGAAAACTTTTGGAGTTTATTGGCGTTTACTCCTTAAGAATCGATTTTCATATATAAGGCGCCCGGTATGAGAAAAATCCGAGGGGTAAAACCTACTAAAGTAACGATAATGTGTCACGTTTTTGGTGCGCACCTTTAGTGCGCAACTTTCTAATTTGGCTGTGAGTGTATTAAGACGTACATATAGTATGCTGTATAGGCGACTATACCTATATATTATATGTTATTGGGCTTGTTTGTTTCTATCAGTATCGATGTATTTATATTGCTATTTTTTTCATTAATTTGTGAATTTACCCTTTCATATGATATTAATCTTTTTTCAGTTGAATAAACTCTTTTTGCGTATGGTTAGATACTCGTACTTATGGAGTAAACTCCAGTCGTGCGTCGGAGCTGACACACACACTTTTTTAGTCTCATCTCCTTGAATGCAATCCTTTCAAATCATCATTTTTGAAATCTGTGTCATAATAAACGTTAAAGATATTTCGTTTATTTTTTAAAATTCCGTACCTTAAAAAGAAAAATATTGAACCTTTGTAGAACCACTAGCTGGCGCCCGCGGCTTCGCCCGCGTTTTATCGAAGTATAATATCATATTATGTGTTATTCCAGACTATAATCTACCTGTTTTCCAAATTTGATCCGTTCAGCCAGGGCACGCCAGAATAGTGGCGGTAAGTCCCCTCTTTGAGGAGGCTGGAGAGACGCCATGGCGTCCTCACCTACCGCCTGACGCAGGTCCTCACTGGACATGGAAGTTTCGGGAGGTTCCTGCACATAATCGGGCGGGAGGAAACGCCCGGGTGTCACTATTGTGACGATCGCCCGGAGGACACGGTGGAGCACACAGTGGCGGTCTGCCCAGCGTGGGCGGAGCACCGCCGTGCCCTCGTAGAGGCGATCGGCGGCGGCGATCTCTCGCGTCCGGCCCTGGTTCAGTCCATAGTGCGGAGCGAGAGGGAATGGGAAGCGGTCACCTTCTTCTGTGAAGCAGTAATGCTTGCAAAAGAGGTGGTCGGCGTTTGAAGGAGAGAACCTCAAACCAAGCCTGCCGCCGTGGGAGACGCCCCGGCCACCGTAGATGCGGGCCTGTGGACGGTGAGCAATGGGTAGCTCACCGTCAACTCGCGTTCACACGCGTCGCGTCACAAATACCAAGTAGTTTTTCAACGTACTGTACACCAGTTAACCGTGATTAGTGATAGAACATGCGGTATGTAGGTCTGTCGGCGCTAGATGGACGGACGGTGATCTACCCATTGCTCACAGTCCACTGACCCGAGCTTATGGTGGTCGGGAGTCGTCCCGCGGTGACTGGGTTGGTTTCAAAACAGCGTACCACGTGGCTAAGAACGTGAATAAGTCCGAAAATATGTGGTTGCAGTAGGACTATGGAACCACAACCTTCTACTAACATGATAATCCGACTCAGGTAATCCTGATTACCTGATTCAGTTCATAGATAGATAGATAGATAGAATATTCTTTATTATGTACACCATACAAGTAACAAGAATAACACTAGACAAACTTATAAATAAGGTGACACAATGGGCGGCCTTATCGCTAAAAGCGATCTTTTCAAGACAACCTTTGGATGGACTTAAGAAGAGGAGAAACAGTACTGTAGGTAGTGTGTGGTGTAGGTAGTTCGTTTGTGGCCTCAAAATAAATCACTTATTTTTGTTAACATGTACAAAAAATACTATCTTATTTTTAACTAACTGTGCCCGCCGGCATGCGTTGCAATGTAATTTTCTACCTTTCCACATAACTACCTACCTAAACTACACAAAACCCCATTTTTTTTCTGGTGGGAAATCATCAAATAACTTCCTCCGCTCTGGGCGGAGCGGGAAGGGCGTGTCAGACTTTTACTCACTAAAACCCATGTTTGTTGGTACTTAAAATGTGAAATTCATGTACTAAAGTAAGTTTAAAAACCCCCGCAGACCACAGACTATTTAGTCTGCCGATAGTTTGTTCGGGTTACTAAACAGTCGGGTTGGCGATGAGTGCGCAGACTAGACAACGGTCGGCCAACTGCTCTCGAACGATTTTCTAGTTGGTAAGACGATTTTGAAGTGAACGGTCGCATAATGAAAGTTAATACAATATTATCCAGAAATATTATTATTGCTCTTATACAACGGAGGAGAAGTACCAAGAAAACAACTTAAGGATCGGCCAGTCGGCCGACTAAACGATCGGCCAGTATGCGCGCGTAGAAGAACGCCATACTTATTTAGCAGTTTGCCGATAGTTTAGTTTGAAGGCAGTCGGTTAGCCCATCAAACTTATTTATCGGCCGATACCGAACCGTTGTAATGTGCGCACTTGCATACATCTTCATACTGATTAAGAGCCCGACTAAACTGTCGGCCGATGGAAAGTCTGTGGTCTGCGGGGGCTCTTAAAAATGAAGTTACTACCATAATTCTTACTTCTCACCTATTCAATTGATGCTATTTTTGTATCTGTATAAACCCTTTTTTTTCGGGTGGGCAATCATCCAATGACTTCCCCTGCTGGAGCGGGGGGGCATGTCAGACTTGTACTGATTAAAATCCACCCATATCTCTTCTTTTGCCCTTTACGTTCCGGGGCCACGGTATCTCTTTCGAACAACCCGCAACCCCGGCAGCCGGAGGCTCTGGCAAGCCCATCTGCTTTGCTGACATCTCTTTGAGGCGAGCTTGAAACACGAACGCGCCGTCGACACGGCCTGTCGTCAATAGACGGACGGACGGTGAGCTACCCATGGCTTACCATCTACAGAAAAAAAAACCTATCCTGCCTTTAACTATTTTTTTCTTGCCGTAAAACTCATCCTTGAACTTCGACGAATCCTTACTAATATTATAAAAGCGAAAGTGAGTTTGTTTGTTACCTCTTCACGCTTTAATGGCTACACCGATTTTGATGAATTTTGGTACAGAGATAGTTGGGAACCAGGAGACAGACATAGGCTAATATTTTTTTGAAAAAATGGGATGTGAGGGAGAAAAAGGGAAGAAAAGGGAAAGTTAACGTTGCTGTTACAAATCAATAAGGCGCAAGGGGAATAACGCGGGCGAAGCCGCGGGCGAAAGCTAGTGTTAAAATATTTTCTTAGAAACAATAATAACTATCTCAAGATTCCAGTTTTCTAAGAAATTAGCCTATGTCCGTCTCCTGGTTCCCAACTATCTCTGTACCAAAATTCACCACAATCGGTTTAGCCTTTAAAGCGTGAAGAGGTAACAAACAAACAAACAAACTCACTTTCGCTTTTATAATATTAGTAAGGATGATGCATTTATGGTATTTAGTCAACAAACATTTTAAAAATATCTATGTACAAATAATTAAAGCCGAGAAAGATAAACAAATCAAAATTTATTTTTGAGTGAATTAACTAATGGTATTTCTTGCCCATTCTTCTCCATAGAGATCAACACTTTGGAATGGGCAACTACAGTACTTTCACAAGTTATTATGCCTTGTGACCGGGACTGTAGCTTCTTCATTTTGTTGCTTGACATTCCCGAGTGCCGGTAATGGTCTAATTGAAATCTATCTATATCTATACTAATATTATAAAGCTGAAGAGTTTGTTTGTTTGTTTGAACGCGCTAATCTCAGGAAGTAGTGGTTCGAATTGAAAAATTCTTTTAGTGTTGGATAGTCCATTTCTTGAGGAAGGCTATAGGCTATATAATATCACGCTACGACCAACAGGTGCTGAGCAGCGTGGGTGAAACCGCGTGGAACAGCTAGTAAATAATATGTTTTTGAGTTTAATAGTTCTGGTTGTATTTATCAAGCGACCAAGATTCTTCAACAGGCCATCGGCGTAAGAACCGTTTCTTCAACGTTGTCATATTGATCGGGTTACCCAGTTTCCTCATGAGAAACCTTTGTCGTATTAAACTCTTCTCCGCTTCCTGCATACGCCTGTTAACTGCACCTGAAAAAAAATTAACGGTTTGTAACTTAACACGTTCCCCGCGCCATCATTTTCAAAGAACTTTCAGCTAGTAGCTAAAAGATCTCGAAACTAACCTGCCCTTTGGTGCGTGTGAGACGAAAATCTCCTAAAGATACAGTTTTCTCATACTTAAATAAACTACACGTTAGATCCTCCCGCAAGGAGTGAAACAACACGATTATATTTAACGCACAATACAAAAGTCCTGCAAGATATCTGATAGATTTCGTAATGCAACGAACGTGTTAAGGCGATGTGGCAGCACTACAAAATGTACTACAGCGCCATCTATGCCACGGATGAAAAACTAACATCAGAATGAGACATCACACGACACATATCCAACAATAATTTTAGTATATTTGAAACCTAAATATAATAAGTAACTAAATCGATTCCAATCATTTGTACACCATGTAATATTTTTTCCCAAAAATATTTAAAAAAGTTTATAATATGGATACCATGCGACACTAAGTACCTATTCGCAAGCGCTACCCTACACTTGACCATTACGCCAGTCCAATGCCTCCCAGACAGTGTGATGGAAAATGTATCACCAGTTAATGGCAATACAAACTGAAATTATTATTATCAATGAACGCAAGGCGCGCGGGCGCGGGGACGCCGCGCCATTGGTGACAGTGAATTTGTACGGATATCCAGGTAACATAACAAGCTTAATATAGCTTTGTGGTTTTTCATGATACAGTTTTGACATTTTGTGCATAGATTCTTTATTTCTGGACAGGTGTTCCGGCTTTCGCATAAACTAAAAATAATGTTGACAACAATAATTTTAGTATATTTGAAACCTAAATATAGTTTGTTCAGAATCGAACTGTATCGATTCCAATCAATATCATACCATGTTATATTTTTTTCCCAAAATTGTATTTAAAAAGAGGTTAAGGGCTACTTAATGGTACTTAGATCGAAGTAAACTAATAGATAGAAGTAAAACTAATGCAAGGGAGTAGGGTCGGAGCCGGAGGTCAAGTCACAATAAGTTCCAATTTAATTTTGATAATAACAGATACAGATGAAAAGTAGGTATTTTACCAATATATATAAGTATTGGACTTAAAAATACCTAAACAATAACATTTTATTTTTTCTTTTACGTCGTTTTTCTCAGTCGCCTTTCAATATTTTTTCTCCCAAACTTTCATACTGTGTGACATTGGCTTTATTACCACTACTAGCTTTTACCCGCGGTTTCGCTCGCGTTTAATTCGGGGTAACACAATTCTTTTTTGGGCAAAAACGAATTGTGTTACCCCGTCTTATTTATTGTAATAGCAAAGCTAAGTTTTCCCTCTTTCTCTCTAATTTATCACTTTTTTTTTAAATAAAAGTTATCTTATGTTCATCTCCAGGGTTCCAACTATCTCTGTACCAAAATTCATCAAAATCGGTTTAGCCATGTAGGCGTGAAGACGTAACAAACAAGCAAACAAACAGACTCACTTTCGCTTTTATAATATTACTAGCTGTTCCTCGCGTTTTCACCCACGCTGCTCAGCACCTGTTGGTCGTAGCGTGATGTTATATAGCCTATAGCCTTCCTCAAGAAATGGACTATCCAACACTAAAAGAATTTTCCAAGTCCAACCAGTAGTCCCTGAGATTAGCGCGTTCAAACAAACAAACAGACTCTTCAGCTTTATAATATTAGTATAGAAGTATAGATAGTAAGGATACTACTACAGATACTTTGACATCCATTGTACTGATAATTAAAAAAAAAAGTACTGCACCTCCAAGTGGTGGGGATGTGGTAAATCCAAAAGCTTTTGGAGTAGTCATGTTCGTTCTGTTCCCTCCTCTGTGTTTGCGAACTCTTTCCGATTCACCAGCTATTATTCTGTTCCTTGCCATGTCTTCGGTGACCTCGTCAATAAGTACATCGACAAGCTTATCTATCTCAACTTCCATATAGTGCATCTTTTCCAGTGTTATAATAAAGTGAAATGGGCGATAGAACGGGGCTCCAGGAGTTCGTGGTATTGTGAAGTTATTGTATGCAGTTACTATGTCGCGATACATCTCTAACATATACCGATATTTCTCGCGGATTCTTCCTGTAAACAGTTTTATTTTTAGATCAACTATAAGGTTTAATTAATTTACAAACTGATAGAAAAATTGTTATTGGATTTTTCCATTAGGAATTTCTAAAAATAGAACCCTTCTTTTTTTTCGGTTGGGAAATCATCCAATGGAAACCCCCGCTCTGGGTGGAGCGGGGGGGCATGTCAGACTTGTATTGATTAAAACCCACCCATGTTCCTTCTATTGCCCTTTACGTTCCGGGGCCGCGGTATGTCTTTCGAACAACCCGCAACCCCGGCAGGCGGAGGCTCTGGCAAGCCCCTCTGCTTTGCTGACTCTCTATGAGGCGCGCGTGAAACACGAACGCGCCGTCAACACGGCCTGTCGTCAATCGACGGACGGACGGTGAACTACCCATTGCTCACCGTCCACAGGCCCGCATCTACGGTGGCCGGGAGTCGTCTCGCGGCGCCAGGCGCCCGGGGCGTCGCCCGCGGCGGAAAAATAAAAAAAAATGGTACCCTTATATTTTTATTTTTTTAATTACAGACTACAAGGTGGTCCAGTGTGTTAGTAACAATATGACTTAGCCTATGTTAGTACTTAATAACTAGAAGAGATCGAGTGCGTTAAATTAGCGCCCACATTAGCGGACTGTCTGCCCGGTCAGCTATCGATTGCTGGATAGTGTTGAGACTGTCACGCAGCCTGGGGCCTTAGTCTGCTATTACAATAGTGTCAGAATGGTCGATCACTGATCGCATAATGGTTGGTTTTGACAAGTTTAGTATGTAGCAGATTACCAAACTTGTCAAAATTAACCTAGAGAAGTGTCTCTTTTTCTTTACGCGGAACTAATAGAGCCTGAGTGTCGTTTATAAATTATATATGGCGGAGAGAGAAGTCGGGTTTGTGAGGCATTGGATTTGCATTGCATTCATCGATGGAATATTACGGGTCTATGATAGTTTATATAATGGTTTAAGTCATTCGCAGCACGTTTACGTTAACGCACTATTCCCATACTTGGATAATAATAAAATGCAATTCTCTAGTGTTCAACGTCAAACAAATAATAAAGTCATAAGTGGGAACACTTATTGTGACGGACGGGAAATTACGGAACCTACACTGAGCGTGGCCCGACACGCTCTTTTTTATTTTTTTTTCGTGTGTGAAATCATCGTATGACTTCCCCCGCTCTGGGCGGAGCGGGGGGGCATGTCAGATTTGTACTGACTAAAACCCACCCATGTTCCTTCTGTTGCCCTCTACGTTCCGAGGCCGCGGTATCTCTTTCGAACAACCCGCAACCCCGGCAGGCGGAGGCTCTGGCAAGCCCCTCTGCTTTGCTGACTCTCTATGAGGCGCGTGTGAAACACGAACGCGCCGTCGACACGGCCTGTCGTCAATCGACGGACGGACGGTGAGCTACCCATTGCTCACCGTCCACAGAACACAGAACAACCATTTTTTTATTTTACAATTTAGCTTCATTAAAAACAAACGCACCCATAATCATGCCAACGGCGTATGCAACTTTCATCTCGTGGTCTTTTCTTATTTCTACTATCTGGCGAAGTTTCAAAACAGCAGTCCGGAGAAGATCTTCGGAGAGAAAAATTAGCCTCGATTTTTCGTTCCATCCCATCTTGTCGTTTTCATAAAATACGCTTGGTGTAGAGTAGTCAGCGAATAATTGAGAAACTAAAATAAAAAATATTATTAAGCTATTGCATAGCTTCTATCGCGGGCCTTGAGCGTGGAGACCGAATCCAAAAATTTCGTAACGAAAAAACCTAACACTTTCATTACGAATACGGTCAGTTATTTCAATCATGTTTCTAACGTTCGAATAGCGTATTTGGTAGAGAATAGGATAATTAATCGACATTACGCTGGATCAAACCCAAGGTCTTGTTATTTTTCTTTTTGCGACTTCTTTTCATTGGAAGTACTTTTTAAATATTGTATTTAGATTTTTTTTTATTTATTGCATAATTTGATAAAAAATGCTATGCATTAGCTTTACCGCGGCAGTCTCCGAGTGCCACAAGTATTTCTTTTATTTATTACTAGCTTTTGCTCGCAGCTTCGCTCGCGTTAAATTCGGGGTAACACAGTTCCCCTTGCGCCTTATTGATTTGTAATAGCAATGCTAAGTTTTCCCTTTTCTCGACAACCGTGTGTCACTAGCAGGATTCCAGCGTCAGGTAATATACCTGGCATTATGCTGAGCTGGATTCCTATTTAGTGCAATTTTGAGACACACACCGCCCAGTAGTGGGCGACCTTAATAAATATATGTGATATGTCTAAAGCCTATGGGTCGATCTAACTTAGTCTACCTTAGGTTTTTTTTAAATGTGTTCCTGTTTTTCTATGTGATGTTTTTTTGTATTAATTCTTGTATTGTGTCTTTTGTTGCATCAAATAAATGATTTATCTATCTATCTATATCTATCTATCCATCTAACCATCTATCCATCTATCCATCTATCCATCTAACCATCTATCCATCTATCCATCTATCCATCTATCCAACTATCCATCTATCCATCTATCCATCTATCCATCTATCCATCTATCCATCTATCCATCTATCCATCTAACCATCTATCCATCTATCCATCTATCCATCTATCCATCTATCCATCTATCCATCTATCCATCTATCCATCTATCCATCTATCCATCTATCCATCTATCCATCTATCCATCTATCCATCTATCCATCTATCCATCTATCCATCTATCCATCTATCCATTTCAAACTAGCTGTTCCACGCGGTTTCACCCACGCTGCTCAGCACCTGTTGGTCGTAGCGTGATGTTATATAGCCTATAGCCTTCCTCATGAAATGGACTATCCAACACTAAAAGAATTTTCCAATTCCAACCAGTAGTCCCTGAGATTAGCGCGTTCAAACAAACAAACAATCAAACAAACAAACTCTTCAGCTTTATAATATTAGTAAAGATAGACCACGAGGCTTTTTTGAATGTCATGAAAACAAAAAAAAACATGCTGCAACAGTCCCAGTCACAAGACATAATAACTTGTGAAAATACTGCAGTTGCCCATTCCATAGCGTAGATCTCTATTGAAAAGAATGGGCAAGAAATTCCATGGACACTCCTTTAAATCAAAATATTTTACAAAACCATGGTTACATCATTAATGTTGATGATCAATAAGTTTGCCCCTATGGTTGTGGAGCAGGACCGGCATCGAGCCAAGCATTTTCATGATGTTAATTTTTATATCAGTTCTCTTAGGAAATCGCGCCTGCGTAGATTATATATGGCTCTGGTGGCTCTTTCCTGCAGAGTAAATATAGACTCAATGTCTGCAGCTCGTCCCCATAGTAAAATACCGTATGTCATTATACTATGAAAATAACTTAAATAGACTAGTGGCGCGGTACGTCTGTAAATTGACGGATTTTTCTTACAGCATAATTATGCTGCTAAACTCAACCGTCCTGCAAGAAATGTTAAATGAGGACCCCATTGTAGCCTCGAGTCGATGGTGATGCCTAAGAAAACAGTTTTATTGACGAATTCTAGTTTCTCTTGATTCAATACTATCTAATTTGTCACATTCACTACTTTTGACGTTTGGCAGAGCAAATCTTATACACATTGTTTTATTCCCATTCAACACTAAATTATTAGCAGGAAACCAACTGAGTCGGTTAAAAATAATGTGTCTACTTACATACAAATCTTGGTAAGATAAATAAGGTAAGATACAACAAAATACATGGCGTACGTGTGTGCTCCATTATGAAGACCACCGGTTATACGAAACTGCGAATTAATGTTATAACGAATAAACGAAATTTAATTACGAACATAATTACTTATTACCAATAATTTTAGTGCTGCTACAACTGAATGATATCGAAACCGGATCCAGGGGCGTAGCTACCACCGTATCTGCCGTATCAATTATACGGGGCCCCTACCCCCTCGCTATTGTCCATAGAGGCAGACATTTTAGAAAAACTAAAATCATCATCAGCCAATTCAGTATAATAAATGATTTAATAAATCAGTTTGCCGAAAAAAGGCAAGGAGAGAGAATATTTAAAACTTGATTTTTATTTGTAAAATGGTTGAATTATCTTAGGATAAATAAATATTTCTTTTAACAATTTGTTTTTCTTTTGTGAAAAATCTTTACCCCCATATAAGGGCCTCCAAACATTTTCTTTTTATACGGGGCCCCGACAAGGCACGCTACGCCACTGACCGGATCATAGCATTTTTTACTAATATTATAAAAGCGAAAGTGAGTTTGTTTGTAACGTCTTCACGCCTACATAGATGACCGATTTCGATGAATTTTGGTACAGAGATAGTTGGGACGATGCCTGGAGACGGACATGGTTAATTTAATAAAAAAAAATGTGAGTCGTCACGGGACGCCTGGCAGATTTGAAACATCGACATTATTTTGTTGAGACAAACCTTGGCAAAGGTTGCTTAACCTGCCCCCTGTGGTAACCTATCCTTTTCGAAACCTTGGCAAAGGTTGCTTAACCTGGCCCCCTGTGGCAACCCATCCATTTCAAAACCTTGGTAAAGGTTGCTTAACCTGCCCCCGTGTGGTAACCTATCCATTTCAAAACCTTGGTAAAGGTTGCTTAACCTGCCCCCCCGTGGTAACCCATCCGATTACAAACCTTGGCAAAGGTTAATAATAAATAAATAAATAATAAATATCTTGGGACAACTCACACACGGCTATCTGATCCCAAGCTAAGCAGAGCTTGTGTTATGGTAACCAGACAACTGATATACATACTTATATAATTTATAAATACATACATATTATAGATAAATCACACCCAGACACAGAATACTAATATTATTAATACGAATAAATAAATAATAAATAAATATCTTGGGACAACTCACACACGGCTATCTGATCCCAAGTTAAGCAGAGCTTGTGTTATGGTAACCAGACAACTGATATACATACTTATATTATTTATAAATACATACATATTATAGATAAATCACACCCAGACACAGAACAAACAATCATGCTCATCACACAAAGTTTGTCCTGGGTGGGAATCGAACCCACGACCTCCGGCTCAGCAGTCAGGCCCACTAAACCACTAGACCAACAGGCCCGTCAAATCATGCGTACTCCCACTCTCAAGCACACACCCACATCACACAATATTTTAAGAAATATCTATAAGTATTCTTTTCGTTCATTTAATGTTTTCTTCACATATTACAAATTTTAAATATATCTTAAAAACAAAAAAAAATAGTAGCCCACCAGTACCGGGAACATGGTCCAAGCTACATGGTCAGGGCTCCAGAGAAAGGAACCTCCTAACAATACGAGCCGTGTCCAGGAGTACCGCTTTCTGTATCAAGCCCTTAATCCAGCTGCCTAACGAGAGCCTCCTCAGGTATTTTGTCGAGGCTCTTGGCAATTTTGCCATTGGCAGATACGACTATCAGCACTATGTCCACATCCCACATGTCGACAACCTCGCGAGCCAAGTTTATTTATTTCGAAGGTCAAAAGAAAAAAAACGAAGCCATTATAGAATTGGGTAGTTGACACCATTAACCAATAATTTAAAAACACAATTTTTCTGAAAGAACACCTTATTCTAGACTTGAGAACTCCATTCATTTCAAAATAACTTTAAAATTAGATTTTTAGTTGCTTTTAAATCAATAAATAGTTGCATCATTGACTTGACAACTTAGTGACGTCATCGTTGCGAGTCTCATACAAAATCTATGAGGGAAGCGCGTTTTGACAGCTCATAAAAAGTATAGCAATTGATTGGTGGTGTCAACTACCCTATTACTTTGTTGTCCGTCTGTCTGTGTGTTTATGAAGACCCTTGTTTTGGGATCGCATTAAGGTATCGAGTTGAAATAAAAACAGTTTACACAAAATAACTGGTCCCTTAGAGCTATGAAAAATATCAACCCTCTTGTCGCAACTTTGTACGGAACCCTTATTTTTTTTTCGGGTGTGAAATCATCCAATGATTTCCCCCGCTCTGGGCGGACCGGGGGGCATGTCAGACTTATACTGACTAAAACCCACCCATGTTCCTTCTATTGCCCTTTATGTTCCGGGGCCGCGGTATCTCTTTCGAACAACCCTCAACCCCGACAGGCGGAGGTTCTGGCAAGCCCCTCTGCTTTGCTGACATCTCTTTGCGGCGCGCGTGAAATACGAACTCACCGTCGACACGGCCTGTCGTCAATCGACGGACGGACGGTGAGCTACCCATTGCTCACCGTCCACAGGCCCTCATCTACGGTGGCCGGGAGTCGTCTCGCGGCGCCCGGCGCCTGGGGCGTCTCCCGCGGCGGCTGGGTTGGTTTGAGGTTCTCTCCCTCAAACGCCCGGCCTCTTCCTTCACTAGCATTACTGTTTCACCCCATAGCCCTTACTATATACTTGTAGGTATGATGAGAACCACTTCTATATTTACATTACCATACAAACCGTCTCGCAGATGCAGCTGTGTACCAGTATTTTACAACGGAGCGACTTCCTATCTGACCTCCACAAACCAATTAGCACCGGGTAAACTAAGTAATGCGATACGATACACTTGGTCTTGGTAAGACTGGCTGTCCAACTTTCGGGTCATTGATTAGTTGTAATGACAGACAAAGATCTACAAATGACAGCTGGGACTAACGACTTCACGCCATTTCTGAGTTATTCCGGAGAGAGATCAGCTAAGCTACCATGACGTCTTAAAGCAGAACTTATTCCACTCAGGAAAAGAGACAGAGCTATACAGGGTGTCTAGCACCATCTCTTTCCCTCAGTAGAATAAGTTCTGCTTTAAGACGTCATGGTAGGCCTACTGGTGCAGGAACACGGCGAAACATGTATTTCATACCACCTATTTCCAAACTCTAGGCTGTCACTATCCTTAAAAAAAACGTCTTGTTGTTGAGGTCTCATAAAATTAATACCATTTTAGATGAATGAAGAACAGGGTGAAAAGTTCTCCATCCTCTAAGGAAAAGGGAAGATCCTCCGACCAGACGGGTGTCGTGTCTGGTGGGCCACTGCCCGACAGTTGCTTGTGGGGTATCTTCGGGCACAACTTTGCTTGCGCGATGTAGGAATCTTGCCGTTTAGTTATTCAGTGGCTGGATAGATGGCGCTGTAGTACTTTTTGTGTCGCTACACCATATACTCAAGTCAGTGAGCCCATTCATTACACCAGTTTGGTGTAACAATTTTGAAGTAATTATTATCATTATCCTTTAATGGTTCTACTAAAGCGGCCATTTAGGACACTCTTACAGAAATACAATAACAATTTGCCCAACCCGGGAATCGATCCCAAGTATTCATGGTCACCAGTCTAGCCACTAGACCAGGGGCCTTAGTCTGTTATTACAGTAGTGTCAGAATGGTCGATCACTGATCGCATAATGGTTGATTTTAACAAGTTTAGTATGTAGCAGATTACCAAACTTATCAAAATTAACCATTATCCGATCAGTGATCGACCATTCTGACACTATTGTAATAACAGACTAACCCCCGAATACTGAAACGTCACTCAAAATTTAAGTACCACCTAAATTTAACAGATACTCAGAAGTGACGTTTGACAATAAAAAATCTAAAGTTTAAGAGCTCCCCAAATGTTAAGCAGCCCTCAAATTTTAAGTGACGTTTCAGTGCTCTATCTACCAATGATATAACTCTTAAAATTTTAAATGAATCAGTATAAGTAGTTAAGTATCTATCATAATATAGTATTTTTGTTACAAATCACACAATACCTCGTCGACGTGATTACGTTCCGCATTTTGTTAGACGTATTTATTTTATTTGCCTTGCAATGATCGACTGAATTATTAGCCGCGATCGACCGGTTGGCCATCCCTGCACTACAGTACGGCCAACGAGAAGCGATACCAAATGTAAACAAAACCCATGCTAAAACCCCATCTAAAATGGCCGCCCGAATGTTGGCGAACCCGTCTTAACGTTGTCATGTTTTTGCCATGAGAACGAGACATTACGACAAAGGCACAAGATGGAAAGAGTTAAATATTAGATTGTCAACACCACAGTTGTTCTTTAGGTTAATGACCTTTCGTATCGCTGCTAGTTGGCCTTAGTGTAGACCTATGCGGCAGTCAAGCGTCATAGGTGACGCTTTGTGCGATCCATTAAGGCGCGGTAAGAAACTAATCCTTAGTTATTCGAGGAGGTGAGGCTAGCTGACTGGGCGTGGTCTGATACAAGTACACGACAGTAGTGCATCGAAAGACTAGAAATAAGGTCGAAAATATTTCGGCGTTTGATTTTATTTGAAAATCATATCCGCCAAAATGTAAGTCATTTTGCATTTTTAATTGAATACTTAAAAAAAACCAGTTAACGTTATTTTTTTAGTGTTTTAAAGATTTAGATAATGTCTGTAGCCTATGAAATTTCCTTTGTAATAGATATAAAAAATATGATGGTTGTCGCTGAAAAAGTTGAGAATATCAAGACGAAAATGTTTAAAAAGATTTAAACATTTTTTTTCGTAGACTAGACCACTTTTGTAAACTGTTTTTGTTTAAATCTTTTCTTTATAAATTTGACTACACACAGTATTTTGTTTTGGCTTGTGGTATGTTCAAATACGGCTAACTCTGCGACGAAAATCTAGACGTTTTTACAAAGTATTTGCTATGTACAGCCCCTTTGTTTGTTTGTTACCTCTTCACGTTAATGGCTAAACCGATTTTTATGAATTTTGGTACAGAGATAGTTGGGAACCAGGAGACGGACATAGGTTACTTTTTGTCTCTTTCTAACTAACCACTTCCCTTAAATATGGGGTTAAAAGCTAGTATCTAATAAAGAAAAAAATAAAATAAATTTGAATGTTTATTATTCAATTCAATCATTTTGTATTCTGACCTTTCTTACTTATGCCCTTCATCATATCAATCAAATGATTAATCTCGATAGCTTGGTTAGAAATTTGCTCGTAAGCATTTATATGCTCTATAGGCTTCCATTCGTGAAAAAGACGATTCAAGGTCATGGATATATCAGACATGATGTTATATTTGTCCATCACATCTCCCATTAGATATCCAATTTCAAAAGAGGAGGAGTTTTCGTAATGTGAACGGATAAGCTCCGCCCTCTTACATTTCATATCGCTATCCTTAATGGTCTCGTACATCAGCCGAAATAATTTCAGTCTCATACTATTGTCGTCGTCACTGAGAACCTAGAAAGAAATCGAAAGAAAAATATTAAGATTCATATTATCTAATACTAGCTGTTCCCCACGGTTTCACCCGCGCTGCTCAGCACCTGTTGGTCGTAGCGTGATGTTATATAGCCTATAGCCTTCCTCAAGAAATGGACTATCCAACACTAAAAGAATTTTCTAATTCCAACCAGTAGTCCCTGAGATTAGCGCGTTCAAACAAACAAACAAACTCTTCAGCTTTATAATATTAGTATAGATATAGATATAAAATTCTCGTGTCACAGTTTTCCTTCCCATAATCCCCCGAAACGGCTGGACCGATTTAAACGAAATTTTGAGAGCATATTGGGTAGGTCTGAGAATCGGCCAACATCTATTTTTCATACCCCTAAGTGAGCAGCGGGTGAAACCGCTGGGCACAGCTAGTAGATTTATATTATTATCGATTTTAAAAGGGTGACTGTAAATTAAAGTTTTAGGGGAACTACAACAGCTAAACGTGAGTTTTATAATGCTTAAAAGTAATCACGATTCAATGCAGTTAACAAAATTAAAAATATAGATGTTACTAGCTTTTGCCCGCGGCTTCGCTCGCGCAAAATTCTTGGTTACACAGTTCCCCTAGCGCCTTATTGATTTGTTATAGCAACGCTAAGTTTTCCCTTTTCTTCCCTCTTTCTCCCTCAAATCCCACTTTAAAAAAAATATGTCTATGTTCGTCTCCTGGTTCTCAACTATCTCTGTACTCTTCAAAATCGGTTTAGCCATTAAAGCGTAAAGAGGTAACAAACAAACAAACAACCAAACTCACTTTCACTTTTATTATCGTTCCGATCGAGCCGTTAGATGGCGTACACATCGATTACGTTAACGTGTGCGTGCATCATGCAAAATCAGTGGGGTGTACAGACGCCTGCACATCAAGCTACTACAATCTGTCAGATTTCTTTGATAGATTTTAGACTTTATTTCTAAAGTATTAGGTTCAAGGTTCATTGGGGAAAATTTACAGTTTCGGGTAGCTTGACCTGCAGGCGTCTGTACTATTCGCCTTAAGTGACAAAAATAATTAAGATACGTTTTATTAAGTAAGCGACTGACTGTGAGTGACGAGAAATCAGCAGAGCAGTAACTTACAAACATTAATTTGAGTTACTTGAAATCCAAAATGAGAAGCTTCATAATATTTAAGCGACTTAATATTTGTATAACTGTCAACGTTAGGTCCGGCATTTTATATTAACAGTCATTCAAATCATTACACATATAACCTATACTGTGATAATCAAGTTTGCATATGATAATACCTTTGATGATAGCGTGAGTTTGCATATGATGATGCCTATGATGATAGCGTAGTTTGCATATGATGATGCCTTTGATGATAGTGTTAGTTTGCGTATGATGATAGCGATAGTTTGAATATGATGATGCCTTTGATGATAGTGTTAGTTTGCGTATGATGATAGCGATAGTTTGAATATGATGATGCCTTTGATGATAGTGTTAGTTTGCGTATGATGATAGCGATAGTTTGAATATGATGATGCCTTTGATGATAGCGTTAGTTTGCATATGATGATAGCGATAGTTTGAATATGATGATGCCTATGATGATAGCGTTAGTTTGCATATGATGATAGCGATAGTTTGAATATGATGATGCCTATGATGATAGTGTTAGTTTGCATATGATGCTAGCGTTAGTTTGCATATGATGATGCGATGAGTACAGTAAGTTTGAAGACTAATAGTATGATCGTCGACCTGTCCAGTCTTGAGTCGAGTTAAAAAAAAGACCCAAAACACGCAGTCCTAATTCTTCTGATTCATGTGCGGATTGTATACTTCCGCCTCGAGAGACGCTCTGGGCCTCAGAAGCAACGACATGATTCCCGAACATAGGCGCAGGCTTGTGGCCGTCTAGTGACGACAGGCCGTACGGACGGCGCACGAGTCTAGTATCAAGACCACTGCTTTCGAAAGAGATACCGCAGCTCCGGAAAATGAAGGGCGAAAATGCGATGGTTAAGAAATGATAGAGTAAAACAAAAAGAAGTATTATTAACCTTAGTTGTGTCATCTGCCTGCCTTCGATTGACGACTAAAGCCTCTATGCTTGGCATTATCCTTGCTTCAGGTTCAGGTACAGGTACAGGTACAGGCACAGGTACAGGCTTATCTTCTGGAGCTATCGGAGTTGAGTCCATGGGGGTCGAAAGAGTTGTAACCGACATTGTGGTCATCTTGGTATTAGTTTTGCTGTCTTTATTCAAAACGTCTTTTAAAAGTAACAGTTTGACAGACCAGGACAGTTCTTTGTATATCGAGTCGTTCAGCATCTTCTTCAAGTCATTCGTGTGGACCGCTGCCGACAAGAGTAGTGGTTATGTTTTTTTTTTTATTTATTTATTTAACACTTCAAGTACAAAGTACAGTGGCGGACTTAATGCCATAGGCATTTTCTACCAGTCAGCCTTTAGGTGATGCAGAGACAAACAGAGGTAGGTGTAAAACAAATATATATATACTAGCTGTTCCACGCGGTTTCACCCACGCTGCTCAGCACCTGTTGGTCGTAGCATGATGTTATATAGCCTATAGCCTTCCTCATGAAATGGACTATCCAACACTAAAAGAATTTTCCAATTCCAACCAGTAGTCCCTGAGATTAGCGCGTTCAAACAAACAAACTCTTCAGCTTTATAATATTAGTATAGATATATAAAATACTATAAATAAATATCAAAGAACACTAAGTAAAAATACAAACAATGAGTAAAACATTAACTATGTGACGATACTGACGACTTTTTGCGAAGAAACTCACTAACTTTATGCTTAAAAGATAAACGGTTGGTTGCCATCCTGATTTCCTGGGGAAGCACATTCCATAACGAAATAGACTGGACGAAGTATGATCGGTGAATTAAATCAGTGCGGTGAGAGGGACAATGTAGAATACAGTACTCCGATGCACGCAGACTCCTATTATGGTTGGCACAAATATACTGTAAGTGGGGAGCAAGGTAACTAGGGGATGTAGGAGAAACAAGAAAAGCTTAAGAATTTTTTTTGAGTAAGAGTTAAAGGACAATGTCCAAAATGGCCGTGCCTTAAATACCTAATCATATTTCGAATTTCATTATGTCATTAATGTAATCTTCAACAATCATTTTTTGGCTCATTATGTTTTTGGATCACGGCTAGCAGCCACACGTGCTGGGGCATAAATCTGCTATTACAATAGTATCAGAATGGTCAAATAGTTGATTTTGACAAGTTTAGTATGTAGTAGATTACCAAAATTTTCAAAATCACCCATTTTTTTTTAAGCTGTAAATCATATTAGAATGTTTTACAATCAGTGTGTATCAGTTTATTGTGCAGTTCAGCTACCCTACCATGACGTCTTAAAGCAGAACTTATTCCGCTGAGGGAAGAGACAGAGCTATACACGGTGTTTAGCACCATCTCTTTCTCACACAGGAATAAGAACTGCTATAAGATGTCATGGTAACTCTACTGTACAATAAAGAGTATCGGAATATTTTTTGTCTTTTTTATAATGTTAGTTGCAAATACTTCTGTAACACGGTCTAGCTGTTTGGCAAAATTTACAATTTACTAGCTGTGCCCAGCGGTTTCACCCGCTGAGGTTTAGGGGTAAGGTTAGACATGCTTTTATTAAAGAACCTGATTGTTCAGGTAGCAAGCACATGTGGAGACTTTTATTTTGATGCACATCCTGTGTACAGTTATGAGCAATAACATGTTTCAAACCTTACCAAAATTCAGAACCAAAAATAGATGTTAGCCGATTCTCAGACCTACCTAATATGTACTTACCAAAAATTTCATAAGAATCGGTCGAGCCGTTTCGAAGGAGTACGGTAACTAACATTGTGACACGGAAATTTTATATATTAGATAGTATTTTACGCGACAAATGACAGTCAGGTCATCTACATCTAATGTATGAATACTCATCTATACTTAATATTATAAAGCTGAAGAGTTTGTTTGTTTGTTTGAACGCGCTAATCTCAGGGACTACTGGTTGGAATTGGAAAATTCTTTTAGTGTTGGATAGTCCATTTCTTGAGGAAGGCTATAGGCTATATAACATCACGCTACAACAAACAGGTGCTGAGCAGCGTGGGTGAAACCGCGTGGAACAGCTAATAATAAATAAGGCTCTAGTGCAAAAACTACATGTAGCGGGTACCTGCAAATCAAGAAAGGGGAACTGTGTTACCCCGAACTTACGAGCGAAGCCGCGGACAAAAGGTAGTCTGTTAATAAAATAAAACCTTTTTTTTTCATAAAGTTACTGGCACTTTATTTTATAGAATTAAAAGTACAGCCAGGACCTAACAGTAGCCCTACTATGACCTCTTAAAGCAATTCTTATTCCGCTGAGGGAAAGAGACAGAGCTATACAAGGTGTCTAGCACCATCTCTTTCACTCAGTGGAATAAGAATTGCTATAAGATGTCATAGTAGCCTTTCAGGCCTTCTGACGAGCTTCCAAAACGGTTTAATTGAAGTGACAGTTTAGATTCTCCATCCATAATCGATTGGGTACATCCCTTTGGTGGTAGGGGTTGTTGTGGGATAGAGCCTGTCTAGGACTTGCTTCTGTATCCTCAACTTCTTTGTTGTCACCATGTCCAAAGTTTGCTTATAGAGTTTCGCGACCTTCTGCTTCGCTTGTATAGCTTTGAGTTCTTCAGATGTCTGCTCACGATACTTTGTACCTAAAGGCGTCAGTACGCCATATTTCCTTTGAATTTCATGTAACATATTTGCTGAAAAACAAGTGAAATTGTTACTACACTTACATCCGCGGATTCGCTCTGAAGAAGCAGTTTAAAAAGCTTGTGTGTTAATCCAGGTTATAAAGTATATGTGTGCCAAAATTCATTTATATCTGTTCAGTGGTTTTTGCGTGAAAGAGTTACAAAAAAACATACATATATCAGTCAAGTTCTTAATTTAAATAGAAGTAGATTTTGGGTTGGGATTTGGGTTTTTTGGAAACCAAATGACAAAATGGCGGTGGAGTCGTGGCTTGGGTACACTTGAGCCCCACCTGCGCCTGCACCTCGCCTCTGCCTCGCCTTCACCTCGCCCGCGCCGCAACTCTTGTATATGAGCGCACTGGCTTTCATTTGTAAAAAAAATCTTGTTGCGCCGCGCCTCAACTGCACCTCGACTGTTAATCGTGTGAGCGCCTTAGGCACACCTCTGCCAAACCCTTTGGGATTATAAGGCATTACGTTACACTAAAAAAATAATCTGATATCCCAACTTACTGAGATGCTCTACCTCCCAATAGAGGTTTTCAATTTCTTCCAAATACATAAGAATTTCCATGGACCAAAGTTGTTTACCCATGAACATAGTTGTGTTATATTTATCAATCATTTTCCTATATTTCTCAAATATAGTAAAAGTCAGGTAACCAATCTAAAAAAAAAGGAAGATAAACTTTGTACTCAAATAATTATGGTAATTGGGTAGTTGACACCATTAACCAATAATTTAAAAACACAATTTTTCTGAAAGAACACCTTATTCTAGACCTGAGAACTCCATTCATTTCAAAATAACTTTAAAATTCGATTTTTAGTTGCTTTTAAATCAATAAATAGTTGCATCATTGACTTGACAACTTAGTGACGTCGTCGGTTGCGAGTCTCATACAAAATCTATGGGAGAAGCGCGTTTTGACAGGTCATAAAAAGTATATCAATTGATTGGTGGTGTCATCTACCCTATTGGTACTAACACTTTAAAAATAAATAAATATAATTCATTTAATGCAGGTAGGTACTTAAAATACATCTAAAATAATATAGGTACATAATTTTATAAAGATTTGTTTGTTTGTTTGTACCGAATAGACTCCAAAAATACGGGACCGATTTCAACCATTTATTCACTACTTAATAGGAAGTAACATAGGCAACATCACGCTACTACCCACGGGAGCGGGGCAGCGACCAAAGACGCGGGTGAAAACGCGCAATACAGCTAGTATTGCATTACACCATAATTAATCAGGGCTTGATACAGAAAGCAGTACTCTTGGAGACGGCTCGTATTAAATAAATAAATAATATATTTTACGTGATGGAATATGTGAAAATATAAAAAAAAAACTGTGTTCGATTTATCGAATAAACGAAATCATAAAAACATTAAACTATTCAGCCAGAATTTAGTATTCAATTAATTATTTATGATTACTTTTTGTTGTAATTTTAAAGGCGGGACCCACCGTGACGTCAGAGAGGCTACGCATGTGCGTCAAGATTCGTAATACAAAAAAAAAACCAGTGAAGTTTGAATCAGACTCGCGCACCAACGGTTCCGTACAGACTTGCGACATAAACGGCTATATACAAGGTGTCTCAAAAGAAATTTATATTTAGGGAAGAAAAAATTATTAATTATTAAAATACACTTTTTGGGAATTTATTTCTTGAAAATAATATTATCTATAGTACGGCCAACGAGAAGCAATACGAAAGGTCATTAACCTAAAGAACAACTGTGGCGTTGACAATCTAATATTTAGCTCTTTCCATCTTGTGCCTTTGTCGTAATGTCTCGTTCTCCCGGCAAAAACATGACAACGTTAAGACGGGTTCGCCAACATTCGGGCGGCCATTTTAGATGGGGTATTAGCATGGGTTTTGTTTACATTTGGTATCGCTTCTCGTTGGCCGTGCTATAAAT
Organism: Ochropleura leucogaster; assembly: GCA_958449745.1. Taxonomy (NCBI): domain Eukaryota; kingdom Metazoa; phylum Arthropoda; class Insecta; order Lepidoptera; family Noctuidae; genus Ochropleura; species Ochropleura leucogaster. The sequence goes on along the minus strand of OY288230.1, from coordinate 6,364,116 downwards.
GTAGACCCTCGCATTCTCGGCACTCATTTAATCGAACAGTAAAATTATTAGACTCGGGGATGGCTGCCATTTCGTGACGGATATTTTCTTTCAAAAGCGCCAGTGAAGTCGGTTCATTGGCGCATAATGCGATGTAATGATGATGCATAAATGCTAGCAAAGGAGGTGGCCGGGCGTTTGAGGGAGAGAACATCTGCCCAACCGCACCGGGCGCCGGGCGCCGCGAGACGACTCCCGGCCACCGTAGATGCGGGCCTGTGGGCGGTGAGCAATGGGTAGTTCACCGTCCGTCCGTCGATTGACGACAGGCCGTGTCGACGGCGCGTTTGTGTTTTACGCGCGCCTCAATGAGATGTTAGCAAGGCAGGGCCTCCGCCTGCCGGGGTTGCAGGTTGTTCGAAAAGAGATACCGCGGCCCCGGAACGCAAAGGGCAATAGAAGGAACATGGGTGGATTTTAGTCAGAAAAAATCTGACACTCGCCCCGCTCCGCCCAGAGAGGAGGAAGTTATTTGATGATGTCCCACCTCAAAAAAAAAGGTGTATGGTAAATATCCCGTTTCAAGTGATAAATTTTTTTTTAGTCTGTTTAGGTCTGTGTGTCCACGACGTGTTAATGCTGTGTGTGTGTGTGTGTGTGTGTGTGTGTGAGAGAGCTTGTGTCAAAAGAGTGTTAAAAGAGTGTCCATGGAGTTACTTGCCCATTCTTCTCCATATAGATCAACGCTTTGGAATGGACAACTACAGTACTTTCACAAGTTATTGTGCCTTGTGACCGGGACCGTAGATTCTTGTTTTTAAGACATTAAAAGTGCCTGTAATGGTCTACGTCTAATAGAAATAAATGATTTGGTTTGAATAGGGTATTTTACTCTATATGAAAGAAATTCTAAAAATATACAATTCAGATAGCTTAGGCAATAAGCAGTCGGAAAATGTTAAATTTTGTTAATAAAACAACTAAATAAATTTTAAAATTGATTTCAAAGTTTTCACTTTTTTTAGTCTGTTGTTTTACTAAGCGAAACAGTGTCCGCCATGATTATTACGTCCTAAGGTCATGCAAACAAAAAGTGACAACTGTCAACTGAGCAACTATTACTATTTTTGTATTATAAAACTTTACATTTAAATTTTTATTGAAATAATAGTAATACTACCATGGAAGAAATAAATACTACCATATAATAATACTTTAAACTATAGCGAAAAATACAACTAAACAGAAAGACTAATAATAGCACATTTGTTTACGTGACCAACCGACGACGTCATGACCACAGAGTAACATGGCGTCAAGCGTTTTTGTGATTTTACGCGCGAAAATAGAAATTGTAAAATTGAAATGCAGTTTTATGGCACTTATCGATTGAATATTATTTTTTTGTTTTTTTTTTTGGTGGTTTACTATGACTCTAGGAACAAAATGAGATACTTTTTAAAAATGGGTGTAATACCGTATTGTCGTTTATTATTCTTACCTCAAATGATGGCTTGTTGATGTGTTTCTGCCTAAGGCTCTCCACTCCATCCAGAATACTGAAGGTAGATTTTATAATATCTCGACCAGTTTTAACTAGAAGTCCCATCGATACTTTATCATCATAGCTCACATATTCTGTTCCACAAACATGGCGATCTGTGTAAGGATAGCGCTTCGTTTATCAGCACCGAAATTATTTTTTTCCATCCCTTGCATTCGCTCCGGACTTTTTTTTTAAACATACTTTAGGGATTTAGTTCTCCTGTATCGTTGGTACAGACGCCTGCACATCAAGCTACTACAATCTGTTAGATTTCTTTGATAAATTTTCGACTTTATTTCTAAAGTATTAAGGTTCAAGGTTCATTGGGAAAAATTGACAGTTTCGGGTATCTTGACCTGCAGGCGTCTGTACATTTACAAGCATTTGGAAGAGTGAGGAACGGTATGCTGCCGCCCGCATCATCAATGAGAATAAACTTGTGTGTGTGATCATTCGCAAATGATGGTTCTACCCTGAACCATCATTTGCAAGAGTAAGCGCGAAAACAGAAAAGAATGGGAGCATGAAATCGGCCGAAGCTATCAATCATATATCAATACTAGCTGTGCCCAGCGGCTTCACCCGCTGCCCACTTAGGGCTATGAAAAATTGATGTTGACCGATTCTCAGACCTACCCGATATGTACACAAAATTTCGTTTAAATCGGTCCAGCCGTTTCGGAGGAGTATGGGAACGAAAACTGTGACACGAGAATTTTATATATTAGACTAGCTGTTCCCAGCGGTTTCACCCGCTGCTCACTTAGGGGTATAAAAAATAGATGTTGGCCGATTTTCAGACCTACCCGATATGTACACAAAATTTCGTTTAAATCGGTCCAGCCGTTTCGGAGGAGTATGGGAACGAAAACTGTGACACGAGAATTTTATATATTAGACTAGCTGTTCCCAGCGGTTTCACCCGCTGCTCACTTAGGGGTATAAAAAATAGATGTTGGCCGATTTTCAGACCTACCCGATATGTACACAAAGTTTCGTTTGAATCGGTCCAACCGTTTCGGAGGAGTATGGGAACGGAAACTGTGTAAGGTTGTGTGTTCGGGGAGATGAGTAAAACAAGGTGTCTATTAGGAGTCGTGTTTAATACTGTCTTAATATTAGTGTACAATGGTTTATATAGGTTTAGATACACATACATCAGTCTTACACACTACACGCCCACCGGCAAAATAAAATAAAATTAATGGTTACATTTAATTTTATTTTAAGGTTATATTTGTTTAGATACCTAATAATATTTTAATGCAATAAGCAGACAATATTATAAAAGAAGAATAGTAGATTATTAACCAAGGGGATAAAGCAGTGTCTTCTGTCGTGGGTGACAATTTAAATCGCGAGCGTAACGAAGGACTCGAGGTTTACTCCCGAGCGTAGCGAGGGTGTTAAAAACTTAAATCACGAGCGAAGCGAGGGATTTAAGACGAGTCCTGAGTGTAGCGAGAGATTTAAGTTTACCCAAGACTAAGACAGCTTTATCACCCAGGAAAATACTCTACTTTTCGTACCATTTGCGAAAAAATTAACACAGTAATAATATGAGATAAGCATTTATTAAAAATAATGACATTAAAAGTAAAAGTTAAGATTCGAACATTGGTCCAATTATTTATAAAGAGAGCTACACTTTTGTTTGGTACATTTATTGTTGATGAGTATGATTGCGGCAGCATTTGCACTGATGGAATCCGACAATACACTGTCACTGTCGCTTTGATTTAACAATGTATTTTTAGAACATTAACATATTTATAAAAATAAACTTAACGTTTATGTATTTGAAGAAAACAAAATCGCGGCAAATTCCTAGACTAATATGTTTTGTCGGAAAAGCAAAGGCATCAAGCTCATACGACCTCGTCGGTTTTGGTAATTTTATTTAATAATCATAACTGCATATTAATTGCGTCTTCCTTTTTTAAAAAGATGCTTAATGCTTTATATACCTACAAACTCAATGGTGTAAACACAGATGTAGTTCAGTATTAAGTATTCCAATTTTAAATCACATTCTCTCCCTAGGGGATGAATGAAATTCAGTACAATTTTCTCTCCCTGTTTTTGACAGATTAAAAATGACTATTGTTATGTTCGCTTTTTGTGGCATAGAATGTCACTTTTTTGAGCAAGTGGTACGTAAAATTTTATATGCAGTTTTGTCATCACCAGCTTGCGCGACCGTCAAATCCACAAAAAGCTGCTCGACGTTGGCTCCAAATTTTTCAATAGACGAACCATTTTGGTTGATTTGTGTCATTTTCTTGTGAATTGCTGTGCTCGATTTTTTTGGTAAGTAGGTGTTGACGCATTTCAATAATAAGCGATTCACAATTATCATGAGATGTTGACAATCTTAGTTTTGCGTTCTCGTTTAATCGTGTTTTTAATATAAATTTTATTAGCATTTTGTTGCCTTCTCCGGTCAGTGAAGAACTATATAATTCTATAGTATCTATTAAACTTTTCGTGACATTTTCATCACCATTCATAATTGGCAGTAAAGCCACGGCAGTCCTATAGTTAAAAGCCTCCATATTACTTCAATTCTAGTTTCGACCGTACACTCAGTACCTGGTTGAGAAGTTTCGGTGCAAAATGATTCTATTTGGGCAAAAGTCTTTTCAAATAAATCACAACATGACTGTGTTAGCTTAATAATATTTAGTAGAGTTATTTTTGTCTCTGGTCATTTAAATCTATTGTCGTTGATGTGAAATGTCACTTTGATGTCTGTGGACATCAATGTGACAACTACGTCTCCCGCCCTTTTTTTGAAATGGATTATTGATTGGATACCTAATGGATATAAGAAAAGTACTCTGTGTTAACAGTCGAAGAGTACGGATTGAAAGCAATTATTCCTGTATTTTTAATCAAGTGAACCTGCAGTGATCCTTCAACTGTATATCCTGTAAAACACTTGTACTAAGTTGTCAATCTGTATTGATAAGGTACTAATACATTCATCAAATTGACGTTTTAACTCTGTAGCTTCTTGTAGCTTTTGTTTTAGAACTGAAGGGCTACTATGACATAGCAATTCTTATTCCACTGAGTGAAAGAGATGGTGCTAGACACCCTGTATAGCTCTGTCTCTTTCCCTCAGCGGAATAAGAATTGCTTTAAGAGGTCATAGTAGGGCTACTGTTTCTGTTCTTTTAGAATAACCTAGTTTAATTAAATTATTTCCATTTTTTTTTTAATGTTTATTTAACGACTTAAGCTCATTTGCCATTACAATCTCAATCTCAATATATTTACTTACCAAACAATGTAAAGAAAAAAAAATTATAAGAACATGTTTATATAAAAACTAATAGATTAAGAACCTAGACATTCTTCCAATTCACTAATCACACACTACACTTGTCACAAACTTGATTCACCTACTGCGGTTTCTGGCCTCTGATACCCGCCTCCTGGCGAGCCTGCATGCGCGCCTCCTGTCGCTGTTGGCGACACTCGTAACAAGCACGAGTCTCCGGATTCGGTCGACGAAAAGAACGGGTCAGGTTTTGTGCGAACACCTCATTCTTGATCCACGAATGATGGCAATTTCGGTACAGTTTATAAACCGCATAAAGTCCAACGATACTGAGCAAAGTACAAATTATGAACATCACTATACTTATCTTTGATAAGTGATACTCCTGTATAGAAGCTGAAATTGAACCACCTGATGCACTGTGCGCTATAAAAACGTTCGATCGGCACATTTTTTTTTTATATTTAATTTAAACGGCGAAAGATGATGATTTTGGTGTGAAATTTGGAACTTGAGAAAGGACATAGGAAAGTTTTTATTACAAAAATAAAAATAAAATTTATTCCAGACATACAGCGCCATCTATTGGTCAGAAGTCGGCATCAATTCAGTACTATAAAATAAATGTTGAGCTGTTAATATGCTCCGTGCTGCCGGAAGTCACTATTCCACGCGAATGAAGTCGCGAGCAAAAGCTAGTAGTTTCCAGGGACTGAATTACCCAAAAATTAAGGTACCTTTATATTTCGGTATGACGTCATACCGTTAAATAAGGGTTACCGAAATATTTCGAAACCGTTATTTTTTTCAGTAGCCGAATTTTGAGGTTGGAAATGCGTACCGGTATGTTTCGGTAGAAGTACTGTAACCTTTATAAATAAAACGGTAGCGGTACCTTAACCTTAATAAATAGGGGTTTTCTTTGACCCACCGCCTCGCCGCTCTGTATGTCTCTCATAAACGTGTACAATTATATTAAACGCAAGTAAACTTGTGTAAGAAAGAGACAAGTTCTAACGTGTTCAACCGCCTGCGCACGCGCGCCGCGCCCCGTTTCGCCTGTTTTTCAGTACCGAAATCGTGTAAAGGTTAAATAACAATTTAGTGCAACCATTATTTATAAAGGTACCGGTATAGCTCAACCTTTATTTTAAAGCGGTACCGGTATATTTTTGAGGTACCTTAACCTTTAACCGAAACCGCTTTCAGTCCCTGGTAGTTTCATAAGACAATGTTAAATGCTTATTTATGAATGCTTTATTCTGTGATAAGTTTTTGAACATATATTACTATGTACTTATCAAGGTGTTACTAGCGTGTAAAAGTGTTTGTTATTATTATTTGTGTTGTTGTTACTTTATTATTTAAGATACAGTTATGTATATTTTGTTATGTTAATAAAGATTTTTTCTAAACTAACTAACTAACCGCGTTGGATGGCAATGCTTATATTTTGCGCAAAAAACAGGCCAGCCCTCTGGTCACGAGAAAAGTCGGCCAACCGCTTGGCGATTTTTCGAAATACTACATGGACACTCGGTCCCCATGGCCCTAGTTTTTATTTTTATTATTAGTCTATTTATAATTTACTAGCTGTTCCACACGGTTTCACCCACGCTGCTCAGCACCTGTTGGTCGTAGCGTGATGTTATATAGCCTATAGCCTTCCTCAAGAAATTGACTATCCAACACTAAAAGAATTTTCCAATTCCAACCAGTAGTTCCTGAGATTAGCGCGTTCAAACAAACAAACAAACAAACTCTTCAGCTTTATAATATTAAGTATAGATATAAATATTACGGTGTTTGTTCTAGCATTATTAATGAGGTAATGATTTCAAATATTAGAAGAGAGAGAATATAAGATGTCTCATGTGAATGATTGGTCAGACAGTAAGGTGACTGTTCATGTTCATAGTCACATAGTCTAAAGATAAGAATAGAAACTGCTTAGAATGTAGTAATAAACTAATTTGATAAACCTAATTAAAATTAAAAAAAAGAAATTTTAATTAGTACATCAGTAAAACATTTTACTGATGTAGGTACTAATTAAATTAAATTTGTGATGTAATTTTTCGTTATTTATGATGAAATAAAAAAACGTGTGTGTGTCAGGTCCGACGCACGACTGGAGTTTACTCCTTAAGTACGAGTATCTAACCATACGCAAAAAGAGTTTATTCAACTGAAAAAATATTAATATCATATGAAAGGGTAAATTCACAAATTAATGAAAAAAAAATTCAATATAAATACATCGACACTGATAGAAACAAACAAGCCCAATAACATATAGTATATAGGTATAGTCGCCTATACAGCATACCATTATGTACGTCTTAATACACTCACAGCCAAATTAGAAAGTTGCGCACTAAAGGTGCGCACCAAAAACGTGACACATTTTCGTTACTTTAGTAGGTTTTACCCCTCGGATTTTCCTCATACCGGACGCCTTATATATGAAAATCGATTCTTAAGGAGTAAACTCCAATAAGTAACAAAAAATTACAAAATGTTTTAAAGTTTTCTGAAAAAATTGAAGGCGTGTGTTCGACCCGTCGCGTCATTGCGTTTGTTTTTAAAATACTAATTCACAACTTTAAATTTACATTAAATTGGTACTTGTATTTATACAAGTACCAATTTAATGTAAAATCCTTAAATTAAATAACAACATGACTGTAAAATGTTTAACACATTTGCGAGGAAACAAAAAAATACATTTTAAATAAACTCAATCTGTGAATGCACACTGACTGTTGCTTTCCCGCCATTTTATCAGCGAGCTAGCGCTGCCTACTTTCGAATTAGTTCGAAATTTGAATAGCAACAGCGCTAAGCGACAAAACCCTATAAAATTTAAATAAATTAAAGAAAAAGAATAGCAACAGCGCACTGCTCACTAGCTGGAGTCGTGCGGCGGCGATCAGTTCCAAATTTGAAATGGCAAATAATACTGTTATTTGCTATGATAACACACGCGTTTTTTATGATCCTCTTTACATATTTAAAACCGGTGGAATTACATCAGCTTTACGAGCAAGGGTGGTAAAAAATGTTTTAAACACTAAAGCCCCAGCGGCAAAAAAACGTGCCAGTACTAGCTACCGTTAAGCCCCGCTGGCACAAATTTGTGCCATCCAACCGAATAATTAAAAACTGTATTTGTATTATAGATAGGGTTCAGTACAAACTTGTAACATAAACGGCCTTATCTTTTGAATGCGTATATTCAGAGGTTTAGCAGCCTTTTATATTACAACCCCGTGTAGTCATATTTTGTACTAAGCGATATTCTGCTGAGTTCAATAAACAATTATTATTTCAATTTCAAGTAGACTCCTTCACGCGTTCCCCAGATAAAGGGCCTTGACGGACAGACAGATGGAAACAAAGTTATCCTATACGGGACGTTCCAGGCGCAGCGCGACGACTCCCTACCACCATAAACTCTGGTCAATGGACGGGGAGCCATGGGTAGCTCATCGTCCGTCCGTCAATTGACGAGCAGCCACGTCGACGGCGCGCCTCCAAAGGATGACAGCAAAACTTAATGTCCGCTCCACACTTACCCCGCGAATCGCGCGAGAAGTCGCGGCGAGAAAGTAGCGCGAAGACAGCGCGACGTGGACAAGGCTCCATATTTGCAATATTCGCGCAGTTTTAACAGTAACGTTCTCGTGTTCGAATATGATGGACGTCGAAAAAGAAGTGTGTATCGCTGCGTCTTTCGTTTTGTGCGCACTAGCATAAAATAATTTGCATGCATTTAGAATTTGCATCCCACAATATAGGTTCGGTTTGGTAGTATTCTAGAAATTGCAGCTCTAAATGGTTTGTCCACTGCACGCTCATTTTCTCGGTATACCTACTCACACGACAAGACACCTCCGTTGCTAACAACAAACTGAGCGAAGCGCTAGTGTGGAGTCTAGACGTGTTCATGCAAAGTTCTCGCGCGCTAGCCCTTTGTCGTGGGTTAAAAAACCGACAGAAATCGGAGAAAAATGCGCGAAGCCGCGAAAAACATGCGACACGGTTCCACATTACGTGTTCTCGCACCTTTCACGCCTTCTCGCGCGATTCGCGGCGTAAGTGTGGAGCGGGCATAACAGGTTCGCTGCCTGCCGGGGTTGTGGGTTGTTCGAAATAGATACCGCGGTTCCGGAACACAACGGGCGTAACGAGGAACATTGATTAATGGATTATTTTCAGTAAACGTATGACATTCCCCCTCGCTCAGCTCAGAGCGGGAGAAGCCATAAACAATATAAACAGAACACTTTTTTGGGTAATTTTTAAGTTTCGAAAATCTAACAACGTGTCCCACCATTTTTTACGTATATTTAATTTATTTGATGTACAGACTACTAAATTAAAACCTTCGTGAAGTGATCTCCTTACATTTGATTTATTAAACCCTCTTAATATAATAATAGTTATTTGTTATACAAGAGTGCAAAGTTGCTTTTTAACCGCGTGTTCAATTTTGATGACCGAGCAAGCGAAGGATTCTAAAATTGAATCACGAGCGCAGCGAGTGATTCAAAATTAGAATCCTGAGCGTTAGCGAGGGAATCAAAAGAGCACGAGGTGAAAAATCTTTGCACTCGAGTGCAACACGTAACTTTTCATTCCACCTCAGCGAGGAAATGACTAAATGCAAAAAGAAAACGTTTACAATCACAAGATAGGTATACTTTTATTTCAGTTTAGGTATTAATTACTACATTATGACAGGTAAGTATTACAGAATAATCTTTAAATTATAATAAAATAATAGTAAGGTATAATTAAGAAAATTTTAAAGTAACGTTGCTACAGTTATTTCAATTGAGTGTAATATTTTTGTTTGGTACTGTAATATTGGTGTTAATCACTTGTGTACTGTTTTTCGGTAAACTATCTGTCTGTATCTGTATGTGTGATGACCAGATGAGGCTCTTTTTAAAAATGCCACTAATTTAGGATAGGTATCGATATGTATGTCTTTTTTCATCTTTATTGTTGCTTTTAGCATCGAATACGTACTCCTATATACTATAGAGTGCTTGCTTCCTTGTTCTCGGATAATTCTATAAAATATGCCAGCAAAACGTTTTCTGAGAAAGTTTTGGCTCCTTTTGCTAGTCGCCACGTGTTGAACATATCGTACTGTTTTAAATACTTCTCGCGTGATTGTTGAGGGAGAAAGCTCATTTGCGCATTATTAACAGTTTCAGTCAATTCTGTTGGCGTCAAACAAACTTCCTCGTCGCTAGAATCACTCATTTTAGTTTTTACACTTGTTTTCAAGTTTCTTGTTTTTAACATAAGGTTTAACAATGACGTGAAAAAATGCCGCGTAATAAACCGCGTACAAAGCAAATTGAAAAAAACACCAAGAAGGTTCCGAGTCTGAGTTTTTAACAAATTAAAAAAAAGTTGTATGATATATTCGGCACCATAGAGGTAGCAGTATCTTTACTGCTACCTCTAGTTTGTAGTTTCTAGTTTGTGAATTAAAAAAAAAACATTAACCTTTCGTGTGTCTATGACGTGGATCCACGCGAGACACAATGCGTAATTAATTGTGTCTGTAATTCCGGCATACGAAAGGTTAAACGTCTTGGTTTAATTTTTTTTTTTTTATTCACAAACTTAGCGCACACGATGTTCTAAATTCAATTTACTTTATCCTCTAGAGAATAAAAACGGCTTTTCCACTCAGATATTGAAGATTAAAAATACTCTTTCCGAGATGGTGGGATGAAAAAAAAAATATATCACTTACATGAGATTATAAGCAAAAAACATAGGAAGGAGCATATTTTTAAATTCATGCATACCGCCGGGCTAAACATCTTGAAATTTAACTAGTTAATTTAAATGCACAGTAAAATGAAATTCGATTATTAATTGCTTACAGGTACCTAAGTATTTGATTAATACTTAATTTGCTATCACGTGTATTCTCATTGGGGAAGTTGACACAAGCGCAAATAATGATCATGGAGTTTCTTGCCCATTCTTTTCCATAGAGATCTACGCTTTGAAATGGGCAACTACAGTACTTTCACAAGTTATTATGTCTTGTGACTGGGACTGTAGGTGCATATTTTTTTTTGTTTTTATGACATTCAAAAGTGCCTGTAATGGTCTTATAGAAGTAAAAATGCTTTGAGTTTGAGCTTGATATAACTTTGAAGAATTGTTTACAAAGTTAGTCAGTACAGCTACCCTACCATGACGTCTTAAAACAGAACTTATTCCACTGAGGGAAAGAGATAGAACTATACCTGTATAGCTCTACTGTCTTTCTCACACAGAATAAGAACTGCTATAAGATGTCATGGTAAGCCTTCTGGTGTGGTGGTACCCTAACAATTATTTATGTAACCAAAGAATTAATTAAAAAATTACATCCAATTCCTACTAGTTTTAATTGCATTCTTAATGAGAAAAATATATATTTAAATAGCTTTTAGAACAGCCGGTATAAACTTGTTAGGGAATTGGTAAAATGTTTAAAATATTAACATTATGTTTAAGTAAGTACTAAAGTATGTATTGATATTAAAGATAAGCTATCTTTGCATTGTATAGATTAAATTTCTTAGCATTATATAATCAGATAGCCCAAATTGTGTGAGCATTACGCACTACAAAGCTATCATTCAATGAAAACCTAAGTCTTTTCTTGACTAATTTGCTCTGGCGGTTGAGAGCATGTCATGCTCACTCAAATGTCTCGCTGATGCGGGTGTGTCGGGTCATTTAGTTCCCTTCAAAATGGTTGAGTTGAATGGTGCTGATCTATGCGTCATGTTCGTGAACGGGCGCTGTACGCTGTACGGGTGCTGCTTTTTTGAATTATTTATTTCTCTTTTATGGACACTTTTAATGTGCACGGCTTGCAACATCGTTCTCACATAGTTTACCATATTAACACGAATGATGTTACCAAGGTTTTGTAACACTATTCTGATTTAAAAGAGTGTCCATGGAGTTTCTTGCCCATTCTTCTCCATAGAGATCAACGCTTTGGAATGGGCAACTACAGTGCTTTCACAAGTTATTATGCCTTGTAACCGGGACTGTAGATTCATTTTGTTTCTTGACATTCAAAAGTGCCTGTGATGATCTAATTGAAATAAATGATTTACACAGTTATTATGCCCTTTTTTTAATCTTCTTTATTTAAGGGATTTTTGTACACAATAAGCGACGATGTCAATCCCATCGTAATTTGTTATTATGCCTTGTGACTGGGACTGTAGCTTAATTTTTATTGTTGTCAATGTTTTGACAGTTCAAAAGTGCCTGTTGATTTGATTTTATTTGATAATTAAATTTTTACATTCAAGTTTTCATTTTAGGTCATTTATTTTACTGTGGTTAATAACCTAATAACTTCTCTCACTCTGGGCGGAGCGGAGGGGACTGTCAGACTTTTATTTACTAAATCCCATCCATGTTCTTTCTTTTGCCGTTAGTTTCGGGGCGCGCTATGCTCCAAAACCCCACGGTGGAGTACACTATGTCGGCTAGCCCAGATTGGGCGGAGCACCGCCGTGCCCTCGTAGAGGCGAGGCTCTCGCGTCGTGCCCTGGTTCAGTCCATGGTACGGAGCGAGAGGGAATGGGAAGCGGTCACTTCCTTCTGCGAAGTAGTCATGCTAGCGAAGGAGGTGGCCGGGCGTTTGAGGAAGAGAACTTCAAACCAACCCAGCCGTCGTTGGTGATGCCCCGGGCGTCGGGAGCCGCGAGATGACTCCCAGCCACTGTGAAGTGGATCTGTGGACAGTGAGCAATTGGAAGCTCACCGTCCGTCCATCCAGTGACGACAAGCCGTGTCGACGGCGCGGTCGTGTTCTACGCGCGGTTGTAATCTACGCGCGGTCGTGTTCTACGCGCGGTCGTGTTCTACGCGCGGTCGTGTTCTACGCGCGGTCGTGTTCTACGCGCGGTCGTGTTCTACGCGCGGTTGTGTTCTACGCGCGGTCGTGTTCTACGCGCCTCAGAGAGTTGTCAGCAGAGCAAAGGAGCCAGGATCACCGCATTGCGGGTTGTTCGAAAGTAATACCGCGGCCCCGGAACATAAAGGGCAATAGAAGGAACATGAATGAGTTTTAGTCAGTAAAAGTCTGTTAATTTTATGATTTCTCACCAGCAAAAAAAGCTATTGAAATGTGTGTAATGTATTTTTCAGGTATTTATGTGGTAACGGAAAGCTTTGACAGACCACGAACGGCAAGTAATGAGGACGAGGTTAGTAGATGGCAACACAGGCATATTATTAATATGACAGAAAACATTATCAAAGGTACTAACTACTTGTTAAGCTACACGATAATTGACAAATGCTTGCACTGACTGGACAGGTCCACTCAATCTTTGTTGTGCTTTCTAAAAAGACTATTTCAGACACTATCTGCATAGTCCTCATGTAAGTTGACCTAGATTTTTTTTATCTGGACCTTAAAAGAGACTATGACCTGTGAGTTGGTTTCAGCTGTTCCTTTAGTTAGTTGGGTACAAAACACCGGCCTCACCTAGTTAAAAAAAAAGACGTGTAAAAGTGTTTGTGAAAACCTACTTGCAAAATAAACATCATTTAATAAAAAACAGGTTTAAGACTGAAAGGTGATGGTCTATAATAATTCGCATGAGATATTGGCAAAGAAAATTTGTGATCTCTTACACAAAAGCCATTAATATACAAGGTGTCTCAAAAGAAATTTTATACTATAGTATATGGAAAATGTAAACAACCCATTTATAACGTATTAAAGTTATTTATATCAGATAAAACACACAAAACACAAAGAATACAGTTTTTAACGCGGCGCTACAACCGTTCGTTCAACACCAAAACGAGAGAGAGGGGGGAGGCGCCGGGGTTGCGGGTTGTTCGAAAGAGATACCGCGGCCTCGGAACGTAAAGATCAAAAGAAGAAACATGGGTGGGTTTTAGTCAGTACAAGTCTGACATGCCCTCCCGCTCCGCCCAGAGCGGGGGAAGTCATTGGATGATTTCCCACCCGAAAAAAAAAAAAAAAAAAACAGGGGTGGAGGCGCGGGGTGCCGCGTTTTGTGAGCGTCGGCACCAAGCGCCGTGATTGGCCGCGGAGCGCGTAAGCGGGCTATTCAAATTTAGTTTACACATCCCGTGGCGATGGCGTGGCGGGGATTTTAAATTATGAGTATGCGCGTGATAGATTATTCAAATTTAATTGAACACAAATAAAGATATACCTATTTTCATTATAATCTTGTTTACATGTGTTATACAACATTCAACAGTTCCTCATCAAAATGTTATCAATATTATTACGAAATACTGTTATTTTATGTTCGACACATCCGATCCGATCACCATTTTCGGCAAGCCGATCCCTTGGGAGAAGCGAGCAAAAAACCTTGGTGTAATCCTGGACAATCGCCTCAACTTAGGAGAGCATAAAGACCCATCATGACGTACGCGTGCCCCGTGTTCGCGCACGTCCTTCCGTCTAGAATCCACAGGATGCAAACCCTCCAGAACAGATTTCTCCGAAAGGCCGTGGGAGCTCCCTGGTACTTAAGGAATATTCGACTACATGTCGATCTCAAAATACCGACCATAGCCCAAACGATGAAACGCCTCACGAAGCGTTTCTTCGATAACGCTGAAAAGCACCCCAACAGTCTCATAGCAGGGACAGCTCGCTATACTCCCACTAGGATAGGGAAAATTCGCCGACCAAGGCATACCCTCATCACTCCCGATGATCCCACCACAAACCTGCAAGAAAGCAGTAGGGAAACCAGCACCATTCGTAAATACAAAAACAGACCGCGATCCGTTTTCCGACCTCGTCGGCGAGGCCCGTCGCGAAACCCCCAGTAACGAAACCGTCCCTTGGTCTACAAGCCAGCCCGCGATGCTGAGCAGTAAATCTCAAAGTCCCTAATTAATCGACCCAGCCACCCTTGTTGCCCTCCCTCAGTGTCGCCCTAAGCCGAGGTCCGTACCCCACAGGGGGTGCCTTTAGCGTGCGAGCACTTAGTATAACAGTAGTTTTTGTAGCCCTGGCTGGGGGCCTTAATTTATTGACGTCACACAGGAAAGTCCGGTAAGCAGTCTAACAACTCAAGAGAGTTGGACTGCGAGTGTACCCAAGATAAAAAAAAAATGTGTTCGACACATTCGCTCCGGAACAGTCACACCGAACGGACCTAAGTTAAGTAACCTTGTGTTGTATTATATACGTCTCTGATATATTTTGCTATATGATTTATGTGTATGCTTAATTTTGTTATTTATTAAGTATGATATAAGTATTTCTATGTTCATAAAATAAATTGCTACGCTATTTTGCTTACTTTATGTGTATGTATACTCTTACAAATAAATACCTAGTTAACAGCTAAGTACCATACTTGTAGTATGGTACCTCAAATTCCACAAGATTATATTTCAAGGCAAGTTGCTGATGAATAATCCTGGGTACTTAGTTGTGCATGCAAGTACGCGCCGTTAGCTAGACGAGAACAACCAGAAATAATAAATGTCCGATGGACTCACCAGGACTGAGGCATGCCCGACACACATCAACCGTCCCATCCTTCATAATATATTTCCGGTAGTTGTTCGTCAACATAACTTCGTCCATAATCGCACAGACAAAACCTACAGTTTCCTCAAAAAGGTCGCTGAATCGTAGCCAGGATACGGATGCTAGAAAATCTACATCGGGCCCATGAAAAGCCCGGTAAAAGCGCCCATATAGCTCCTTGCCTTGACATACTTTCTTGAGATTTTCTTTACAAATGTCGTGTGGGCGACGCGCCTAACGCGCCCGCGCCCCGTCCGGGCCTCGACCCTTGGTCGTGTGGGCGACGCGCCTAAAACATAATAAACTCTAAAATGAAACATAATTAAATAACAATATTGATCAATATTGTTATTTAATTATGTTATTTAACTACCACAAGGCAGAATCTTAAGAGAATCAATAAACAAAACTCACACAGCATGATATCAGTCATTAAATCCAAGAAAGGATATTATAGTTCCTAAACATGAACCCTGTCTCGTCTTTATTACAAAAAAAAAACGTGTAATATAAAAATAATTAATACATAAATAAATATTTATAATTGTACACATAATTGTACTGGGATCGATCCATCATCACTGACAGGACTATTGTAGCAAATAAACCTGATATAGTGGTGGTGGATCGATCAGAGCGGCGCGCAATGATTGTTGACAGAACGGTCCTACGTGACGGCACCTTGTGGAAACCTTTTTCGACATGTGGGACGTGGACCCAGCGATCATTGTGCCGATAGTCGTTACAGCCAATAACTAATTGCCAAGGGCCTCGACCAACACCTGAGAAGGCTCTCGTAAGGCACCTGGATAAAGGGCTTGATACAGAAAGCGGTACTCCTGGACAGGGTTCGTATTGTTAGGAGGTTCCATTCTCTGGAGCTTTGACTGCCGGTAGCTTGGACACTGTGCCCAATACCGGTGGGCTACTATTTTTATATGTTTTAGATAAGAAATATGAAAAAATATTAAAAAAAAAAGGAAGCAATGATACGGTGTTAATGTATGTGCATACTTAAATGGACTCAGACTGAACTTGATGCCCTGGATAGGAGAGTTCGTACACTGCTGAACGCTAACCGGATGCATCACCCAAGATCATCGGTAATGAGGCTGTATATACCTCGGAAGTGCGGGGTTCGAGGTCTTTTAAACGCGAAGACCAAGGTGTGGAACTCTCTACCGGCTTCTGTGTTCCCTACCACATACGACCCGTCTGCCTTTAAAACAAGAGTCAATAGGCATCTTCTGGGCTCGCTCGCTCCATCGTAGACCTCATCTGTCGCTTACCATCAGGCGAGATCGAGGTCAAGAGTGAGGTCATTCTCAATAAAAAAAAAAAAAAAACCTTCCATAACCGAAAGGTGTCCAGTCTCAGTAAACTTAGGCATCTGCCAGTCTGCCAGTTGACCTCGTATATTCCCAGTCGCCCCCGCAAGGATTGCCTCCGGAGGCAAATGGGAATAAAAATTCCCAGTCGCCTCCGGCGGCGACTGGGAAGTCATTGCCCCCACTTCAGTTTCGCTGTACATTGCTTTCTCTATCGTACAGACTAAAAGGTTTTGTTGGTTAAGAGGTGGTGGAGAGGGTGAATATCCTTTGTTTTTCTTATCGCTAAACCTGTTTTAGGCAACACCACGCATGCTGATTTAAACTTTATGTCGTTTCCATTACAGTCCCTTTTTTTATCTCGGTAAAGTATCTCAAGCACAAAAGGACAACTGAGACAGAATACTAGATAATATGATTGATGACTACTACATAATCTGTGGTTTAAGTGTTTTGAAATAATATTTTTAATTAGTTTACTTAGTAAATTATTCTGAACACACACTCTAGGTACATGTTTCAATAAAAAAAATGGGTTTATTCATAACTAGCTTTTGCCCGCGACTTCGTCCGCTCCCGTTTTTGCGACATATTTCGTCACTGGTCATAGCGTGATGTTTTATATAGCCTATTTTCTCTTTTCTTTCTGTTTGTTTTTTATTTTATATATTTTCCGGGATAAAATGTACTCAGTAGGGTGCCCAGGATACTAAAGAATAATCAAACAAAGTTTCACCGTAATCGAACGGGTCCACCCTTTAAAGCAGAACTTTTTATGTCATAATTTTATTTTGCATAACAACGGATGGCATAAACTTCACTTCGCAGAAAATAGTTTTGCAGACACTCATTTATCATACATTCTAAACTCATAATTTTGTAAGTCAGAATCATCTCTAGGCATAAACTTCATTTCCATAATATTTAAAAAGTAGAAACATCATATCGCAGAAAGTTCACAGTCAGAATCGTCTTTTGGCATAATATATTTTATATCGATGATCATTAAACGGCAGAATTGTCATATCGTAGAAAGTTTATAGCTAGGGTCATCTTTGTCATTATAAGTTGTCATTTATTTTGATTAATTATTTCTTTAAAATAATGCCATTTATTTTAGTTACTTATTGTTTAATTAAATTTGAGATAATGTCATTGAATTCAATAAGTAATTAGGAATCCTAATCTAAATAGTTAGGTTCCGGGTAACCTACTTAAAACAATCTCTTTTTTCTATTAACGCAAGTCGTTTCTGCCACTCGCCGGCCGCTGCCGCGGCACCGCTCGCTACGCTCGCTCGGCTCGTGCGTAGGAGGTCACAGTTTTAACCTAACCTAACCTAGCTATTACTGCCGTCTGCATAGTATGCCAAGTGAAATTATACCAAATAATATATTATGCGAAATTTGAACTCTGCGAATCGTAATTATACTAAATGAAATTCTGCCATCTTAAAAGTATGCCATTGTTAATTCGAAGTTTTAAACATTATGCCAAACGATAATTATACCAAATAAATTTTATGCCTTTAAAATGTTCGTTTAAAGAAAATTATGCTAAGTGTGTTATGCCAAATAAATTTCGGAGCATCAAGTTTCTGCCAGATAGAGGGAACCCTAATCGAACCAGTAGTTTTTGCGTGATGCCTGAACAAACCGACAGACAGACAAAAAAAATTTTTAATCACATTTTTAGGTTCGGTGTCGGTCTAGTAACACCATCTGCTACTTATTTTTTTGATTTTTTAAATGTATGTTATTTTAGTGTGTTATTTTTATATTTACGTTTAACATTTGGATACGCAAGGTAAAATAACAAAGTCTATGTTGGAAACTGTATTTTAATGTTATCATCAATCAGATAGATGTAGGTTTGGAATAAATTTCCTTATTATTTTATACTTCACAAGAAACAAAGCAATGTATACCGAAACTGAAGTGGGGGCAGTCGCCGCCGGAGGCGACTGGGAATTTTTATTCCCATTTGCCTCCGGTGGCAATCCTTGCGGGGGCGACTGGGAATATACGGTTGACCTTAGAGTAGTGCAGAAAAATAGCATGGCATGTGCTATTTAATAAATAGAACAAACAGAGCAGAAACAAATAGAATAGTAACGTATACATATAAATGAACAATGTGTAGTGAAAAACTATGTCTTTATATTGTATAAACAATATATAAACAGTACAAGTACAACTTAAAATTTGGTGGCTTATTTTCAACTAGCTGTTCCTCGCGGTTTCACCCACGCTGCTCAGCACCTGTTGATCGAAGCGTGATGTTATATAGCCTATACCCTTCCTCAAGAAATGGGCTATCCAACACTAAAAGAATTTTCCAATTCCTACCAGCAGTCCCTGAGATTAGCGCGTTCAAACAAACAAACTCTTCAGCTTTATAATATTAGTATAGATTTTGGTGGTGAAAATCGCTACCAAAGCCACCAAAATTGAAACCAGGCATAAAAAATACAGATATTAAGATACAATAGAATAAATATCACTGATAAATAAGTTACCCAAATCACTACCTACAATACGTAGCTTACTATTAAAACACAAAAATCACCAGCAAATCAATCCACCAAAATTGAAAAATTCTTGTCCCCGGTTCGACCCAAGAAAGATACTTGTTTTTTGGCGAGCCATTACAGCACTAAGCACACATCTGTTACGCGCCACTTCCCGCGCACGACTGAGAAAAACAGAATAAAAAAGCGATTGGTCGCACACGCACGAATCTTCATGAAAATGTAAATTGAAAAAGTGCTACCAAAATTATGATTTTTGCTAGGACATACTTGAATCGAGTATGCTGTGCTTTTAACATCAATTTTATAATATGATTTAGTTGTTTTTAGATAGTGTGTCATATGCATTTACCAATGAAATAGTTTGTTTTTTACTTCACTTTTAATTGTTACTTTGGTAAATATATTTATATCAAAAAATGGAGCTAGGACAAGCCATCAAACTTGAATTTAAAAGTTTTTTTTCCTATCCTTCCGTAGGTAAGCCTCTCGACGGGCCTCTTGTTCTAGTGGTTAGTGGCCCTGACTGCTGAGCCGGGGGTCGTGGGTTCGATTCCCACCCAGGACAAACTTTGTATGATGAGCATGATTGTTTGTTCTGTGTCTGGGTGTGATTTGTCTATAATATGTATGTATTTATAAATTATATAAGTATGTATATCAGTTGTCTGGTTACCATAACACAAGCTCTGCTTAGCTTGGGATCAGATAGCCGTGTGTGAGTTGTCCCAAGATATGATATGACATATTATGATGATTTAAAAAAAAATTGTGGCCCTAAGTGGAATAAGTTAATGTAATGTTATCTTTTTGTTTCAAGACGCTATGTACAAGTTAAGACACGCGGATGTTGTACAAACAGTATATAAAAACACCTACGGATATGAATTGGGACTCATTGCAGCAGGTACGTCACTTTTAATTATTTCTATCAAAAAAAGAACACTGCTTTTTTTTAAACGTTACCCACACTAGGAATTCCTCCTGTATCGTGGCAGTCCTGTTTTCGTGTCGATCAAGACTTTGTCTAGGTGATACAGCGTAAATGAGGCTGCTAGGGCACGTAACTTGATGCCGAGTCGCCAAAAAACTCGCTCCCATCGTGGAACCACCAATAATTATGTTCCCTGGGCTTGATTGAGATAACCTAGGACCTTGGGAATCTGAAAGGGGTGAGGGAACACCAACGCCAGGTAGTAATTCCACACCTGGGAAATCGCGTAGCAAAACACGGCTTGATCGTCCTTCTGGTCTAAAGGCACGTAATTCGTCACTACATGTGCTCGGTTGGACGCAATTAGGTCGATCAGCGGAACTCCCCATTTGGCAAATATTTTCTTTGTGCATTTTGCAGACAGATGCCACTCTGGAGTTACGCAAAATCTCGACAAGTGATCCGCGTGCCCGTTGTAAATACCTGGTATATAAAAGACGTTCATGTGAATTCGATGGTCCACCATTATTTGGAAAACTTTGTAGGTTAACTCCAGGAGAGGTGCCGATTTGGTACCGCCCTCGTTACGGAGATGTGCGACCACTGACTGTTTATCGCTCTGAATCAAAACAGTCTTGTGTCTCAGGACTGATAATGATTTTCCAAATCTTTTAGGATTGCTAACATTTCCTTTTGGTATCAATAAAGATCTTTCTTGGCTTCTGACCACAGACCTGAGAGAAAAAGATTGTCCAGGCGCACAGTGGTGCAAGTAGTACGGGTATGCGGAAAATACTATTTTTAAATGAAAAGACGATGCGTTCCGTCATAATACGTTATTAAAATGATATAATAAATGTACCAGTAGGTATACAAAGAGAAACATAATACTTAATATAGGTTTTTTTAAGTAACATGAAAATATGCATCATATTTTTTACGTGAATTGAATTATAAAAAAATATATATTGAATTATGTAAAATATACAGTCTTTAAGCATTTCTATATAAATAAATATTAATAAACTAAATAATAAATACAGTTATTAATATTATGCACTATTTCTTCATTACAGAGCGTCATTAGTTAATGACCTGGTATTTCCAAGTTCGCAGGTTATCGCAGCCAAAACTGATGTATTCTTAATCTATAGGGTCTAATTAATCTCCGGAAGTATATTATTACGCAACGGTCGATAACGGAGATTAGTTCTGACCTCATGATTGTAAAAAAAAGGTTCCAAATGACCTTCTTCATTAAAAATGTAATAGCAAGGAATTACTCATTATTTAATTACATATGTTTGCGTATTTTATTAATACACACAATTAACCTATGACTACACTAAAAATAAAAGTTGATTATTAGAGTATTTAGGTTCTATTCATACTTGAAATAACAATATTTTTTGCACAAAATTTGTTACTTCTCGATCACCCTACTTTAGCTTCATATTATTAAGTACTGTGTTATTATTTACCCGTGTTAATTTTAGGACATGTTTGTACTAACATTCTAGTATGTGTGTACCAAATTGTATCCATTTTAAACAAAGTCGCAGCAAAGGACTTTTTTCCGCCCTTGAACCAGTGTGAGGCGTGCCCCACAAGCGATGTCTGACGCATCTGTTGTAAGGAAATGAGAAAGGGGTGGGATGTGTATTACCGACGGAAGATGACAATTCTGGCTCCACCATATCAGATTGTCTATGGCAGCACGAGGTAGGGTGTGTAATAACCTGTGATCCGACCCCAAGATTGCGTTCAGTAGGTTCAGAAGCGCTCGAAAGTTGAGTCTCCCTTTTAGTACTGAAAAGCTGGCAAAATTGAGTAGACCAACTTTGGCTTTGAAGCTCTTTGAGTGTTGTGCGTTGCTTCCATAACAAATGACAAATTTTGTTTGCAAGTCCCGTTTGTTTTCCTTGGGGAAGACGTTTGCAATTCGACCATGGATCCCAATGGATTCCTAGAGGAACACTGGACTTTTCGGCGGTGTGATAATCGACTTTTTGTAATTGATCAGCCAACCTAACGTTTCTAGAGGGTCGAGCACAACCCTCACATGACTCTGAAGCTTGTTTTCGTCCTGGTGAGCGATCAAGAAATCCTCGAAAAAAACTATTATCCTGACACCTCTTTGCCTGAGTGTCTGGGCTATCCAATTTGTAAGCGCAGCAAAAGTCTTGGACGCTGTGCTCAAGCCAAAAGGTAGGCAGGTCATTTCTAGCAATTCGTTGCGATAAATTAGGCGCAGAAACCTTCTGTGGCTGTAAGCAACAGGTAAATGAAAATACGCCTGAGCGAGGTCGATTTTCCATAACCAATCCTGTGGTTGCAACAATAGCTCGTTTCAGAACTCCCTGTTCTATCATTTTGTTTATAACAGGTGTCATTTCGGCAGATTCTGGAACATTTAGGTTTGTTTCTACAATGCTTGGATCCACAAGTGGAGGCTTCTGGCAAAAAGGTAGGTATGCGATACCCTGTTATTATTTTTAGAATGTAATTTTGTGCATTCATTTGTTCCCATTTGTCTCAAAACTGCAGGAGACGGGCCGCTCTGAACGAGTCAATACTTACGTCGTTTGTTGTTATTAGTCTGCTGGGGGGGCGATGATGCGCGTCTCCTCCCATACCTTGGCTGATTATTTTGCCGAGCATTCGACTGGCCTTGAAAGTTATTGCGTTATCGAATTATATTGAGCAGCGTGAGTATCGTAGCCACCTTTCGGAGGTGGGTTACCGCTGCTATAGCCACCTTGCGGAGGTGGGTTACCGCTGCCATAGCCACCTTGCGGAGGTGGGTTGCCGCTGCTATAGCCACCTTGCGTAGTGTGGGTTACTGCTAACACATTGCGCCGCTAAAGGCGCTCGTTTAGCATAAGGTCTGCAGAAACGAAGAAATGGCATAACAAACAAAACATACAGTCGAATTGAGAACCTCCTCCTTATTTATAAACCCCCTTTTGTAATATTTTTCTCAGCAAATTTCATTTGATACCCTTATTACTGGAATACAATAATAGCAGCCGCTCGGGTCGATCTTTAGACGCGCTTGATAAAGTTGGTCTGTGGATGGATGACCACCCGTTACATACCGAGTTTCCTCCGTGCCTCGGAAAGCACGTTAAGCCGTTGGTCCCGGCTGTCATTTGTAGATCTTTGATAGTCGTAACAGGTAGCCAGTGTTCCGAAAGTCTGAAAACCAGTATTACCCAGTACTAACTGGGTTGTGGAGATCAGATGGGGAGTTGCTCCTTGTCAAATACTGATATTCAGCTGCAGCGGGTTAGACTGGAAGCCGACCCCAACATAGTTGGGAGAAGGCTAGACAGATGATGATTACGGGAATGCAATAAGTAGTCCGCCATTTTGGATTGAGATAAAAATCTTTCTTTACAGGTATAATGGAAAAATACCGACATATGCTTGTCATTTACCGGTACTATTCGAATGCCGTGGATTTTAAAAATGGCACTCATACCGTACAACAAATTTTGAACGCGTACGCAAGTATCCGTAAGTATTGTTCCAATTCAATACAATACCTTTATTGTGGATTATTGGTTTGTTTTGTACCTAATACAGGTCTTAAATAATTAAATAGATCAGATATGTCCCGCCCTTGGAGCATACAATACTCCTGTAAGAATATTGGTAAATTATTTAAGAAAAAACTAAACAAATGAATTAAGGTAGTTATAGGGAAGAGAACAAACAGGCTACTGAACACATCATGTCTGAGAGGAATTATATTGGAGCATTGATTTGTCCAATAAGAAATATTTTATAGATTAGTAGCACTTATCTACTCACAGATTGCGAAATGTTTGGTTTAAAACCAAATATCTATTTGATATTTTATACATTTATTATATTGATTGAATAATACATTAACCTGGGCACAGCTAGTTAAAAATAATTCATAACAAAATTCAAATTCACTAATTTTTCTTTAGAAAATAATTAATCGTGTATGCATGTGGCATTATTTTTCAAAACAAAGTCACAATGTTGATATCTTACGACTCCCGGCCACTGTAGATGCGGGTCTGTGGACGGTGAGCAATGGGTAGCTCACCGTCCGTTCATCCAGTGACAAGTGGTTGTATCGAGCAACGGCGCATTAGGCGCGTCGCCCACACGACCAAGAGTCGAGACGCAGACGGGGCGCGGGCGCGTTAGGCGCGTCGCCCACACGACATTTGTAAAGAAAATCTCGTTGCGGGCGTGCCTCTGATCTGAGATTTTCTTTACAAATATCGTGTGGGCGACGCGCCTAACGCGCTCGCGCCTCGACTGCGCCTCGACTCTTGGTCGTGTGGGCGACGCACCTTAGTGTTTTACGCGCGCCTCAAAAGCCGCGTACCCACCTAGCGCACAGGCTCGCGCGGCAGCCTCGGTGTCCGGATCGCGAGCGATGGCTCCCTCGGCAGCCTCAGTAGTTTTGTTCAATTTACACGAGGCCGCCTCGCGAGGCAGGCTGAGCCATCATAAGTCCGAGAGTATTCGTCATGGACAGTCGTGCATTTTCAGCTGCAGCTATTTTCCTAGCTGCTTATTGTTTAAAGAAACGAAAACAGTCACGTATCAACAAAAACCTAGACGCTTCTGGATTGACTTCTCCTGACTGCCCATGATATCAAAATTACACAAGACAAACACGGCAAGAGACAAAACTTGAAGTAGCTTCGCGCGCGAGCCAAAACATAACCGTCCCCACCTATCGCACAGCGCTCACTGAGGCACCTTTGAGCGCGTCAAGTTTACCGACAACACATGGCTCGGGGCCGAGCCGTGCTCGGTCGAGCAAACGCGCGCCCGAGGCAGGCCGAGGCACGTCCACACCAGCCGAGGCATTTGGCTCGCGAGGCTGCCGCGCGAGCCATTTGATGATTTCCCATCCGCAAAAAAAAGGTTGATATCTTAACATTAATTTCTCCATTCAAGTTTCTTAAAGCCTTAATATGAAAAATCAATGTTTTTAAACTTTTTTGGGACCCTCTTATAGAACTGGACGTCTTAAAGCAGAACTTATTCCACTGAGGGAAAGAGATAGAGCTATACAAGGTGTCTAGCACCATCTCTTTCCCTCAGTGGAATAAGTTCTGCTTTAAGACGTCATAGTAGGCCTACTGTTTCTTTTTAACTTTATTTGAAAGCACTAATTTTAAGAAAATTTTAACTATTTGTATGACTGTAAACCCAGTTTACTAGAAATCATAGATATTAGAAAGGAGTATTTAATACTTCTAAGGTAATATACCTTAGTATTAAACACTCCTTTAAGGGTTTTCGTACCTCAAAAAGAAAAGCGGAACTCATATTGGATCACGTTGTCCGTCTGTCTGTCTGTTGAAACCTTATACTCCACTCTGTGGTCCCTTTGTGCTGTAAAAAGGTCAACCCTCTAAAGGTCGCTGCACACAGCGGGCGCGACGCGGCGGGACGGGACGGCGACGCGACGCTGAGCAGTTGTAATGTACTAGATATTACGGACGACGCCACACAGAGCCGTCCCGCTCGACGCGACGGTAACCGTCGCGTCACGCCGCCGTCGCGCCGAGCGGGAATACAAGTCAGAAGCGGCGGGGACGGGCGCGGCGGGACGCGAGCGGCATAGGCAGTATAAAAACAGTATACGTTCGGCGTGAATGGGCGCGACGGGACGGGACGTTATCGCGCCCGCAGTGTGACCGATGCCGTCGCGCCGGCGTCGCGTCGCCGCCCCGTCCCGTCGCGCCCCGTCACGCCACGCCGGCTGTGTGCAGAGACCTTAAGTCTACGGAATCAAAAGATATGTCGCAAGTTTGTACGGAACCCTCGGTGCGCGGGTCCAACTCACACTTAGCTGTTATTTTTTCAACAGAGAGTGACTACAACGAAATGCTACATGAGACGGTATTGTTTTATGAAGTATTAGATTACCATCTCAAATTACAAGCGGCAGATCGAATTAGAGCAAATAGGCTAGCCAGAAAATACAAAAAGGATCCGAAGCTTATGTTATCTATGATTAAGATGGGAATAAATTATGAAGAGGCGATGGAAGGCGGGAAGGGCTTTCCCTTCTTAAGGAGAACGGTGCAAAGAAAAGATGGCCTTAATGTGTCAGAGACAGATTCCATGGAAGATGAGTCGTTTTCAAAAACCATAAGAAATATCTATGAAGTTCCGAGGGCAGGTAATCAGAATAATTGTAGTTTACTAGCTGCGCTCGTCGGTTTCATCCGCGTAGATCCGGATGAAAAGCTTGTGTGTTTATCCTTGTGTGGGTATAAGCTACTACGCACCAATCAGATTAATCAAATTTTATCCAAAACCGTTTTCTCGTTTGAGTTAGAAGGAGTAACAAACATACACAAAAAATCGACCTTATGAGGTTTCAGGGAGAACGTGAACATAACAGTCTTGAGTTAAGTTAGTCAACGGTAAAAATAGTTTATTCCCCTTTTACACATTCACAAAAACATAAGGTTCGGATTTACAATTCGCGTGCGAGTAGTAGGCGCGTTAGCCATGGACTGGCCGCGCAGACGCACGGCGGTCGCAACGCCGTGCGTGAACGCAGGAAAAGAGCGCGCGAATACTTCTTATTGGTAACGTAGCGGAACGCGACCGCGGGACGCTCTTATTGGTCGCGACGTACCTCTTGGGGTTGCTATAACCTTATCATATTATACGTGTTATAGAAAAACAAACTTACCCTAAGTGTAAGTATTTGTTGCGGGTTCTTCAAAAAAGACACTCTAGCCCCGGAACAAAAAGAGCAAAACAACAGCACAGAGGTAGATTATAGTCTGGAATAACACATAGGATACTTTACTTTTCTATATCACGCGGGCGAAGCCGCGGGCGCCAGCTAGTCCTTACTGATATTTTAAAAGCGAAAGTGAGTTTGTTACGCACAAATGGCTGAACCGATTTTGATGAATTTTGGTACAGAGATAGTTGGGACCCTGGAGACGGACATAGGCTATTTTTCTTCAAAAAAAGAGTGAAAAATGAGGGATAAAGAGGAAAAAAAGGGAAAACTTAGCATTGCTATTACAATAAATAAGGCGCTAGGGCAAAAACCACAGGTGGCAAGTACCTGCAAATCAGGAAAGGGGAACTGTCTTATCCCGAATTTAACACGGGTGAAGCCGCGGGCGCCAGCTAGTAGTAGTACATAAAATCTCTTTTAAGGTTTTGATCCCCCAAAAGAGAGAGCCGTCTACGCCTGGGTAACGAAAAATGAGAATAATAATAAAGAAGCAGAATACAAGAGGAACTTACGATACAAAATGTGGGCTGCGAAATGGGACGGATTTAACCCTGATATTGAAGGAGTCAACGTTCCGGATAAAATAGCTAGAATGGGCCTTAAAAACGCAAGCGACTTCCTTATGAAAGAAATAAAAGGTGATTTTATTTAAAAACCACATTTTTATTTGTTTTCTTTATAAAACGTTGCCCTACACTAGGATGATATCTCCAGTATCGTATGTGCGTGTGAACTGAGGGACCACACTTGGGATTGGCGAAATGAAAATGGTAGGATTTAGTAGTAGTCTTAAAACAATTGTAGAACGAATCTGGGAATTTGTAAACAAATATATTAAAAACTACAACTCATAAAGTGTGGTCCCTCAGTTCTACTAACAGACGATCAGCCAGATCTCGCAAAGTATCTTAAAAAATAAGGTTTTGTGAATGCAGAAATTTAGTAAATAATTTGTAAAGAAATTTACTAAATAACAGACCACAAAGCATCAAAGTAAAAAAAGGAAATACGACTGAACTGTGGTCCCTCAGCCCACATAACAAAGGTAGTGATTGTGACTGAAAAAAATAATAAAACCGTTCTTTTTCGACATAAAGATTTAGTAGAAGTCTTAAAACATTTTGTAAAATAAAATGGAGCAAAACTATCGAAGCACTTTGAAGATAGCGATAATTAAAACTGGTCCCTCAGTTTTCTCCTCCACTGACATAATGCATGTGCTAGCTGCTAGACGAGAGGGATATCGCAAACTCTAGTGTACTTAACTTTTAGTAGTAAGTTTCTACTAAATAATAGAAATCTAAAAAAGTGTATTTTTTACCTCTTCGCTGAGATAA
Organism: Ochropleura leucogaster; assembly: GCA_958449745.1. Lineage (NCBI taxonomy): Eukaryota > Metazoa > Arthropoda > Insecta > Lepidoptera > Noctuidae > Ochropleura > Ochropleura leucogaster. Next base: position 6,335,825 of record OY288230.1, on the reverse strand, counting down.
TACTACTTTTTTAATCCTATGAAAATAGATGGAGCAGGGTGACCACACAATAAAACAAAATGTAGACAGTCCTATTATACTTTATTAAATATATATTATTTAGTGTAAACGAAAACAAGATTGTACGGTTAATTTAATACTATATTAAATGGCTTATGTCTATTTAGTAAAAAGTAGATTAAAATCAAAGAATCACATACTATAATACAAAAATAAAATAAAGAAATACTTCTAAGGAATTGTCACTTGAATGTAGCTTAATGAATGTAAGTATATTTGGTGGTCAGTGCTTTCAATAAGTTTGAGATATTGATCATCATAGCAAAAGAAACGCTCATTCATAAAACAGTGAAGTAAAACATTCGTAAAACAGTAGTACACTATGCGTACACACGACGACAGATCAACCTATAAAAAACCAGTTTATGCTGCTCTCTCAACAACTGATCGTACACCATAGATTTCAAGTACAATGAGAGATCCGCATAAACTGGTTTTGTATAGGTTGATCTGTCGTCGTGTGTACGTAAGGCGCGTCGCCCATACGACCAACAGTCGAGGCGCGGGTTTTATGGACGGGCATTAGGCGCGTCGGCGTCGCCCACAAGATCAACAGTCGGAGGTTCAGTTGAGGCGCAGGCACATAACAGGCACGCTGCAACGAGATTTTCTTTACAAATGTCGTGTAGGCGACGCGTCAAACGCGCCTATGCCCCGATTGCGCCTCGACTGTTGGTCGTGTGGGCGACACGCCTTAATAATAATAATCTACTTTTTAATACATACGCGTAAGCCATGTAATGTAGTATTAAACTAACCGTCAGTCTAGTTTTCATAACACCACGCCAGTAATCCCTGAAAGGTTAGGCAGAGGTGTACTTAATAGTACACCCACATTTCACCAATTATGTTTAAGTCCCATATAATAGGAAGCGAGCCTATTACCATCAACTGGGCACAAATCCAGACTCCGTAGCTGCTTCAGAGAAATTCCTAATGTAAAAATGCAATTACGTTTTGCCCGACCGGGAATCGAACCCAAGAGCTCATGCTCAGCAATCGCGCTTGCAACCACTAGACCAACGAGGCAGTCTTTCAATCTTTTTTTCGTTTCGTCTAAATCATTTCTACACTAACATTACAAAGTATGTTATATTATATCACGAGTTGGACAATCAAACTCCTGAGCATCAATTTATTTTACTGCCACAAAACAAAACTACAACAAATATTGTTTACAGGGAAGCTCTGAGGCGCAAAATTTTAGATAGTTCGATTTATTTTATCATACTCAACTAACAAAGTCTACGCGGACAAAGTCACGGGCACAGCTATATTTATAAAGATATTGTGTGAATTTTTCAAAATAACGATAATTGTCAAGATAGTAGGAAAAAATCACTGCTTTCTCGGAGTTATTCTGGCGAGCGCTGCAAAACCTATTAGTAAACAAATAGTGGATTGTTAATAATTATATCGAAACCTGTGCGTTACCAAATATACGCAGACGAAATCGCGGGCAAAATATTAAATAAAGTATAATAGGACTGTCTACATTTTGTTTTATTGTGTGGTCACCCTGCTCCATCTATTTTCATAGGATTAAAAAAGTAGTATTATCTCAGCGAAGAGGTAAAAAATACACATTTTAAGATTTCTATTATTTAGTAGAAACTTACTACTAAAAGTTAAGTACACTAGAGTTTGCGATATCCCTCTCGTCTAGCAGCTAGCACATGCATTATGTCAGTGGAGGAGAAAACTGAGGGACCAGTTTTAATTATCGCTATCTTCAAAGTGCTTCGATAGTTTTGCTCCATTTTATTTTACAAAATGTTTTAAGACTTCTACTAAATCTTTATGTCGAAAAAGAACGGTTTTATTAATTTTTTCAGTCACAATCACTACCTTTGTTATGTGGGCTGAGGGACCACAGTTCAGTCGTATTTTCTTTTTTTACTTTGATGCTTTGTGGTCTGTTATTTAGTAAATTTCTTTACAAATTATTTACTAAATTTCTGCATTCACAAAACCTTATTTTTTAAGATACTTTCCGAGATCTGGCTGATCGTCTGTTAGAACTGAGGGACCACACTTTATGAGTTGTAGTTTTTAATATATTTGTTTACAAATTCCCAGATTCGTTCTACAATTGTTTTAAGACGGGTAGTTCCACTTTGCCCCACCAAGCCCGCCACCCTGGTGTGGCAAAGTGGACTGCCTAAAATTTTGCAGTGGAATATGCCCCACTATTCTGATTTGATGGGGCGGATAACACTAGCATAAACACTTTGTGGATTCTGCCCCACTAGGGTTGGCACCTCAGGATTTGTGTATGAAGGTTAACATGTATTTTTACATTTGTTTGTACAGCAAAACTATATAATGTATTTAATTAAATCCAGGAAGATTTAATATGTGACAGTTTTTTTACAAAAGTAGAACCTTAATACACTGTTTAAATAACCATTTTGATGTATTTAGATTTACGTTTGCTTGTCTCAGACTTGTCAAATCCTAACGTCAGTGGTTACATTTTTTTTTTTTTACAAACAAATGTAAAAATACATGTTAACCTTCATACACAAATCCTGAGGTGCCAACCCTAGTGGGGCAGAATCCACAAAGTGTTTATGCTAGTGTTATCCGCCCCATCAAATCAGAATAGTGGGGCATATTCCACTGCAAAATTTTAGGCAGTCCACTTTGCCACACCAGGGTGGCGGGCTTGGTGGGGCAAAGTGGAACTACCCTTTAAGACTACTACTAAATCCTACCATTTTCATTTCGCCAATCCCAAGTGTGGTCCCTCAGTTCACACGCACATAGTATCGTGGGTGCATTTACAAACATTTAAACTCACATACACAAACAGACCCGAAACAACTATTTGTAGGCCATACAAATATTTGATCCGTGCAGGGATCGAACCCGCGAGACGCAGCGCAGCAGTCGGTCGTTCAGCCACTGGGTTAACCGTGCAGTTTATAATCTAAGGTCAGCAAGCAAGCAAGACTTATGTGGATTAGTCTGCCGGCCCTATTATATCCTAGTATTATATCAGAAACCGTTACATGCACTTGATATCGTCAATAACAATATCAATTTACTTTTTAACCGTCGGTGGATGCCCCGAGTATTCACATCATATTATTACTCTAAATGGCTTGTGCAAAAATCGTGTAACAAAGTTTAAATACCTGGGGCATTTAATTACCGAGGGTCTTGAAGATGATATGGATATTGAGAAGGAGCGCAGGGCCTTGGCGGTGAGAGGTAACATGCTGGCCCGCAGATTTGCCCGCTGCTCTGAACAAGTTAAAATAACATTATTTCAAGCTTATTGTCAAAGCTTTTATACGGGAAATCTGTGGGTCAGTCACACCAAAAGATCGCTGGAGGTCCTGCGTGTCCAATACAACAACATCTTCAGAATGTTGTTGGGGTTGCCTCGCTTCTGTAGTGCATCGGGGATGTTTGCGCTGTACCGCACTGATGGTTTTCATGCAGTTATCCGCAAGAAAACTGTATCCCTGATCTGCAGAATGCGTGGCAGCTGTAATGGAATTCTGAGGACTGTTGCAGATAGGATGTCTTCTCCACTATGGAGATGTCTTATCGAACGTGTAATTTAATGTTTTTGAATGTAACCTTAATTATTGTAGTTTGATTATTATTGGAGATATTTAATTTGATTCAAGATAATTTAATTTCATCTCATTTTTATTGATCAAATTTAATTTAATTCAATTTATTTATTTTAAACTAATCTAATTTATTTTGTCTAATCTAATGTGTCTTTAATATGGATCGAGTTATCCGAAATAAATGAATTTTATTTTATTTTTTTTATTTAAGGTTCCTTACCTCGAAAAGTAAAAAAAGGAACCCATACAAAATCATTTAGTTGTTCGTCTGTCTGTCAAGACGATTCATATCGGGAAGCGTGAAGGTAGATTGTGACCTGGAATAACACATGTGACACCTTTTTTTCGTTATCACGAGGTTGAAGCCGCGGGCACCAGCTAGTCCTTAATATTAGTGTTTACAATACACCCGTGCAAAGCCAAGGTGGGTTGCTAGTCTCAAATAAAATAAAAAGACAGAAGACGTTAAAAGCTTTTAATATGTACATTATATTATGAAGTCAAATGTTACATCATCATAATTTGGTCTTAGTTCGAAGCACAATTTGTTTTTTTTTTATCAAAAATGGCACAGCAGTTTCGGTGATGGCAAGCCTTAGAAACATGTCCAAGAAAGTGCTGTTCCATTTTCAATGAGTGTATTTATTTATCTTCGGTTTTTATTTTACAAATTGAGCTTCGGCTAAAGTTTAAAAGGGTTTTTAAACAGTTGTATGTAGGTATATATTTTTACACGATTTTTTAATTTTAATTATTATTATTAGAAAAATCGGATACTTTTTTTAATCCCAAAATCTATATTTAAGAAAAATTCCAATACATCAATCTGATATATCGGTAAATATATAACATTTTTCATACAGTTTTATCCAAAGGGTACCGATTTACGCAAAAAATAAGTCGCAGCGACAAAAGAATCGCTCAAATGTGTAAAGCCTTAAGTTTTTTTTTTTCATCTTTAATTTTAAGTTAAATCACTTTGTCTACTATAAAAATTTCGAACGACCATTTCTGTACATTTCTTCTATTTACAATTTAAACAAAATTTTAGAAAAATCGTTTTTAATCGTACAAGTTTTTTTTTCATATATTTTGTCGTATAAAACGATTTTTTATTTAACTTAATTGTCTCTCTTTTTGAAATTGGCATGATATAAAAAAATTAAAGGATTGTGTGGTTTTTTGAAACCACGGTAAAAGTGAAACTTATTTTCACATTTTAGACGTCCCTACTCCGCGGCCGACCGTCACGCGACATGCAACACACAGACGAAAAAGTTTGGAGACGATGTAATAAAAAAAGTTTCATTTAAAAATTGCTGTACCTCAAGTATTGATACCAGCTTTAACCACACTCATCCACCTACTACGATCCTTGCACTTCTATTGCCACATCCACATTCATACATCTGATCATTCACGCACGGCTGCGAGTATTACACACTTGACCTTAATGAGGACCAGGCAATAAGGTCAGTCTATGTCTGTCTAAGGCGCTTCCCCATACGACCAACAGTCGAGGCGAAGTCGAGTCGCGGGCGCGTTAGGCGCGTCGCCCATACATTTGCAATGAAAATCTCGTTTTTTTTTTTATGAATGGCATCTCGCAGTTCAACCAAGGAGGTTGTCGTCTGCTTAACCGGGCGAATCCTGTGAATGCCTTAAAAATTAAGACCTCCAGCCAGGGTGTAAAACTTACAAACTAAGCGACTACACGCTAAGGGCACCCCCTGTGGGGTACGAGCCTCGGGTTAGGGCGTCGCTGGGGGACAGCAAGGGACAAGCTGGATCTGAGTGATGTTGTAAAGAAAATCTCGTTACGTCGTGCCTCTTATGTGCCCGCGTGTCAACTGCACCTCGACTGTTGAACTTGTGGGCGACGCGCCTAATGCGGCCGCGCCAAGACTGTTGGTCGTGTGGGCGACGCGCCTATGGCATCCTCTCCGGGGTTTCGTTTAGGAAATAACATATTGTCATCTTTTTATACAAACATACGCAAATAAAACTTCTTTTAAGGGTTCCGTACTTCAAAAGAAAAAAAACTGAACCGTTATTGGATAAGTTTGTTGTTCGTCTGTCTGATATCGAGTTGAAATTAAAACCATATTCTCAAGTCTGTGGTCCCTTGAAGTTGTGTAAAATAATATCGTTATATCATTTCGTTTTTTGTCGGAACTCGACTTGCACTTGTTTCTTGAGGCAAGCAGTAACCACAGAACATTACATATACACTTGTTTATTTGCCTTCTCTAAAATGTATAACTTTATTCAGAATTTTAAAGGATGACAGCTGTCAAACAACTTTCAAAAACAAATCAAATGTTAAAAAAGAACACTTTTTTATATTGTTCTCAACAAACCTTTTCATTTGATATCCATATCATTGCTATTAATAAAAAAAAACTGCCATATTGGATTTAGAATAACGTCTTTTGTATAGTATAGAATAGAATACCGTCACAAACATGTATATGTAATACTTTAGTATTTATTTCTGTACAAGATTTGTAATCTTTTAGAAATAAATGAATTGAAACCGTACATTTGTGCAAAATATCAACTCTTTCGGTAACGGCGAAGAGGGTCAAATAGAACTCATATTCACATTCATCATCTGTAGCCCTACTATGACCTCTTAAAGCAATTCTTATTCCGCTGAGGGAAAGAGACAGAGCTATACAGGGTGTCTAGCACCATCTCTTTCACTCAGTGGAATAAGAATTGCTATAAGATGTCATAGTAGCCCTTCTGCTTAGCCTTTTCCCAACTAGGTTGGGTTCAGCATCCAGTCTAACCAGCAATAGCAGCAGAATGCAGCTGAATTTCAGTATTTTAAATGGAGCGACTGCCTATCTGACTAGTACTCATGCCAAGATGTATAAGAGGGTATTAAAAAAAAAACGTTTTACATACATAATTATAAGTACTTGAATAGTCTTAACAACTAAATATTTAGTCAATTATATGCTTTACATGTTCAGGCATTATTATCCACAGCTTATTTTTTCGGATTCTTAAACACATCCACGGTCCATCTTTTGCCCTTTATGTTCCGGGGCCGTAATTTATCTACCGCAGTATTCACAGCAAGTCAAATAGTCGAAAAAAGCTGACGGAGTTTTCGTTGACCAAAAAATAGAAAAGTTTAAAGAACGCCGTGTACTGACAATTGTAAAAATAATAGAGCTAGTATTCGTACCAAGCAATTTCAATTGCCACATGTCATTTTTTAAAGACATTAAGGGTGTTCTCCTTAGCAAAACTGAGACAAAAATTAGATTTTAGATTTCTCTCCATCATTGGGATATTTTTTTTTTGCTTTTGACCATTCCTGGCATCGTTTTAGTTACGGAGATTTTGGTGTCCAAGTTTTTTTTAATACATATTTTAAATGTCTCAAACACGTCCATGATTGGTGTACAATCCAATCAAAATCAGCAAGTTTTGACATTGAGCGCTATCATTAACAGTTATTTTTTACACCAACAAAAAAAAATTATCAATGATAATTATAGCGCAATATTGTTTAGTTCTTCTTTATGACCTCATTGATCATATTGACACGACGCCATTTTTTATGAGCACTATTCTGAACGTTCCCAGTGGCTTCCTTATTAAACATTATTTAGTAAATTGAATGACCCCAAACATGTATACAGCACCGTTTACAATTTAAATACCAATGACATTGATAATCCTATACCAACCACACTTAGAGGGTAGTCAGAGATTTGTAATCTAATTTTCAAAATTCGCGGTGTTTGTTACCAAACTCCTCTGAAACAGCTGGACCGTTTTGTATGAAATTTTGTGTGCATATCGAGTAGATCTGAGAATCGACAAACATATAGTCTTCAAGCCTGTCTCCAGAAAAGGAGCATGTTACTGTTTAAAGTGAAATTGTAACTTTGGGTATGCCTTTGCCTAGGCTAATAACGTATGCTTTTAGAACATGGATTTTGTAGAATAAAATTATATTCCAATAGCTTTTGCCCGCGGCTTCGCTCGCGTTTGATTCGTGGTAACACAGTTCCCCTTTCCTCATTTGCAGTTACCTGCTACTTGTAGTTTTAGTCCTAGCACTTTATTTATTGTAACAGCAAAGCTAAGTTTTCCCTTTTCTTCCCTCTTTCGCCCTAATTTCTCACTATTTTTTTTTAAGTTAGCCTATGTCCGTCTCCAGGGTCTCAACTATCTCTGTACCAATATTCATCAAAATCGGTTAAGTCATTTAGGCGTGAAGAAGTAACAAACAAACAAACTCACTTTCGCTTTTATAATATTAGTAAGCAAGTAAGGATTTTAATTACGGTGTCGGAAATCGTTGAAGTTCTGGACAAGTTTTATACAGACAACAGTTTTGAGGTACTACAGTACGGCCAACGAGAAGCGATACAAAAGGTCATTAACCTAAAGAACAACTGTGGCGTTGAAAATCTAATATTCAGCTCTTTCCATCTTGTGCCTTTGTCGTAATGTCTCTTTCTCCCGGCAAAAACATGACAACGTTAAGACGGGTTCGCCAACATTCGGGCGGCCATTTTAGATGAGGTTTTAGCATGGGTTTTGTTTACATTTGGTATCGCTTCTCGTTGGCCGTACTGTACCTAATATTACACCGATATTTCACCAGTTGAATGTCGTTAAGTTCCTACGGGGGAACTTTATACGGTGCAGCTATCGGTTTAACGGTAAAATCTACGTTTTTCTGTAGGCCTACCTCGCTAAAACGTTACTCATAAGTTCGACGATTTTCGATTTCGCGCATTGTTGCGACATATAGGGGGGACGAGTCTTTTGCCTTTAGGCACAAACCCAGATTATGTGGCTGCTGCTGAAAAATTCCTGATGGAATAACCCCAAGAACTTTTCGCCCGACCCGAGAATCGCACTCTCGTGCTCAGAAGTCGCGCTTTCGATCACTTAACCAACTAAGCAGTCATATCAAATCTTTGTTTAATGCTATATCGAATCATATACTGAATCCTAACTAATATTATCATATAAAAGTGAAAGTCAGTTTGTTGTCGTCTTCACGCCTAAATGGCTAAAACGATTTTGATGAATTTTGGTACTGAGATAGTTGGGAACTAAGAGACGGACATAGGCTAACCTTTTTTTTTTAAAGAAGTGAGAAAGAGGGAAGAAAAGGGAAAACTTAGCATTGCTATTACAATTAATAAGGCGCAAGGGCAAAAACTACAGGTAGCAAGTACCTGTAAATCAGGAAAGAGGAACTGTGTTGTTCCGAATGTAAGGCGAACGAAGCCGCGGGCAAAAGCTAGATCATGATAAACAAATCAGCAGTAACAACAGTGGTCCAATACAAACTCAGACATGAGATAAAAACGTTGAGCAAGCTGCTGTTCCAGAATGTACTTTATAAAAGTTTCAAATCTTTGACTACCCTCATTTCGTTACAAAAATACAAATACACAATAATAATACTATTCAAGTACAAAACTCAAAATAATAATTTACAAATCGATAATTTCTTTACATACACGAAATGATTTTAAGTCATATTTTTCACTTTGAAGTACAAAAACGTTTTCGTTTTTTTTTTTCAGTCCTTTTAAACAGTGTCTCATTTAGGTTTTAAGTTGATTTTCTATTTTTGTCTGTAAAAATGTTCTTTCTAGTAAAATTGTATCGTTACACCAGTTGGATTATAATTATCAGAAGCTTTTTTTGCAAATGGGAAATCATCAAATAACTTCCCCCGCTCTGAGCGGAGCGGGGCTGAGTGTCACTCGCTCACTTTAACGACTAAAACCCACCCATATTCCTTCTTTTGCACTTGGAGCCCCGGTATCTCTATCGAACAACCCGAAATCCCGGCAGGCGGTGGCTCAGGCCCCTCTGCTATTATTACAGGCATTTAGTCATCATTTAGATTTCCTAAATCACTGGTAAAACTATAAAACATTGATTTAATATGTTAACATGTTAATTACTAGAAATAACACTTTATTTTTGTCAAAAATTTAGGTCAAGTCAAATAAACTTCTGTCCAAAGTTTATAGCAACTCAGAAGTTAGCCGCGAGTGACGGTACGCGCAGGTGTAATGGTTCAAACTTTATGCTGGTTCTGAACATCTTACGTAAAGCTGCGTATAGTCAAGTACAGCTAACTTCCAAACCGTCATAAACTTTGAACAGAACTATATTACTTACAATGCGTTTACAATGAGGTAGGGACCGAGATCGCGCCATCTTGAATTTCTGTTAGCTGTCACTTGAAAGCTGGCGGCAAATTCTCGATATATAAAGGTGCGCAGTCTTTGCCTGCGTCTTGAGGTCAGTCGAAATCCTTTTATGTATTTTTTTTGGCAATTAAATACTATTAACCAACCAACTTCATCGATTTTACAGCTGTGACGTCATCAACATGGTGCGTGTTCAGTCACTTTCTCATTTACATTACACTATTTTTTATTACAACATCAGCAGCCAAAATTCAGAGGTGAAATTAAGATTAAAAAGTTGGACTGCATTCATTTCGCTTGTTAAATTAATTTGAAGTCAAATATGAAGCTTTAAAATGTCATTTGTGTGAAGATAAATAAAACAACGAAAGCTAGGATATAAGTTTTATAAGGGTTGTTAAATACCAATTACAATAATGCCAAAAAACACTTGTTCGCGCCTTTATTACGATATTATTTGTTTTAGAAGTTGGGGGTGTAACTTTTCACAAGTTTTTGGAGTTTACTCCTTAAGAATCGATTTTCATATATAAGGCGCCCGGTATGAGAAAAATCCGAGGGGTAAAACCTACTAAAGTAACGAAAATGTGTCACGTTTTTGTTGTTTTAATGTTTTTAATGTTATAAATTATCTTCCCAACCGCCGTATTATTCAATGTATGTACCTACATAATGTTTTAAGTGCGATAATTTGGCTCATAACTCAAAGTAAATCGTTTTTTATCTATATTTTTTGTGTACAGAATGCATGGTTGACGGCATCGTTAAGTACATTTACACATTGTATGATTTAAAACAACAGAACAATTAAAACTTTTTACGTTTAAAATCATAGCAAAGAGCATTTACTTGCACAACTAACATTTTAAAACTTCAATGATTAAATTGTTATTAAGGTACATATACATCGTTCGATCTTTCACTTTTACGGGCGAATTTCACAAATAAAACTGAATGCGGTGAACAGCTACCCTACCATGACGTCTTAAAGGAGAACTAATTCCACTGAGGGAAACAGACAGAGTTATACAGGGTGTCTAGCACCATCTCTTACCCTCAGTGGAATAAGTTCTGCTTTAAGACGTCATGGTAGGCCTACAGTAGGGTTACCATGACATCTTATAGCAGTACCAATTCCTGTGTGAGAAACAGATGGTGCTAGACACCCTGTATAGCTCTGTCTCTTTCCCTCAGTGGAATAAGTTCTGCTTTAAGACGTCATGGTAGGCCTACAGGGGCCTTATAATGACCGCATAATAAGAATTACCTTAAATACTGGTTTTAAATCCCCTAGTACTAACATAATTCAACACCACGCCTGTTAATCGAAAGGAAGAAGCAGAGGTAATGGTAGTAATATAAACTAAATACAGCAGCTTTTTCTCCGTTTCTTATTAATTGGTTGTAATTAAAAGATTATAATTACTTCGACAGACGTAAAAGGATCTTTTTTACAAGAGCAATACATTTTTTAGTCAAATTTTGACAGTCAAATGTTGACAATCAAACTTTGACAGTCAAATGTTGGCAATGAAATATTGACAGTCAAATATTGAGAAACATAAATAAACAGCTAAATTTTGCCAACAAAATTGTCACAGTCGAATGTTGACAAGTCAAATTTCGACAGTTAAATGTTGAACATTCGAATGTTGACAGTCAAATCTTGGCAGTCAATGTTGTAAGTCAAAATTAAAATGAAAGAACTGAAAACCACTTTACGTTTCATTCGTGAATTTCACCTAAATTGAGTTGAGTTATTCGATTCTGTTATACATTCCAGATTTATCTATAAATAAATGGGTAAGTTGAGGTGTAAGTCAAGATTAACATTGAACACTCTTTATATTTCAAAGATAGTATCATGGACCTGCATAGATCATCGTAAATTGAACGTTGAAGTCAGAGACGTAAAAGTCAAAATCATAATTAATGAACACCACCAGTCACTCGTTTTCCCAACTATGTTGGAGTCGGCTTCCAGTCTAACCGGATGCAGCTGAATACTAGTATATTACATGAAGTGCTTGCCAACCTGACGTCCACAGCGCAGTTACTGGGTAACCCGATACCCCTTGGTAAGACTGGCTGTGACTCGAGGCTTCTCGTCAAAAAACTATCAAAATACTGGCCTAGTCTTCAGTATAATCAGACTTTGAAACTTTGTTTTATAGACCATGACAACTTTTTGTTGGTTTCAAAAACTAGTCGGTAATGCTACCCCGTAACTAATGATAAGCCTCGGGGTCTAAAATGGCCCTTTAGCAGATAGGTTAATAAATTAAGTTAAACATCTGTCGAAGCTCTCCTTAGGTGGTTGGATCAAGGGCCTGATTCAGAAGGCAGTACTCCTCGATACGGCCCGCATTGTGAGGAGGTTCCTGTCTCTGGAGCCCTAACCACCGGTAGCTTGGACTCTGCTCCCGATACCGGCGGATCACTATTTTTATATTTTTTAAGTGTTTGTTTTTACAAGTTTTTTTTAAAAGAAATATTTCAAAATCAAAATCATTTATTTCAATTAGACCATTGCAGGCACTTTTGAATGTCAAAAAAATACTAAATGTTAAAGCTACAGTCCCAGTCACAAGGCATAATAACTTGTGAAAGTACTGTAGTTGCCCATCATTTAAATTCTTAAAAATGGTCATAGACGCATTTAATAAAGTAAATTGTCACTTTGTGACCGTTCTACGAATGGTAACGTTATTATTAACCTATCATGATTCTGCTTAACGGCCATTTTAGACCCCCTCTTCTTTTTACTGACATCGCCAAACTATATAAAAAAATGTCATATAATAGACCGGAACATAACATCACTAATCCCAAAGGATTAGGTACAGCTACCCTACCATGACGTGTTAAAGCAGAACTTATTCCGCTGAGGGAAAGGGACAGAGCTATACAGGGTGTTTAGCACCATCTCTTTCACTCAGTGGAATAAGTTCTGCTTTAAGATGTCATAGTAGGCCTACAGCTGTACCTAATAGTCAACCCACATTTCACCAGTTAGGGCACATGTAATAGGGGCGAGCCTAAACTATCAATATTGCCTTCCAAAGAGAAAATCTGTCAATTTACATCAAAATTTGTCATACTTTTATATATAATTTACGTCTAACAGATGCCAGTTTAACAACAAACCTTAATGACACACAAAATAAAGTCTATTATCATTTTGACAAACTCGTCAATGATAGTGTCTTAAAAACGACCTTATAACCAACGAGCATATTATTATAATATACTGTGATTCAGCGTTACAAGGGCGAAAGCATAATAACTGTTGCTGGGGGTCTAAATTGACCGGTTCAGCAAATTCGTGTGAATAACTTAACAATTCGTAAAATGGTCACAAAGTCTGTGACCATTTAAAGAATTTTACCATGTTTCAGTTATTATTGTCAAACCGGTCATTTTAGACCACCTAAAGTTGAAAAAAATCCTCTGTAAAACATATTATTGACACAAACGAAAATGAACCCAAATCAAAAGCAAATAAAACTTGACTTACACCTCTACTCAAGAACAAAGTAACAACTGACAACATAAGTCTTAAAAATTAAAAAATTCTCTATACATTACAAAAAAAAAAAACAATTTATTTTCCCACTCAAACTTTCTATCTTGCAGACTTGCCTGCTCGGTCACATTCATCAGTACATCTACAATCTTCGGATATAGAATCTAGGGACATTAAACTTTCCTGGGACTGTCTGAGGCATGCCCTACATCTAGAATCAACTGAATTCCCGCTTTCAGAAACAGATTCTAGCGATCTAAGACTTTCAACAGACGTCAGCTTGTACGAACGTCTAAATTCTGCTATTTCTTCCTCGCTCATATTTAAAGCGAGTAGAGAATCTCTCGCCATTTTACCTAAAGAAGACACCTTTTTCTTTTTCTTTGTCAATACCGATTCCATTTTTGTTAAGGGGCACGGTTTGTTCAAACTTTCGGGTAAAGATTTCGGGCTCGAACCGCTTCGGGTGCGAAGTTTTGATCTCCGTTCGGGTATGTCCCTAGGCGTTGTGCTTTCAGGGACTTTAAAAGCTATAGTTTTGGCTTTTGGACTCTTTTCATCTGACAGCTGCGATAAATCTTCTAGAGAATTAGACTTTTTCAATTTAGCGCGTTCGGGAACGATCGGCGATGTTCGTAAGCCGATGATTTCTTTCGCTGTGAAAACGTTGTCTTGTATACTGTCATCGACTACTAATTCTGGTGAAAGATCTAGAATTTCTTTGATCTCCGCTTCTTTTAATTCTTCGGCCAAAGAACCTTGTTGGACTGTCGTTTTAACTATACTTTCTGCCCCAATTTCAAAGTCCCTATTTTCATATATCAAGTATGACAACGCATCTTTACCCAAATCTATTTCCTGCGTTTTCGATTCTTTCTCCGCTTCCAAATGAACTCTGGCCATATCTTCTAGTTTGACGTCATCTATATACGCTAATTGCAAAGGGTTGTCTTCATCTAACGTTTCTTCGATAGTAGCTATGGGCGCTAAATCACTTAGGACTTTAACTTCTTCAATTTTGGGTTCATTTTTGACGTCCCACGGGTTTACTGTTGGATTTTTGACTTGTCGTTCTAATTCTACGGCCAAAGCCTTCGTATTAGTCATGCTTGATGTTAGTGTGTTTTCTGGGCTGATGTTTTCTTTGATTCCTCTTATAACTTTACTTGGAAGTTTATCAACGGATTGCCCATTGTCTGGGCTATTTTGTTTGTCCAAAGAGTTCTCTGACCCAGAGCTCTTTAGTACAGCGGCAAAAGACCTCGGTCTCGCTAACTCTTTCTCCTTCTCTTCCTGTCCTTCTCGTACGAGATCATCACTTCCCCTATCTACTTCTCTCTTCGTATTACTAATTACACTTAAGTCTAAATTTTGTACTATTAAATCTTCGGTGGTTTTGGTAACTCTATCTTCTGTTAACTCACTCTCCTGCGTCGGAAAAGACTGGAATTCGCTTAACGTGTTGTCTGTATCTGTAGAGGGAGTTTTTGAGTCTAACTTCCTCGAGAATGACTCATCTACGAATGAAACCTGCACTCTTTCTGAGAGAGTAGAGTCTGTTGCTTCTGAGCTGTCTTCCTCTCTCTCCCTCTCTATTGTACTGCCCCAAGACCAGAAAGAGCTGGTAAGAGAAGAATCTTTCCTAGGTGGCGTGTTTGATGCAGATTTTTTCTCGTCATCACTTGTTAAGCTTCTGGAGAATATACTGCTAGGATGTTGAAATAAGCTGAGTAGCTTTTCTAAATGAGATGGTTTGGCGTCTTTTTCTTCTGGGCGTGGAATATGGAAACTGGAAGACGGAGCTACCCAAGATATCTTCCGCATCCTATCCAGTCCCTTATTCTTTAAAGCGGGCACATCCAATAAACTAGAAGCTCGTTTCGGAGACGCTGTCAAAGTATCAACTAATTGAAAACTTTCAGGTGTCTTTTTGACGGTTTCCTTCAAACTTGAGTTGTTTGTCAAAGTACCCTCGTTTGAGGAGTTATCTTCCCGATTCTCCGAGGGATGCTGCAAGGAGTATTCTATGCCCGAATCAGCGGAAGTAACCATAACCCTATCCTGTTTAGCTGAATCTAAGGAGCTGACGCTTGCTTCCAAGCTGGATAGGGAGTCGTGGATCAGCTTCGTCTTCCCAAATATAGGGGATACACTCTCGTTTGAACTTAGGGAGAGATTCAAGAAATTCCCACTATTAACTGGGGTTACTTCGCTTGTGGATTCCATACTACCTTCATTCGACAGAATAGTAGTTTTCCGTCTATCTAGTTCCTGAACCGTCTTATTCTGTTCATTTAGACTTTCAACAGAACTCCCCGAGATTTCCAAAGAAGAATTACTATCAAAGACGCTTCTCTCTTCTCTTCTATTCTCCATTAATCGAGAAACTTCTAGATCTGGGCTATCTAAGCTTGACTCGCTCTTATTCTTTTTTAGTATTATACTATCAGCAGGTACATTGTCGTTTAAACTATTTTTATTTTTAACTAGAACTTTGATTTCCTTTATAATATTTCCTAAATCTTGAACAATGTTGTTCATTGTATCTGTGTTTAAGTCTGGACACGTTTTGGTGATTTTTCTATCACATTTCACCACTTCACTATAACTTAAATCACTTTTAACAATTGTTGGTTTAATAATACTAGAGTCTATCACATTTAAGTCACTTATAGTTTTAACGTTTTTGAGATTTGTATTGTCTGACATCATTTGAGTGTCAAACTGAGGCACATTTTGTTGAGTACTCAATTCAGTACCCTTGTTACTTAATTCTTTCAAGATCCCCGTTACTATTTTCGAGTCTGTGAATTCGAATTTTGAGTTTTCGAAAGTCACACTCATTTTTGGGTCCCAATTCGCATGCTCAACTATGAGATTGAACTTTGAAGTGTCGTAATCATTATTCGATTTAGTCTTACTAGATTCACTTGTCGCGTTATCTGTTGAAATTTGAGTAATACTAGACGCTGTTGATTCACTGAATTCCATATCGTCACTTTCTGGAAATTCTTCTATAGTTGCTATTGAGGTTCTTGGTAAAATTGAATGCGAAGGCGAAGTTTTAATCTTACTCGAAGTTTCAATTAAACCTCTAAGTTGAGTCGCTGAGTCTAAATCTGAAGATTCTTTTGAACTGGAAGACTCTATTTGTATTGGAAGCTCATTATTGACTTGAGTATCGGATTTAATGATTTGAATTAGACTCACAGGCTCAGTTTCGAGTCTAATAGAAACCAAAGGCGTGTTTTGTGATTGAGTCGTCAGTTCTGTTTTGATTGGTGTAACTGCGACATTTTTTTCTAGATTTTCAGCCTTGATTATTTTAGATTCAACTTGTTTAATTCCAATATCAGCTAAACTTGTAGACTCAAGCGATAAATTTTTAAGTTGATTAACCAAGTCTGTTACCAGTTGACTTTCGTTATCCTTTTCTTGAATTGAAGGCTCAACATTCGCAGATTTAATCTGTTTGTCATCAATATTCGTTTTACTCGTCGACTCAATTACTTTGACATGCGTCTTCGGTTCTGTAGAAAATTGAGTAACTGTTTTATTTCTTTCTTGAATCGTAGGCTCAACATTTTGACTGGCGGGCTCAACTGACAACTTCTTAATCTCAGCGGTTAATTCAGCGGTGGGTGGAGTTGCTCCGTTCTTTGTTTGAATCATAGACTCAATGCTTGGAGAAGTGGACTGCTTATCAGCTATATTTGTTTGACCGACCGGCTCAATATGTAGTTTCCCAAGTTGAGCAATGGGTGCCGAACTACATTGAGTAACAGTACTATTTCTTGATTGAGTAAAAGGCACAATATAAGGTACATTTCTAATTTGAGTCGGTATTTCCATTTCTAATTCAGTACCTAAAGTTATTTTGTCTAGAATTACAGACTCAATACTTGTATATTTAGCGGGTTTATTTAAATTATCCGTTTGGGTTGTGTTAGCAACGTTAGTACTTATTTGGCTGCCTGTATTTTTAACTGGAATATTCGACGGTACCTTTTCTAATACCGGCTCTTTATGTAATTGAGTGGTTACTGTATTCTTGGCTGCAATCAAAGGCTCATGTTTCGTTGCAGACGGTTCATTTTTCACTTGGGTTACCGGTAAATTTTGAGGATGAGTTTCATGGACATTTTTAATTTGAACTACAGGCTCATTTTTGTGTGTTAAATCATGTCTGAGTTGAGTCGTAACTGTATTTTTGGTGGAGTCTGTAGATATAAGTTGAGTTGCTGCTTCAATTTTAGGCTCAGTTTTAGATTCCATTTGTTCTGCAGGTTTTGCTATTTGAGCTGTTACTTCATTTTTGGTCAGTACTGACGGTTCAGTCAGAACTTTAGCAACAGATTCAATCTTAGATTGTTTCATAGCTTCATTCCTAACTTGTGCCGTTATCACTTTTCTACCTGTCGACTCATTTTCAACTTTAACTTGACTTTCCACATTAATCGGTTCACTTTTAACTGTAACAATTTCGTTTTTAACTTCAGAGTGTGGTTCGTTTTTAACCTTCATCTCATTTTTAACCTCACCTTTGTCAAGTTGAGCAAAGCGTTCAAGAGTAACCGGTTCATATTTCTCATTGGCTTCATTCCTCATATGAGTAATGACTTCACTCTTAGTTTGAGTAAGTGCGTCAGTCTTGTTGACACCGGCTTCATGTTTAAGTTGAGTGACTACTTCATTCTGTAGTTGAGTGTATACAGCGGGTTGAGCGGGGCTGTTGGGCGGGGTGGGGTTGGGGTTGTAGACTGAGTCGTAGTTTCTTGTCACTGAGAACCTTGAGGGTGATTTTCTTGGTTGGTTTGATGCTGGGTGGACTTGGATTTGAGGCGGTTCCATTACCTGCAAGGAGTAAATTTTGGGTATGTTTATTTCTTCTTCTTAAATCCTTCCTTTGACCAGCAGTAAACAAACAAAAAGGAAAAACATTTAATTTAACGAATAAACAATTTATGTAAGGTACTATTTATATTTAGCTTCTGTATATAAGTGATGTAATATTTTGGGTAAAGTGACAGCAAATGGGGTCTGTTTGCTAAGTAAGCTAAAAAATACGAATTAAAATAACTTAAATAAATTAACTTATAAATCCTCGTAGAGACTGGCCGCGTTACCACGTTGTATGGCAACGCGTAGCGTCCGGCCAAACAATACGTTTTTCAAAAATAACATAATAATTGGTACCTGCACGACTCTAAACCGCGAGGGAGGACAGTAAGCAAGCCTGGTGGGCGTGGAGGATGATGACGAGGTAGACCCACTGCTGTCCGTTGAGGAGTCGCGTTCTGGCGTCACTCGGGTCACCTGGAATAAGGGAGCATCTTGAATTAAGAACAAGAATTATTTATTTATTTAAATAGGTACTGTTGTATTAATGTGAATATGGTATAATTAGTGCTTTTAAATAAATCGAGGGCGCGGGGGAGGGGGCGGGAGAGCGCTCCTCCTCAGAGTTAGGTACTCACCATGAACCGTGAGGTAGGATGCGGCGCCGGCACGGGGCTGCCGGCGGGCGAGGGCGGGGGGAGGGGGCGGGAGAGCGCTCCTCCTCAGAGTTAGGTACTCACCATGAACCGTGAGGTAGGATGCGGCGCCGGCACGGGGCTGCCGGCGGGCGAGGGCGGGGGGAGGGGGCGGGAGAGCGCTCCTCCTCAGAGTTAGGTACTCACCATGAACCGTGAGGTAGGATGCGGCGCCGGCACGGGGCTGCCGGCGGGCGAGGGCGGGGGGAGGGGGCGGGAGAGCGCTCCTCCTCAGAGTTAGGTACTCACCATGAACCGTGAGGTAGGATGCGGCGCCGGCACGGGGCTGCCGGCGGGCGAGGGCGGGGGGAGGGGGCGGGAGAGCGCTCCTCCTCAGAGTTAGGTACTCACCATGAACCGTGAGGTAGGATGCGGCGCCGGCACGGGGCTGCCGGCGGGCGAGGGCGGGGGGAGGGGGCGGGAGAGCGCTCCTCCTCAGAGTTAGGTACTCACCATGAACCGTGAGGTAGGATGCGGCGCCGGCACGGGGCTGCCGGCGGGCGAGGGCGGGGGGAGGGGGCGGGAGAGCGCTCCTCCTCAGAGTTAGGTACTCACCATGAACCGTGAGGTAGGATGCGGCGCCGGCACGGGGCTGCCGGCGGGCGAGGGCGGGGGGAGGGGGCGGGAGAGCGCTCCTCCTCAGAGTTAGGTACTCACCATGAACCGTGAGGTAGGATGCGGCGCCGGCACGGGGCTGCCGGCGGGCGAGGGCGGGGGGAGGGGGCGGGAGAGCGCTCCTCCTCAGAGTTAGGTACTCACCATGAACCGTGAGGTAGGATGCGGCGCCGGCACGGGGCTGCCGGCGGGCGAGGGCGGGGGGAGGGGGCGGGAGAGCGCTCCTCCTCAGAGTTAGGTACTCACCATGAACCGTGAGGTAGGATGCGGCGCCGGCACGGGGCTGCCGGCGGGCGAGGGCGGGGGGAGGGGGCGGGAGAGCGCTCCTCCTCAGAGTTAGGTACTCACCATGAACCGTGAGGTAGGATGCGGCGCCGGCACGGGGCTGCCGGCGGGCGAGGGCGGGGGGAGGGGGCGGGAGAGCGCTCCTCCTCAGAGTTAGGTACTCACCATGAACCGTGAGGTAGGATGCGGCGCCGGCACGGGGCTGCCGGCGGGCGAGGGCGGGGGGAGGGGGCGGGAGAGCGCTCCTCCTCAGAGTTAGGTACTCACCATGAACCGTGAGGTAGGATGCGGCGCCGGCACGGGGCTGCCGGCGGGCGAGGGCGGGGGGAGGGGGCGGGAGAGCGCTCCTCCTCAGAGTTAGGTACTCACCATGAACCGTGAGGTAGGATGCGGCGCCGGCACGGGGCTGCCGGCGGGCGAGGGCGGGGGGAGGGGGCGGGAGAGCGCTCCTCCTCAGAGTTAGGTACTCACCATGAACCGTGAGGTAGGATGCGGCGCCGGCACGGGGCTGCCGGCGGGCGAGGGCGGGGGGAGGGGGCGGGAGAGCGCTCCTCCTCAGAGTTAGGTACTCACCATGAACCGTGAGGTAGGATGCGGCGCCGGCACGGGGCTGCCGGCGGGCGAGGGCGGGGGGAGGGGGCGGGAGAGCGCTCCTCCTCAGAGTTAGGTACTCACCATGAACCGTGAGGTAGGATGCGGCGCCGGCACGGGGCTGCCGGCGGGCGAGGGCGGGGGGAGGGGGCGGGAGAGCGCTCCTCCTCAGAGTTAGGTACTCACCATGAACCGTGAGGTAGGATGCGGCGCCGGCACGGGGCTGCCGGCGGGCGAGGGCGGGGGGAGGGGGCGGGAGAGCGCTCCTCCTCAGAGTTAGGTACTCACCATGAACCGTGAGGTAGGATGCGGCGCCGGCACGGGGCTGCCGGCGGGCGAGGGCGGGGGGAGGGGGCGGGAGAGCGCTCCTCCTCAGAGTTAGGTACTCACCATGAACCGTGAGGTAGGATGCGGCGCCGGCACGGGGCTGCCGGCGGGCGAGGGCGGGGGGAGGGGGCGGGAGAGCGCTCCTCCTCAGAGTTAGGTACTCACCATGAACCGTGAGGTAGGATGCGGCGCCGGCACGGGGCTGCCGGCGGGCGAGGGCGGGGGGAGGGGGCGGGAGAGCGCTCCTCCTCAGAGTTAGGTACTCACCATGAACCGTGAGGTAGGATGCGGCGCCGGCACGGGGCTGCCGGCGGGCGAGGGCGGGGGGAGGGGGCGGGAGAGCGCTCCTCCTCAGAGTTAGGTACTCACCATGAACCGTGAGGTAGGATGCGGCGCCGGCACGGGGCTGCCGGCGGGCGAGGGCGGGGGGAGGGGGCGGGAGAGCGCTCCTCCTCAGAGTTAGGTACTCACCATGAACCGTGAGGTAGGATGCGGCGCCGGCACGGGGCTGCCGGCGGGCGAGGGCGGGGGGAGGGGGCGGGAGAGCGCTCCTCCTCAGAGTTAGGTACTCACCATGAACCGTGAGGTAGGATGCGGCGCCGGCACGGGGCTGCCGGCGGGCGAGGGCGGGGGGAGGGGGCGGGAGAGCGCTCCTCCTCAGAGTTAGGTACTCACCATGAACCGTGAGGTAGGATGCGGCGCCGGCACGGGGCTGCCGGCGGGCGAGGGCGGGGGGAGGGGGCGGGAGAGCGCTCCTCCTCAGAGTTAGGTACTCACCATGAACCGTGAGGTAGGATGCGGCGCCGGCACGGGGCTGCCGGCGGGCGAGGGCGGGGGGAGGGGGCGGGAGAGCGCTCCTCCTCAGAGTTAGGTACTCACCATGAACCGTGAGGTAGGATGCGGCGCCGGCACGGGGCTGCCGGCGGGCGAGGGCGCGGGCGAGGGCGCGGGGGAGGGGGCGGGAGAGCGCAGTCGCGTTCGACGCTCTTCCTCGCCGGGACCCATGCCTTGCTGTAGTATAGAAACCAAAAAACTTTAGACTAATTTTTAAAAAAAAGCGTCTTTATGCAACACTAAGAATGGATTTCAAAATGTGTGAGAAATATATTCACAGTGAAATCAATAGCTACTTAGACAAAAATTAAATCTTATGTTTTGAGCAAAAATGCTTCAAGTATAATAAAAACATCAAACTATGCAAGTTGCTCTCTTTACTGTGATATGTCACAACCATTCGACTATGTAGACCACAATATTGTGCTAGATAAACTTCAGGCTTAATAAATTTCTGGAATTGGTAAATTCATATTAATCAGTCCCTCCAAAAAA
This sequence comes from Ochropleura leucogaster, assembly GCA_958449745.1. Lineage (NCBI taxonomy): Eukaryota > Metazoa > Arthropoda > Insecta > Lepidoptera > Noctuidae > Ochropleura > Ochropleura leucogaster. The sequence continues at coordinate 6,313,762 of OY288230.1, read as the reverse complement.
TAACCCAAATATAATACTTAATGTTGAAACTAAAACTGTTTTCTTCTCTGATAACCGATACATCACAGATGGTGTTCCCTAGGGAGTGTGTTAGGCCCTACTTTGTTTCTACTGTACATTGATGATCTTTTAATTGCAACAAAGGAACCAATATCATTGTTCGATGACGACAGTACTGTAACCATAACATATTATTAACTACCATTATTATGTCCTTTATTAACATTACATTCTTAAGATTACATTTTTAAATATTTCTTAGTAAACAAATAAAAAAAAACATTTAAAAATATAAAAATAGGTTTCCGCCGGTAGCGGGAGCAGGGTCCAAGCTACCGGTGGTTAGGGCTCCAGAGACAGGAACCTCCTCACAATACGGGCCGTATCGAGGAGTACTGCCTTCTGAATCAGGCCCTTGATCCAACCACCTAAGGAGAGCTTCGACAGATGTTCGTCGAAGCTCTTGGCAATTAAGCCATTGGCCGTTATGACAATCGGCACAATGATAGCCGAGTTTACATTCCACATGTCAACAACCTCGTGTGCCAAGTCAAGATATTTTAGTTGTTTTTCTTTCTCAGCTTTCACGAGGTTTTCGTCATGTGGAATGGTAACATCGATTATCATTACGCGGCGCGCTGATCGGTCTATCACCACTATGTCAGGCTTATTGGCGACAATAGTCCTGTCAGTAATGATAGACCGATCCCAGTACAGCGTGACATGGTCTTTCTCGAGAACTGGGTCGGGCACATACTTGTAGTACGGTACCTCAGATTCAACAAGATTATATTTCAAGGCAAGTTGCTGATGAATAATCCTAGCTACTTGGTTGTGTCTATGCAAGTACTCGCTGTTAGCTAGACGAGAACAACCAGAAATAATATGTCTGATGGACTCACCAGGACGATGGCATGCCCGACACACGTCAACCGTCCCATCCTTCATAATATATTTCCGGTTAACTACCATTATTATTATTATTTTTTCTTTATAAAAACGTAGCCCCATACTAGGAATTTCTCCTGTATCATGGGTGCGTTTACAAACATTTAAACTCACATGCACAAACAACCAGACCCGAAACAACTATCTGTAGGCCATACAAATATTAGTTCCGTGCGGGGATCGAACCCGCGATACGCAGCGCAGCAGTCGATCACTCAGCCACTGCGCCAACCGTGTCGTCAATGACTTATTGAACGACTTAATGATTTATAGTTATAATGATTTATTGAACTGAATAATTACATCGATAATAGTTTGAAAATCAATCTTAGTATAAAAGCTACACAATACATGAAAAAATAAAAATAGTTTTCATCAAAATTAGACTCGAAACTCCTTGTGAGTATTTTCGATATTTATCATGGTTTCGGATTTGACCTACGCCTACTTAAAAAAACTCGCTATGTAATTAGTTATTTTTTGGACTTCGTTATTAGATTGTGTTCGGGCAATAAAGCTTTATTTCATTATTTTTTTATATTCTATTTTATTACGAAATAAAGGTCTCACATTTTCGAAACACATTTAAAAAATATACAAGAAAATATAAATACTCAACTGCCCTATACAAAGTGTAACAAAATAAACGCAAGATCTTCCGTGTGGTTTCTGAAGCCATAGACGTCGCAAGCGCTAACCCTACACTTGACCATTACGCCAGTCCAAAACCTGCCAGACAGTGTGATGGAAAATGTATCACCAGTTAATTACCAGTTAATTACAATACAAACTGAGAAATTATTATTATCAATAACGCAAGGCGCGCGGCGCGGTGACGCCGTGTGCCGTTGGTAACAGTGTATTTATGCGGATATCCAGGTAACATAACAAGCTTATAACTTTGTGGTTTTTCATGATACAGTTTTGAAATTTAAAAATACTGGACAGGTGTTTCGACTCACGCATAAACTAAAAATAATGTTGTATGTGTAAATAATTTAAATAAAGTGTGCACAGTACGGCCAACGAGATGCGATACGAAAGGTCATTAACCTAAAGAACAACTGTGGCGTTGACAATCTAATATTTAGCTCTTTCCATCTTGTGCCTTTGTCGTAATGTCTCGTTCTCCCGGCAAAAACATGACAACGTTAATACGGGTTCGCCAACATTCGGGCGGCCATTTTAGATGGGGTTTTGTTTACATTTGGTATCGCTTCTCGTTGGCCGTACTTTAGTTGCCTACATGTGTATAAATAATTGCTAAATACATTGATATGACAACTCACTCTAAGCAAACACGCGGTATGACAAGTGAGACTGATCTTCCTATGTACAGGGTGCGTGCCTTCCTCGTCGTGTCGTACAGGGGGCTCATTTCGTCGACACATGGCTCGTATCTCCCGCGTCAATCGACGTATGAGGGCTGTTTCCGCGTCCTCCGGTGTTAGATTCGTTGAGTCCTGGAAATAAAGATTATGTAATCAACCCTGTATTTCTCTAGCTAGAAGTTTCTCTCTTTCTCTATCTCTCTCTCTCTCTCTCTCTCACACAGGAACTCTCACTATGAGATCGCGACTCGCGCACCGAGAGTTCCGTAGAATATTGCGATGTAAACAGCCATATTTTTTGACTGCGTATTCTTGGAGGGTTGATTTTTTCACAGATCCAAGGGCCCATAATTTAAATTCGATGCCTCAACGCGTTTCCGAGATAAAGGGTCTTGACAGACAGACGCAAAACAATGAGATCCTATAAGGGTTCCCCTTTTTCTTTTGAGCTAAAGAACCCTCAAAATAAATTAAATTCGATTGCAGGAAGCAGTAAAAACGAGCGTGCCGATGTGATTAAACTCTGTAAGTAATTAGTTAGTGAAGTTATTGATAAGACAATTTCTTTTTTAACACCCTTGCTCGTAAAGCTGATGTAATTCCACCGGTTTTAAATATGTAAAGAGGGTCATAAAAAACGCGTGTGTTATCAAAGCAAATAACAGTATTATTTGCCATTTCAAATTTGGAACTGATCGCCGCCGCACGACTCCAGCTAGTGAGCAGTGCGCTGTTGCTATTCTTTTTCTTTAATTTATTTAAATTTTATAGGGTTTTGTCGCTTAGCGCTGTTGCTATTCAAATTTCGAACTAATTCGAAAGTAGGCAGCGCTAGCTCGCTGTTAAAATGGCGGGAAAGCAACAGTGTGCATTCACAGATTGGGTTTATTTAAAATTAAAAAAAAAGCAGTTTATTCGGTAACTTAAAAACTTGGCTGCATGCTCTAGTGTATTTGCCAACATGTTCACGCAGCCACGTCAGAAAATAATCCTCGCGCCATATTTTTTCAAATTTTCTTTTCTTTGTAATTGTATTGTGACATGTTTATTTTTTCTGTTTCCACGCAAATGTGTTAAAAAAAAACGTCGTACGATATACGTGCGTATTGGTTATAACATGCTCGGCTCAATTACGCCCTCGCCTTCGGCTCGGGCTGAAATTCCGACTCGCGTGTTTCTGTTTCTCTCTCATATTTGTTTAGACGGTAACTTACAGGCACTGGCGGTTCATCTAGATCGATCTGTGTGAGGGTACTGTTATCCTTCATGGCTGCTAGGATCGCCTGTAGACCTGCGCTGCCTAGTCGGTTCTCGCGGAGATCTAGCCTCTGTAAACACAGACAAATCCGGGTTAGGATAATTACAAGTTAATTGAGAGTATAGACATAAATAAGTTATAATACAAAAGACATAAATAAAAAAGCGTGATCGCTTTGTAATCTCAGTGTACCCACATCCCACCGCGGGAGACGGGCCACCGTAGATGCGGGCCTGTGGACGGTGAGCAATGGGTAGCGAGCCGTCCGTCTGTCTATTGACGACAGGCCGTGTCACGCGCTAGTTATTGTGTTTTTACTAAGTTGTACCTATTTGTAAAATCAGTTAGTGAATAATTTTTTCTGCAATTTTAGTTTTGTTCAGTTTGTGATATTTCACCTAAACAAAAATACACAATAGTATATTTTCTCCCATGTTAAAAAGGTCCTCCCTCGGGATTAAAGTTATTTAAAAACCCTGAAAACGACCTCGTTCGAAAAGCAACGAGTGTCACAGTTGGATGTTGACGGTTTTGTGAATCGTGAAAACGTTAAAGATTAAGGGGCTCCCTACAAATATAAATCAGCCAAGTGCGAGCCAGACTCACACACCTAGGGCTCGGTACAATCTTGTGACATAAACGCCCATGTATTTTGACTGTATGTAGGGTTGAATTTTTACTGATACAAGGGACTTCAGACTTGAGTATATGGCTTTAATTTCAATAGATAGATAGATAGATAGAATATTCTTTATTATGTACACCATACAAATAACATTAAACAACTTATAAATATGGTGACACAATGGGCGGTCTTATCGCTTAAAGCGATCTTTTCAAGACAACCTTTGGTTGGATTTAAAAGAGGACAAACAGTACTGTAGGTAGTCTGTGGTGTAACATTTTTCAAAATTAATAGCTACATTTAAAAAAACAAATACTTACAAATGAGGGAGCCCCTTAATGAATACAGAGAGAATCGGCTTCACGTAATCCAAGTTACCTGTAGCTTAGTATCGGCAGTAATGAGTTCAGCGATGGCGGCGGCGTCGGGTCCCAGCCGCGCGGCCTGCAGCCCCAGCGACACCAGCGCCGCGCCGCGCGGGAGGGCGCGGACGGCGTCGTTACCGAGCGCGTTACGGCCGATGTTCAACACGCACAGGGATTGAGATGAGCGCTGGAAATTAAGATGGAATATTATAATAAATGATACTCAATATTCATTTATTTATAGTTAACAAGCTTTTGCCCGCGGCTTCGCTCGCGTTCAATTCGGGGTAACATAGTTCCCTTTGCGCCTAATCGATATGTAACAGCAACACTAAGTTTTCCCTTTTCTTCCCTCTAACTCCCTCGAATCCCACTTTTTTTTTTAAATTAGACTATGTTCGTCTCCTGGTTCCCAACTATATCTGTACCAAAATTCATCAAAATCGGTTCAGCCATTAAAGCGTGTAGAGGTAACAAACAAACAAACTCACTTTCGCTTTTATAATATTAGTAAGGATTAAGAAATTATTAATTCATTGTCACATGTCAGCTAGCAAACACCAATTATGTAAATAAAAATAAAAATTTACCCAAGTCTCAGTCTAACGGGTGTGCCCGCTTACACGTGCAGTGAAGAAGTCACAGGTGATAAACTAGACTTCTGCTTACAACTACAGTGGAATCCGTTTAAAATGACATCAAAGGGAAATAACAAACACGTCATACTAAGCGGACGAAATAAAAAACATTTTGTGCAAAACAAACAATCTCCTGGTTTTGTCAGTAAGTACTAATTTTAATAAAGACAAAAAGGAAACAAGTCAAAAATAATAATATAACACCGAACACTGTCGAAAGTGTTAGGTTAATGTCAGTCACTACATCAACTGGACACAATTTATTTAAATTGGGACATAATAAGCGAACTGTCACTCAATGCGGAGTCATTATACCCGAATTTGTTTAAAGAACTTTATACGAAAACCAAACATCGCTGTGTAATTAGTCATAATAAGCGGTTGGTCATTATAAGCGGAGTCATAATAAGCGGTTGGTCATTATAAGAGGAGTCATAATAAACGGATTCTACTGTACTTGTGTACTTACCAACGCTTTACTGAGATACGGCGCACAATTCCTCGTGAGCTGATTGTTCCACAGCACCAGGAACGCCAACCCTCGAGCCTCGTGGCCACCCACTGGAAACATTAACAAAAAAAAATATCTCTATCTACTAGCTATTGCCCGCGGCTTCGCTCGCGTTAAATTCGGGGTAACACAGTTCAACTTTCCTGATTTACAAAAACCTGCTACCTGTAGTTGCCCATGCGCCTTATTTATTGTAATATCAATGCTAAGATTTCCCTTTTCTTAACTCTTTCTCCCTCATATCTAAATCTCTTTTTTTTTAAACAGCCTTTTTCCGTCTCCAGGATCCAACTATAACTATCTCTGTATCAAAATTCGTCAAAATGGGTTGAGCCAAGTCGTAATAAACACACGAACAAACTCACTCCGCATTTATAATATGTATTAGTGAGGATATGTGAAACAAAGTCTGGTTTGTCTTTCTTCAAACACTTATAACTCGAGAACGTCTGAACCAATTTTCATGCGTCACATAAACGGCCATTTCTTTTGACTGCGTTAAATTAGAGGGTTGATTCACAGCTGTAAGGGACTACAGACTCGAGTATATGGTTTTAATTTGAACTCGATACCCCCACGCGTTCCCGAGATAAAGGTTCTTGACAGACAGACGGACGGACAACAAAGTGATCCAATAAATGTTCCTTGTTTTTTTTTCATTTGAGGTACGGAACCCTTAAAAGAAAGTATATACAAACAGACGCACCTGTTTGTATAAACACATAGACAATATGTTATTTCCTACTTGAAACACCGGAGGGGATGTCGTAGACAGACATAGACTGACCTTATTGCCTGGTCCTCATTAAGGTCAGCTACCCTACCATGACGTCTTAAAGCAGAACTTATTCCACTGAGAGAAAGAGACAGAGCTATACAGGGTGTCTAGCACCATCTCTTTCCCTCAGTGGAATAAGTTCTGCTTTAAGACGTCATGGTAGGCTTACTGGTGTGTAATACTTTCAGCCGTGCGTGTATGATCGGATGTATGAATGTGGGAACCCTTACACTTTGTTGCCTGTCTGTATGTTTGTCAAAAAATAACCAACCCTCTAAGTCTAAGTCAAAAGATATGGTCGTTTATGTCGCAAGTTTGTACAATACCCTCGGGACTAGCTCTTGGCAAGTTTTTCCATTTGATATACAGGGTGGCCAGTTGATAGGCGTCCAAAGAAAAAATATTTAATGCCTTATGCTAAGGGGTACCCGAATTACCTATGATATATTATATTATTACGAATGTCTTTATTCCTATCATTTTTAGATATTCTTTTTTGTGGAATCTATTAGTGATAGCAATAGCTACCATGCAAAAAAACCGTTTGTCTAGGCATTGTAGAACTTACCGCAAAATTAGTCCAAAGTTCAAAATTACCATTAGATATGAAAAATAAAAACCAATGTCAGGTGAAAATTTTGAAAATAATACTTAAAAAAATTCTAGCTGCTAAACTACAAAAATCGCGGAACATACATGGGGGTAATTCGGGTACCCCGTAGCACAAGGCATCTAATTTTTTTCTTTGGACGCCTATCAACTGGCCAGCCTGTATAAGTTGGTGTGTACCTTGACACCGGTGCGGCGACAGCGGCGAGGCAGCAGCCGAAGGCGGCGACTGTGACGCCTGCTCCGCCAACGCGTCCGCCAAGTGAGCCGTACCCGCGTCCTGCAACAACACAATTATATCCTTACTAATATTATAGAAGCGAAAGTGAGCTTGTTTGTTATGTCTTGGCGACTAAATGACCAAACCGATTTTAATGAACTTTGATACAGAGATAGTTAGGACCCTGGAGACGGACATAGTTTTTTTTTTTAAAAAAACTGTCCAAGAGCGTGTCGGGCCACGCTCAGTGTAGGGTTCCGTAGTTTCCCGTCCGTCACAATAAGTGTTCCCACTTATGAGTTTATTATTTGTTTGACGTTGAACACTAGAGAATTGTATTTTATTATTATCCAAGTATGGGAATAGTGCGTTAACGTAAACGTGCTGCGAATGACTTAAACTATTATATAAACTATCATAGACCCGTAATATTCCATTGGTGTAATAAATGCAAAACCATGCCCCACAAACCCGACTTCTCTCTCCGCCATATATAATTTATAAATGACACTCAGGTTCTATTAGTTCCGGGTAAAGAAAAAGAGACACTTCTCTAGGCCGAAACGATCTGTGTTGGCCTGTTGGGATAACAAATCATAAAAGACGATTATCACTGTTCAAAATATACGAGAACATTTGAATACCGGACAAATCAAAATCAAACCTCGACAACTAATTAGATTATGCACTCATAAATAAAATTACGAATATAATTATTTAAGAGCAACTTACTTTACCACGGTAGGTCATGAAAGCACGGAATATCTTAACATCGACTTTTAAAAAATGAACTGGATCTATCGGACCATTTATGAACTGGTTTTTACCTTAACATTTGTTGGTGTTAAAAAAATGAATTTTAGTTTTGTTCTAAATTGCCTTAACATGTTCTTAATAGAAGTTTTATGTAGTTTTAAGATACCGCCAATGCCAAGGAGAGACCAACCGAACAATTCGGTAATACCTGATCCAATGTAATAAGTACCTACAGCGCCATCTCTCGGGGAATTGGGTTACTAATTAATACTTTTTTTAATAATTTTGGATTGCGAGAACCGCTTTCAATAATTCTTTTTTTGTTTGAAAAAAGATACGTTCAGGATAACAAAATATGTAAACGAAGGTAAAAAAATGCTTGCATATACGATTACACTACAAACTTAGTCCAGAAATTATTTTGTAAAACTTTTTGTCTTTTTTGTACAAAAACTGTTGTGTCAATCAAGTTCAAAATAATTTTCATAGAAAGTCCTTATAAAGTTCTACTTGTCCGATTTTTTTCATATTTTCTAAACTTATGGTTCAAAAGTTAGAGGGGGGGGACACATTGTTTTTTACTTTTGGAGCGATTATTTCCGAAATTATTGACATTATCAAAAAATGATCTCAGTAAACCCCTATTCATTTTTAAATACCTTTCCAACAATATATCACACGTTAGGGTTGAAATTAAAAAAAAAACACTTCCCACTTTACATATAGGGTGACACTTCCCACTTTACATATAGGGTGGCTACCCTAATAAAACATTTTTTTCCAATTTTTATTTTACCACTTTGTCGGCGCGATTGATATACATATTGGTACCAAATTTCAGCTTTCTAGTGCTAACGGTCACAGAGATTAAGCGAGGACGGACGGACGGACGGACGGACGGACGGACGGACGGACGGACAGACAGACATGGCGAAATTATAAGGGTTCCTAGTTGACTACGGAACCCTAAAAAGGGTGATAAGGGGAAGAAAAGGGGAAATAAAGATTTTTTTTTTCGATCCTCACGCTGGGTAAAGTTAGCGTTAACTGAAAGTAACTTTGCCACGCGGGCAGTCGCGGGCGGAAGCTCATCCTTACTAATATTATAAAAGCGAAAGTGAGTTTGTTTGTTATCTCTTCACGCTTTAATGGCTACACCGATTTTGATGAATTTTGGTACAGAGATAGAAGGGAACCAGGAGACGGACATAGGCTTAAGTTTTTATTTTTTTTATAATTTTTTTTTTTTAAGAAAAAGTGGGATGTGAGTGAGAAAGAGGGAAGAAAAGAGAAAACTTAGCGTTGCTATTACAAATCAATAAGGCGCCAATAGAACTGTGTTACCCCGAATTTAACGCGAGCGAAGCCGCGGGCAAATGCTAGAACGTTATAAAAAAAAACTTTTTATAAGGTTCTTGATACTAAATAGAATGTATGACAGGACCTTAACTCTCTCTGCCGGGGTAGCGGGTTGTTCGAAAGAGATACCGCGGCCCCGAAACATAAAGGGCAATAGAAGGAACATGGGTGGGTTTTAGCTAGTACAAGTCTGACACTCATCCCCGCTCCGCCCAGAGCGGGGCAAGTTATTAGATGATTTCCCATTGGCAAAAAAGGACCATGCTCTTCAGAGGCGTCATCTGGTGAGCTGTTTATCCTTGGATAAATTTATATATACATAATTGGTGCTAGCTGACAAGTGACAATGAATGAATTATTTCTTTTTACCTTGCGATACAGATGCCTGACAGACAGATGTGTTGCTGGGGAGTTTGTCCCGCCACTTCTTCTTCCCAGCTAAAACACTAGGAAGTGGCGAAGGGACGGCATTTTGGGGGACTGTCTCTTATAATGTGTCGTTCAAAAAGTGCTCCACACCAGGAGTTTCTCCTGTATCGTGGGTGCGTTTACAATCATTTAAACTCACATACATAAACGGCCGGAAACAACTACCTGTAGGTTATACAAATATATGTTCACGCGCGCCTTAAAGAGATGTCAGCAAAGTAGAGGAGCCAGCCAGGGACACCGCCGCTCGGGGGGAAGGGTTGTTCGAAAGAGATACCGCGGCCCCGGAATGTAAAGGGCAATAGAAACAACAAGGGTGGGTTTTAGCCAGTACAAGTCTGTCACCCCCCCCCCTCCCCACTCCTCCGTTAGTTGTGTATATGTTATTTGATAATGTCCCACCCACAAAAAGAAACATTATGTCGTTATTATGTTTATACATTTATCAGGCTCTGGGCTGGCAGACATGTGCGTGCTCATGTTCATGCAGCCAATTAATGTGTTTTGTTTGTTTTTATTGGAACTAAGTTCCTTATCGCGCGTTGTGAAAGGGGGCTAGACGGAAAAAATTCTTACGAAAAGTTGTCACGACACTTTTGGCTATTGTAAGCTGTGCGGCGTCGCATGTTTCTCGGTCTGTCTGTCTCTCTCTCTCTTATAGAAAGCAAGCCAGATATTTTCATTTCTATTTCGCATTGAACAGTGTGGTGTCGCGACGAGAACTTCGTTCCATCCGGGTGTCCCTTGACACCTCAATTTTTTTTTAATTATTACTAATTTAACTAACATAGGCGCTAAGTTAATACTAACACTATATGGATCGCTTGGTCTGAAATAAAGATTTTGATTTGATGTATACCTGTATCATGTTGTTGGAGAGATCCAGGAGCTGAATCCTGGAGTTGTATCTAAGTAGCGACGCGAGCTGCGACGCGTCAGACACCGACAGTCTGTTGTCGCAGAGTCGCAGCTCTCGGATCGAGCTGTTCGACTTTAGAGCTATCACTGGAAAGAAGAGAAGAATGATTGTATAATCTATATATATAAGAGAAAGTCGTGTTAGTTACTCTACTTATAACTCAAGAACGGCTGAACAGATTTAGCTGAAAATTGGTGAGGAGGTAACTTAGAACTAGGAGACGGACATAGGATACTTTTCATCCAGGTAAGAGAAGTAGGGTAGGTAGGGGTAGGTAGGGTAGGTAGGGGTAGGTAGAGTAGGTAGGGGTAGGTAGGGTAGGTAGGGGTAGATAGGGTAGGTAGGGGTAGGTAGGGGTAGGTAGGGGTAGGTAGGGGTAGGTAGGGGTAGGTAGGGTAGGTAGGGTAGGTAGGGTAGGTAGGGTAGGTAGGGTAGGTAGGGTAGGTAGGGTAGGTAGGGTAGGTAGAAAGACACAAAATTGCATTGCAACGCATGCCGAGGCACAGCTAGTAAATAAATAAAATAAAAATAATATCTTGGGACAACTCACACACGGCTATCTGATTCCAAGCTAAGCAGAGCTTGTGTTATGGTAACCAGACAACTGATATACATACTTATATAATTATAAATACATGACATATTATAGATAAATCACACCCAGACACAGAACAAACAATCATGCTCATCACACAAAGTTTGTCCTGGGTGGGAATCGAATCCACCACCTCCGGCTCAGCAGTCAGGGCCACTAACCACTTGACCAACAGGCCCGTCAATAATAATATTTGCTATAATATTAGCGGTTTAACCTACCTAGACATAATAGCGGTTCCCCGCACAGGCTCACGCGCTGCAAACAAAGCGCCCTCAAGGCACACGTGTGCGCCCTGAGTGAGCGCGCTAAAACCGGCGCGTGCGACGCTTCTAGAGGACCGTCCGACACTTCTAGTTCCGAGAGGTCTGCGCTCTGTAAATTATAATAAATTTGGTTAATATAAGCAGAAATTTTGACGACACGGTTGGCGCAGTGGTTGAGCGATCGACTGTTGCGCTGCGTGTCGCGGGTCGATCCCCGCACGGAACAAATATTTGTATGGCTTACAGATAGTTGTTTCGGGTCTGGCTATTTGTGTGTGTGAGTTTATATGTTTGTAAACGGATCCACGATACAGGAGACGCTCGTACGGAACGCTCGTACTACCACGTTACGATTTTTAAATAGAGAACGAGGTTCATATCGGCGAGGCTGGTCAGAGATTTTAACGAAGAAGTTTGAATATTGCCTTACAAATTTTCTAGAATATAAATAGACTAGCTTTTGCTCGCGACTTCGTTCGCATGGAATAGTGACTTCCGGCCGCACGGAGCATATTAACAGCTCAACATTTATTTTATAGTACTGAATTGATGCCGACTTCTGACCAATAGATGGCGCTGTATGTCCGGAATAAATTTTATTTTTATTTTTTGTAATAAAAACTATCCTATGACCTTTCTCAAGTTCCAAACTATGTCTGTACCGAATTTCACACAAATCGGTTCAGTAGTTTAGGCGTGAAGAAACGACAGACAGACATAAAGACAGACAGACAGAGTTACTTTCGCATTTATAATATTAGTTTGGATGTCAGAGATAAAATGCTCAGTTCAGTTACAAGGGGTGTGGATGATGTTACCTTTTTGATCATCCTTGAGGCAGCCTGCCAGCCTCTAATGCCGAACTGCCGCGGCCCGGCGATGGACAACACCGTGGCGCTTTCGTAGTACTCTATCATGTCGAATATTGCCTCCTGGAATACATAGAAATGATGTCTATTATTATCTTGCATGTTTCTTCAAAAAATATACATTATCTGTCTGCCTTTTCCCAGCTGGGGTCGGCTTCTAGTCTAACCTGATGCAGCTGAAAACCAGTATATTATATGAAGCGACTGCCTATCTGACCTCCACGACCCAGTTAGTACTGGGTATTAGTTAACCCTTTTTTTTGCGTATAAGCAACCATCAAATAAGTTGACGTTGGACGTCGACGGCGTGTTAGTGATCCACGCGCGCCTCAAAGAGATCTCAGCAAAGCAGAGGGGCCTGCCGGGGTTGCGGGTTGTTCGAAAGAGATACCGTGGCCCCAGAACGTAAAGGGCAACAGAAGGAATATGGGTGGGTTTTAGCCAGTACAAGTCTGACACTCCCCCCGCTCCACTCAGAGCGGGGGAAGTTATTTGATGATTACCCACCCCAATAAAAAAAGCATAACAGGTGCGCTGTTTACCTCTGATTAGATTCTTCAGAAGACAACTCGAAGGTCGCCGAAGTTCGCCGAAATCTAACGAAGGCGATTAGTATTCCACTTACCGCTCCTTCATCATCTATTGTGGCATGTTCTATCTCCAGTCTTCTGAACTGTACTTTCCGCATAACAGCTTCCAGAGCATCGGCTGGCGCTGGCCCTGATAGGGAACATTCGGCCAGCGTGAGCCGTGGGGCCCGTGCAGCGCCGCCGATCGAAATGTCGGGTAACTCCTGGAAGAGAAGATTGACACCGTTGGAAAAATCAGACTAGTAAGGCGCGTCGCCCACACGACCAACAGTCGAGGCGCAGTCAATCCGTTTTGGCATTCATCAAATTTATTCTATTTTTCACAAAAGGAATACACACGATTGCACATTGCTTTTTCAAAGACTTGATGCTGTAGGTAGTAGGGCAATCGGTCCATAATTTTTTGCATCTGTTTTGGCGTTCTCTTTGTGTATTGGTTTTATTAAAGCTATTGACGTGGCAACGTCTTATAAATTGGTTTGCCGGGTGACACTTCAAGAAACTGCGTTACGCTCCGCTCACGTTATGATCTCACAATGAGAGCGAGTGAGAGGCACGCGTCCCTTCCACTCGGGCATGGTTAGCCCGCCTAAGAGCGAGAGAGACAGACATATCATCCTTCTTCCTACTATACGAATGAATATTCACATTAAAATTATTTTACCACTCAAAGTCGTTGTCACGTAAAACTTTCGCCCGTATACCGACTTTACAGGCAACCAATTTTTTTTTTTAATCGGTCTTCAAACGATTGGTTGATCAATCTATAGAAGTGGTGTGGGCGACGCGCCTAAGTGTGACATAGGAGTTTTGTGAAACTTATTCCCTCTAATCATTAAAGCGGCAGATCAAAACTAAGCTTTTTAGGGTTGCGTACCTCAAAAGGAAAACACGGAACCCTTAGGCCCAGCGCCCATTATCGGCATCGGCAAGGAAAAGGATCCTTCGGCATCCTACATGCAAGCGCACACTGTCGGAAATTATGCTTTGGCATGCTGCAACGTTCTTAGGGATGACGAGGCGTCTCATATCGTATTACCTCGATTGTGTTGTGTGTGAGTCAAATGATGCCGGCGGCGTAGCGAAGGATGCCGAAGCATCCCGAAGCATTCTGAAGGCTGCCGATACAGCAGCCTCAAGCATACCGAAGCGGTATTTTTGTTATTACGACCATATATAATGGAAATTTCTACTTTATTGCCATTATGTTAATGTATATTGCTATTTGCTACCTAAAATCCTCAGTCGTGGCGATGCCGATAATGGGCGCCGGGCCTTATTGGATCACTTTGTTGTCTATCTGTCTGTTAAGACCCTTTATCTCGCGAACGCGTTGAGGCATCAAGTTGAAAAACCCTCCAAGTCTACGCAGTCAAAAGATATAGCTGTTTATGTCGCAAGTTTGTACGAAACTCTCGGTCAGAGTCTGACTCGGTCTTGGCCGGTTCTTTAGCAGAACAACTAAGCTAAATTAGTTTATCTACCTTACGGAGAAAGACTTTTTGAATTAGAACTTTTTTTGTTTAGTATAATATTTTAAATTGTTGGGTAACATTTTTAAGTGGTTTCTGATCAGCAATTTTACTGTTACACCCATGTTTGCAAAATAAAATTATCTTTATCTTAACCACAAGTTCAACCCAAACGGCAGTTATGACGTACCCAGGAACTCCTGATTAATACCTTGACAAATAATATTTTTTGCCGACACGGTTGGCGCAGTGGGTGAGCGGTTGAATTCTGCGCTGCGTGTCGCGGGTTCCCGCACGGAACAAATATATTTATATGGCCTAGATATAGTCGTTCCGGGTCCGGCTGTTTGTGTATGTGAGTTTAAATGTTTGTAAACGCAACCACGATACAGGAGGAATTCCTAGTGTGGTGTGAAGCAAGGTTTTTTTTTTTTAATTGCTTTTGCCCGAGGCTTCGCTCGCGTTAAATTCGGGGTAACACAGTTCCCCTTTCCTGATTTGTGCCTGCTACCTGTAGTTTTTGGTCTGGCGCCTTATTGATTGTAATAGCAAAGCTAAGTTTTTCCTTTTCTTCCCTCTATCTCCCTCACAATCCCCTCTTTTAAAAAAAATTTGCCTATGTCCGTCTCTAGGGTCTTAACATCACTGTACCAAAATTAATAAAAATCAGTTTAGCCATTAAGGCGTGAAGTCGTAACAAACAAACTCACTTTCGGTTTTATAATATTACTAGCTGTGCCCCGGCACAGCGTTGCAATGCATTTTCTACCTATCTACCTATCTGCTTACCCTACCTACCCTATCTTTTAAGTTGATCAAACTGCACACGGTGTGCAAATTTCATGCAAATCGTTTAAGTAGTTTAGGAGTCCATCGCGGACAAACAACGTGACACGTGATTTATATATATTAAGAAGAAGATAGAAGATAGTAAGGATTACCCGTATCTGTTGAAGCACAGAATCGATGCACGGCGTGTTATGACGTCGGCAGGCCTCCAAGTACTCAGCCGCAACTTGCGACTTCGTCGTCGACGGGACTGTGGACAGAAGGAAATATGAATTAAAAACTTTATCGTAGTGATTAATAGGTCGAGTTTTGCGCGGATGAGAGTCAACTGCTACCCTACCATGACGTCTTAAAGCAGAACTTATTCCACTGAGGGAAAGAGACAGAGCTATACAGAGTGTCTAGCACCATCTGTTTCTCACACAGGAATAAGTTCTGCTTTAAGACGTCATGCTAGGCCTACTGAACCCTTATGTAAATCGAAAGACATTGGTTCTCACCATGATTGCGATCATTTGTTTTTCCTAGACTAGTGTTTTTCAATCTGTGGGTCACGACTTTTACGAACAAAAGGAAAAGTCGAAAACTACGATAAAAAACACATTTTTTATTCAAATTGTGTTGCTATTATATTATTACTAGCTGTGCCCAGCGGTTTCACCCGCTACCCACTTAGGGGTATGAAAAATAGATGTTGGCCGATTCTCAAACCTACCCGATATGTACACAAAATTTCGTTGAAATCGGTCCGGCCGTTTCGGAGGAGTATGGGAACGAAAACTGTGACACGAGAATTTTATATATTAGATAAACCTACTAGCTTTCGCCCGCGGATTTGCTCGCCTTAAATTCGGGGTAACACAGTTCCCCTTTCCTGATTTGCAGGTACCAGCTGCTACCTGTAGTTTTTGCCCGGGCACCTTATTTATTTTAATAATAGCAAAGATAAGTTTTCCCTTTTCTTCCCTCTTTCTCTCTCATTTCATAGTCAATGTCCGTCTCCAGGGTCCCAACTATCTCTGTACCAAAAGTCATCAAAATCGGTTTAGCCTTTATGGCGTGAAGACATAACAAAAAACAAACTAACTCACTTTCACTTTTATAATAATAGTAAGGATAAACCTTTTTCTAATTGAAGTTTATTTCTCATTTTATTTTTATCGTTCATCATTGAATTACTTAATATGAGTTTTTGTTTGCACTAATTTGAGGGCTTCCCTTGCCAACGTTTTTTTGTATTATTCTCCTTTTTCTTTGTATCATACTAATGTACGGAAAAAAATCGTTAACATAGCCTTTTATAATATACTAGCTTTTGCCCGCGGCTTCGCTCGCGTTAAATTCGGGGTAACACAGTTCCACTTGCGCCTTATTGATTTGTAATAGCAACGCTAAGATTTCCCTTTTCTTCCCTCTTTTTCCCTCACATCCCACTTTTAAAAAAAAAATATTAAATTAGCCTATGTCCGTCTCCTGGTTCCCAACTATCTCTGTACGAAAATTCATCAAAATCGGTTAAGCCATTAAAGCGTGAAGAGGTAACAAACAAACTCACTTTCGCTTTTATAATATTAGTAAGGATAGTAAGGATTTTTTTGCCTGTCTGTATAGCGCAAGGAGCGACCCCCTTGAAGCTATCCCGCGGATGTGTGGAGGTATCGAGTTGAAATTAAAACCATATACTCAAATCTGTGGTGTGAAAAAACCAACCCTCTAAGGCGCGTCGCCCACACGACCAAGAGTCGAGGCGCAGTCGCGAGAAAATCTCACATCAGAGTCATGCCGCAGCGAGATTTTCTTTACAAATGTCGTGTGGGCGACGCGCCTAAAGCGCCCGCGCCGCGACTGCGCCTCGACTCTTGGTCGTGTACCCACACGACCAAGAGTCGAGGCGCAGACGCGCGTAAGTTTTCGCAGTCAAAGATATGGCCCTTTATGTAGCAAGCTTGTACGGAAGCGGAACCCACGGTGCTCGAGCCTGACTCGCTTTTGGCCGGTTTTTTGTTTCCTTTTAAGGTACGAAACCCTAAAAATAACTAAGTGTAAGTATTCATTCACAAAATCACATAAAAACGCGATCTTTTACAGAGAATGGTAGGTCAGTATAAGTTCTGACGTCACCAACTTTTTATGCTCAAGTGCTTGGTATACTCAGTGATTGTCAAAGTTTTTGATATTTCATGGGCTGTTTATATTTGTAATTTTTAGAGTTTACTAGCTGTGCCCAACGGTTTCACCCGCTGCTCACTTAGGGGTATGAAAAATAGATGTTGGCCGATTCTTAGACCTACCCGACATGTACACAAAGTTTCGTTAGAATCGGCCAGCCGTTTCGGAGGAGTATGGGAACGAAAACTGTGACACGAGAATTTTATATATTAGATTTAATATGGATAACTACTTTGTTTAGAATAAGTTTGTTAATAGTGTATAATTTATGGCCATTTAATTTAAAGTTTTTCTGTTTTATTATTTATTATTAATTTTTAATACTCGATTCCGCCGGCGTCGGGAGATGGATCCAAGCTACCGGTGGTTAAGGCTCTAGAGACAGAAACCTCCTTACAATGAGGGCTGTATCGGGGAGTACTTACTGCCTTCTGAATCCGACCCTCCGCCTATCTAACCGCCATAGAAGAGTTTCGACAGATTTACATCGGGACTATAATTATTGGTATCACTATTATTCAATAATGTTGGTTAAACTGTAATTGGCAACTGTATAAGTCCAATAATTAGTAATTTAAGTATTTAAAACATTTATGTATGCTGTTTTGACTTCCGTACGTTTTACTCACGGGTTGACCACTGAAAACCAGCGCTGTGCTGTGGGCTCCCATGGCACAGCATCATGCTGAGTGGTGACCTACCTGTCGCAGTCACGACGTGCAAGCTATTTTTATTTTGTCCCATACCTATATGTATTTGTAAATGTTTGTGATACTTTGCATGTTGGATGTTTATTTTATTTTTCTTTGTTATTTTGTTGCTCGTCGTAATTTGCGACTAATGAATGTTTTTTCTTTCTTTCTTTCTTTCAACCATTTTCTATTCGAAGTTGCGGGTTGTTCGAAAAATTAAAAACTTTTAATAATATTTTTAAGATATTTTGTACACATAAGCTGTTGATGTCCTTTATTAATAAAGGCTAAGTGAAATAGAAAGATAGAAAATCTGATAATTAGATAATTGATTAAATTAGTCCTGTACGAGGCCAAAAGACCCCTATCTCAGCATGAAGCTGGGACTTGGCAGCCATGTCACTTTTAAAGTTTTTTTTTATACAGAAGCTATTACCGCAGCCCGCGGTTCGACTCACGTAGTGTTAGAATATACTCGTACAATATATCTTTATGAATCGTAGCCGATGTATTATCCTGATATGTAAGGTATATTATTAATTAACTTTCGCTTTATAATAAATATTAATAATAATATTTTACAGTATTTGTTATTGTTAAATAATTATAAAATGTCCCTCAGTTCGGTGTGCCTTTTGACATAGGCCTCCTCCAACTGTTTCCATTGCACTCTATCTATTGCTACTCTGGTCCAGTAAGGTATTTATAATATTAATAGGATAAATACTTGAACTTTCAACGAGGAAGTAATAATGACAAAAAAAAAATATTACATTTTTTATTTTTGACATTCTCTTGCGTCCGTAGAAACGCAGCATAAGTATTACGTAATCCACCCCCGTGATGCAATCTCAATGGAGGGATATAACCCCACTTCGAAGTATGACTCATTCAAAGGTAGAATATGGGTCAAGTTTTATTTTATTTAAACTCGTATGAGAGCGCGTTTATTAACCGACTTTTAAAAAGGGGGAGGTTCTCAACTCGGCCGTTTTTTATAATGTTTACGTTTATGTGGACATAGACAGTTACTAGTTTAACGTGATTCTTTTTAGGGTTCCGTATCCGTACCTCAAAAGAAAGAACCGGAACCCTTATTGAAATACTTCGTTGTCCTGCTTTCTGTCTGTCAAGACCATTTATCTCGGGAACGCGTGAAGGTATCGAGTTGAAATTAAAACCATATACTTGGTTGAAAGTTGCGCCTGTTACAGAAAAAATGAAAGGGAGTCGTTTGTCTTGGTATGGACATGTAATGAGGAGGGATGAAGCACATGTGACTAAAAGAGTGATGGATCTGAATGTTGATGGACGGAAAGCGAGAGGAAGGCCAAAGAAAAGATGGATGGATTGTGTAAGGCATGATGTGTAAGAGAAAGGAGTAAATGATGAATGAACATTTAACTCATATACACCAACAGCCAGACCCGGAACAACTATCTGTAGGACATACAATTATTATATGTTCCATACGGGAATCGAACCCGCGACACGCAGCGCAGCAGTCGATCGCTCAGCCACTGCGCCAACCGTGTCGTATTTTTTTTTATTTTGGCTATAATTATCGTTAACTTAACAATAATAATCAATCAGCGTCCGTAGCTTGGCTACGTTTCGGGGACCTCTTTGGAGAAACCGAAGGTTTTGTCTGTGCAATTATGGATGAAGTTATGATGACGAATAACTACCGGAGATTTATTGTGAAGGATGGCACGGTTGACATATGTCGGGCATGCCACCGTCCGGGTGAATCAATTCGACACATTATCTCCGGGTGTTCTCGTCTAGCTAACGGAGAGTACTTGCATAGACACAACCTTGTAGCCAGGATTATCCATCAGCAACTTGCTCTAAAGTACAACCTTGTGGAATCGGAAGTGCCGTACTACAGGTATGAGCCCGACCCAGTTCTTGAACATGGCAATATCACATTGTACTGGGATCGCTCCATCATCACTGACAGGACTATTGTTGCTAACAAGCCTGATATAGTGGTGGTGGATCGATCAGAGCGGCGCGCAATGATTGTTGACATAACAGTCCCGCATGATGAGAACCTCGTGAAAGCCGAGAAAGATAAGCAAATCAAGTATATTGACTTGGCTCGCGAGGTTGTCGACATGTGGGACGTGGACTCAGCAATCATTGTGCCGATAGTCGTTACAGCCAATGGCTTAATTGCTAAGAGCCTCGACCAACACCTAAGAAGGCTCTCGTTAGGCAGCTGGATCAAGGGCTTGATACAGAAAGCGGTACTCCTGGACACGGCTCGTATTGTTAGGAGGTTCCTTTCTCTGGAGCCCTGACCGCCGGTAGCTTGGATCCTGTTCCCGATACCGGTGGGCTACTATTTTTATATTTTTAAATGTTTTTTTTTTTTTTCAATTTTTGTGTTTAAGAAATATTTAAAAATGTAATTTTATGTATAGAAATCAATAAATGGAAGATAATAAAATCATACGAGAAATTAGTGCCGTAATTTTTGCCTCCCAAAAAAAAATCATGAAAAATAGAGAATGTGACTTTTAAAAGTTTGAGAATCACTGCATGGGAGTGTATAAAGCATGGTGAATGAGTCACGTCCAGAAATAAGCTGAAATAATAATAAAATGTAGGTCAATCGTTACAATAACATGGTAAATACACTCATAATATTTGCTTCGCAAACGATAACTTTGTGGTTGCTGAGGTAACGCGTAGGATTCGAAAACGGTTTAGTTTGTCATTCTTTTGTTTTGTTTTTGGGTCTACTACTACGAAGACTCCGCTGTCCGTCCGTCCGTCACCAGGCTGTCTCTCATGAACCGGGATACGTCACCGAATTTGACAGTTGAAATTTTCACAGATGATATATTTTTGTTGCCGCTATCATATCTATACTAATCTATACTAATATTATAAAGCTGAAGAGTTTGTTTGTTTGAACGCGCTAATCTCAGGGACTTCTGGTTGGAATTGGACAATTCTTTTAGTGTTGGATAGTCCATTTCTTGAGGAAGGCTATACGCTATATAACATCACGCTACGACCAACAGGTGCTGAGCAGCGTGGGTGAAACCGTGGGGAACAGCTAGTTAAAAATAAACTGATGTATTTAAACACTAGCTTTCGCCCACGATTTCGCCTGCATGGCATAGTAACTTTGGGCTAACGCTTACTTTAACAAGTGCGATGATCGAAAAATATATCTCTCTCTCCCCTTTTCTCACTCTTTTTTCTTTCTCCCTCATTTTTCAATCTTTTTTTAAAAAAGTTAGTCTATGTCCGTCTCCAGGGTCCCAACTATCTCTGTACCAAAATTCATGATAATCGTTTTGGTCATTTAGGCGTGAAGACGTAACAAACAAACAAACTCACTTTCGCTTTTATAATATTAGTAAGGGTGTTTTATAATATTAGTATGTAGGATGGCCCTACTCTTGATCTCAATCTTGTCCAAAAAAACAGAAACAAGAAGTCTATTAAATAAGTTATTTGACTATTTACCATCAGAAAAAAGGTCCTTTTTTTTCGGGTGGGAAACCATCAAATGACTTGCCCAGCTCTGGGCGGAGCGGGGAGCAAGTCAGACTTTTACTGACTAAAACCCACCCTGGCCTTTTTCTTTTATTGCCCTTTACGTTCCGAGGCCGCAGTATCTCTATCGAAAAAAAAAGGTCCCTCTGGTAGATCAAGGGCTCCTCCATGGAACTTTCTATGGGCCCAACGCCTGCCCTGAAGGGCTACTATGACATCTTATAGCAATTCTTATTCCACTGAGTGAAAGAGATGGTGCTAGACATCCTGTATAGCTCTGTCTCTTTCCCTCAGTGGAATAAGAATTGTTTTAAGAGGTCATAGTAGGGTAGCTTGTTCCTATAACCAAAAAACGATTTCTTTGCTTACGGATAGTTGTATTTTGACATACGTCTCATGAGAACTTATGTCAAAATACAACTATCCGTAAGCAAAACGAATCGTATTTTGTTTATTGGAACCGGCCGTTAATCGTGAACTGGTACTAAGTAACACATAGTTACAATACAGCTGCCTCTACATAGCCTGTAGCGTGATAGAACACAATTGTAGATAATTAACAATAATACTAACTGACTGAGAGATCTGTTATCGGCACACATTGTACTGGTAAAGCTCGTTGCATTGTGTATCTATCTAATATATAAAATTCGTACCCATACTCCTCCAAAACGGCTGGACCGATTTCAACGAAATTTTGTGTGCATATCGGGTAGGTCTGAGAATCGGACAACATCTATTTTTCATACCCCTAAGTGAGCAGCGGATGAAACCGCTGGGCGCAGCTAGTACTTATAATAAAAATCTTTTTCCAATCTGTATGCCAGCAAAGACAGGGTCGTGATTATCACGCGCCCGCTTGCTGATATCTTCACTCAGTTTATGGCATTGGGCTCGATTTTAAAAATGCTTACTTCAAATCTCATAATTTTTCTGCCCTTGTTCCATTCCATTTGAGGTCGGCGCAACACGTTTTCTTCTTCCATTCTCCCCTATCAGACGTCACGGCATCATTTACTCCTTTCTCCTACATATCATTCCTTACACACTCTATCCATGTTTTCTTTGACTTTCTTCTATTGACTCCCAGACTAATTTTAATAAATGATTTGTGTCTACATTTTGAGGAGCTTGTAGTTAAATAATAGCAGCCGCTCAGATCGATCTTTAGGTTAAGCCGCGCTTGCCTAGGTTGGTTTGTAGATGAGTAGACCACCCATTACGAACCGAGTTTCTTCCGAGTCTCGGAAAGCACGTTAAGCCGTTGGTCCCGGCTGTTATTTGTAGATCTTTGACAGTCGTTACAGTTAATCAGTGGCCCAAAAGTTTAACAACCAGTCTTACCAAGGGATATCGTAATACCCAGTACAGGGTATTCCCTTCACAGCCCAGTTAGAGCTGTGAAGGTCAGATACGTATAATCTCCATGTAAAATACTGGTATTCAGCTGCATCTGAATAGTGGAAACCGACTCCAAAATAAACAGAACAGCTACAATGATTAAATCCAATGGTTACGTGAACGAGTCCTAACGAAAGCAGTCGGCGTATGCTCGACAATTCTCAGTATGACTACACTGCGACTCGCGACCTTGTATGTCAGTGTGCCCTTGCGTCTGATGTCCCTGATTGGACTGAAGGGCAACTTACACTGGTATGCAAGTACGAATCTAAACAGATTCCTTCTGAAAAACTACTTCGTCCGGCTCGCGAATCGAACACACTTTACTTTTTTCTACAAATGACAGCCGGGACCAACGGCTTAACGTGCTTTCCGAGGCACGGAGGAAACTCAGTATGTAACGGGTGGTCACCCATCGACAGACTAACCTAGGCAAGCGCGGCTTAACCTAAAGATCGACCCGAGCAGCTGCTATTATCTGCTTCCTCAAAAACCCTCTAATTCATCAAACATCGGCATAAAAAAAACTACCCATCGTATAGTTAATAATATAGTTTCGGGGGCTTCCGCATGGGTGACCTCATCGTAGCGACCTTGAAGGGTGTCAAGTTCATTGTAAGTACTTGTGTAGGGGTGGTTCGTAAAGCGAGAATGAAAGCATCGATAAGGAAACAAACAACACCGCACCGCATTGCACCTTCTTTTTACACGACTGTCCCAAAAAAAGGAGTTTCATTCAGAATCAACTTCTGATTTAATCCACAAATGATGCGTTTATTCCTTTCTGATTTAGGGTATGCCAATATATTTTGGATAGGTCCAACATTAAACTGTCGAGTCAGAGATTCCCTCTCATCTTTGTTCCTAGCACATTCCATCGGTAAATGTAAAACTAACATCTTGTTTTTTTTTTTATCGTATGGTTACATGGGTAGACCATGTAACCTTACGATAATATGATGATGTCATAGGTTTATGCCGCCGCGTTTGGCCTCTGATTTGGTTTAAAATGTCGTCGAGATATATCTCTCAGGCATGCTAGTTTCCTTACAATGTTTTCTTACACTACTTGCCCGGATTTTAATCCACAACTTCGTGCACCACAAACGAGGCGTATGGGAAAACCTGATGGCATAAATGGTCGATCCCTAAGTTGACTATCCACTGGAAAACAGAAGAGAGGAGATCAGCGAAGCTTGACGATTCTGAAATCGCTATCGCTTTTAAATATAGGTAAGTCTGAAATCGTTAACCCGTCTTAAGCAAGCGTTGATCAATGCTTGCACCTTTTCTGGTATTTGGACAGCGGTGGGACAGTTATAGGATGATATTATTAATCATTCTACTCGTCAATGAGACATCAGTAAAGCATAGAAGCCGGGGCCACCGCCTGCCGGAGTTGCGGGTTGTTCGAAAGAGATACCGCGGCATCGAAACATCAAGGCAAAAGAGGGAACATGGGTGGGTTTTAGTCAGTACAATACACTCTCCCCGCTTCACCTAGAGCGGGGGAAGTTATTTGATGATTTCCCTTCCACAAAAAGAAGGGTAGACCGCGGCGAAGGATGTGTGACAATCAGAAGGGCTACTATGACATCTTATAGCAATTCTTATTCCACTGAGTGAAAGAGATGGTGCTAGACACCCTGTATAGCTCTGTCTCTTTCCCTCAGCGGAATAAGAATTGCTTTAAGAGGTCATAGTAGTGCTACAGATCTTGTTTTCGGAATAAACGTGGCCAAAAATTGCAAAAAATAGAGAAGTTTGCAAGGAGAAAAGGGTGCATTTGCCAATAGTGAGAAAGGCCAGCAAAGATTTGTATATATCTTTTCAGAATATAGCCTTACACGGGGACTCATTCATCATCAAATAAACATTTTCAAATGCTTCCACAAGAGTGACCTCATCGTAGCGACCTTGGGCTATGTCAAGTACATCGTAGGGGTGGTTCGCGACACGTGTAAAATCGATGGGGACACTCCAACTGCAGTTTTAATGGTTTATGTACATTCACAGAACGCGATCAGGGACTGTACGGTAACAACGTCCTTCTCTACCTGACATACATCTTTTGTTAACTAACATCAAAAAAAGGAGGAGGTTCTCAATTCGACTATATTATTTTTTTATTTTAGTGTCTGTTAAGAGATTTCTCCGTAAATTCTGGGCCTATTATAAAAAAATCGTTTTAAAGTCGAGAGGGTTTACTTCCGAAATAGGTAGTTTATTAGTTATCTTCTATAATGCATATTTTTTCACTTACTGTATGTGGAAGATCTGCTTATAACTTTTAGCAACAATGGAAAAATTAAAAAACAACCGACTTCCGGAAGTAAACTCATAATCCACTTTTTTTTTTTTTTTTTTGGAAACGGTTTTTTTTTTCCAAAACCAAATCCGTGAGTCCCAATCAGACCAAGCTACCAAAACGGAACTGAACAGAGAATAATCGCACTTATCCATAAATACGTAGGTACCGTATTGAAGCCTACCCAGAATATACTTTCAATTGACGTACAACCCTGAAGTAAGCCCTATAATTTACACGATGATTACTGAAACCATTGAACGGTCAGTCCAAATACTCCAAGGTTAAGGGCAGTGGAGTCAACAAAGTTGTTTTAGTCTTTATAGGTGATTCACCTACAAAATTATGGTAATCTTTCGTTTTCGTCAGAAATATTTATTTGTGAAACCTCTTACAGGCATGCAAAAATAATGAAATAAATAAATATCTTGGAACAACTCACACATCTCAACTCACTATCTGATCCCAAGCTAAGCAGAGCTTGTGTTATGGTAACCAGACAACTGATATACATACTTTTATAATTTATAAATACACATATTATAGATAAATCACACCACAGAACAAACAATCATGCTCATCACACAAAGTTTGTCCTGGGTGGGAATCGAACCCACGACCTCCGGCTCAGCAGTCAGGGCCACTAACCACTAGACCAACAGGCCCGTCAAGTAAAAATACAAGTTATACAATCAAATAAAAATTTACTCTTATATATATAAATATACAGTCTGGATTAAACAGGAACGGTCCATTAACCTAGTGTCACCATGTTACAACGAAAACAGTATATTTTATATAGCTGTTCTCCGCGGTTTCACCCACGCTGCTCAGCACTTGTTGGTCGTAGCGTGATGTTATATAGCCTATAGCCTTCCTCAAGAAATGGACTATCCAACACTAAAAGAATTTTCCAATTCCAACCAGTAGTCCCTGAGATTAGCGCGTTCAAACAAACAAACAAACTCTTCAGCTTTATAATATAACTAGCTTTCGCCCGCGGCTTCGCCCGCGTTAAATTTGGGGTAACACAGTTCCCCTTGCGCCTTAATGATTTGTAATAGCAACGCTAAGTTTTCCCGTTTCTTTCCTCTTTCTCCCTCACATCCCACTTTTATCAAAAAAATATTAGCCTATGTCCGTCTCCTGGTTCCAAACTATCTCTGTACCAAAATTCATCAAAATCGGTTTAGCCATTAAAGCGTGAAGAGGTAACAAACAAACAAACTCACTTTCGCTTTTATAATATTAGTAAGGATAATATGTATAGTATAGATAGTATAGATATGATCTATTTGTGGTTTGTAAATTGCAGATACATAGTAAATGCCAATGTAGATCTGAACCTGGCACAACCCTGACTCATTTACTAACACGTAAAAATCTAGATCCACTACATCTGTTTGATAATGGAAGTGTTGATACCCTCATAACTCATCTTTTAATGCGAGACTCTTGGAAATCTTCCAAATATTCGGTTAGTAGCCTCACGACACACGATAAATACAAGAACACTATGAGTTAGTTGTATGGTGTGTTTGTGCTGGGAAAATAAATAAAAAACCAACCCTCTTAGGCGCGTCGCCCACTCGATCAACAGTCGAGGGGCGCCCAACACGACATTTGTAAAGAAAATCTCGTTGCGGCATGCCTGTTTTGTGCCTGCGCCTCAACTGCACTTCGACTGTTGATCTTGTTGTTGACGGGCCTAATGCGCCCGCGCTTCCACTGTTGATCTTGAGGGCGACGCGCCGCTTGTGCAATCATAAGATATGGTTGTTTAAGTCGTAAGTTTGTACGGAACCCTCGGTGACCGAGTTAGACAAGCTCTTGGCCGCCTTTTTCATTTGACAGAGGAAACTTTATTTTTCTTTTTTTTTTTTAAATCATTGCTCCACACTAGGAATTTCTCCTGTATCATGGGTGTTTTTACAAACATTTAAACTCACATACACAAACAGACCCGGAACAACTACCTGTGTAAGTGTTTGTTCTGTTCGGGGATCGAGCCCGCGACACGCAGCGCAACAGTTTACCACTCAGCCACTGCGCCAACCTTGCCGCTTTTGGCTAATTGGGCTTGTGACGATATAGACTACCAGCTCGCGTGGCACAACTACCGTAGAAACGGGTTCGATCGATAGAAAAATCGACAAAATGACAGTATGGTTCAATTTCGTATTTAAAAAAAAACTTCAGAGGTGTCAAGGGCCACCCGGATAGAACGAAGTTATTATTTATTATGTACAAAAAACCTGTAACCAACAAAAATCGTCGCGACACCACACTGTTCAATGAGAAATAGAAAGACGAATCGAAAATAACTGGCTTGCTTTCTATGAGAGAGAGAGACAGACAGACAGAGC
Source organism: Ochropleura leucogaster (assembly GCA_958449745.1). Taxonomy (NCBI): domain Eukaryota; kingdom Metazoa; phylum Arthropoda; class Insecta; order Lepidoptera; family Noctuidae; genus Ochropleura; species Ochropleura leucogaster. Next base: position 6,285,983 of record OY288230.1, on the reverse strand, counting down.
AACACGCGCACGCCGCCGTACGGCTTACAACTATAGCAAAAAGTGTCGTTACAACTTTGGTCTTATTTTTTTCCGTCTAGCCCCCTCTTTCGCAACGCGCGACAAGGTACTTCGATCCAAAAATCGGCTCACAAACGACGGAGAAATCGCGTAAAGTAAAAAAACAGTCGAATTAAGAAACAAACCCCTTTTTGAAGTCAGTTAAAAATGTATCAGATTGTAGGATACGAAAATGGTGAGAGGAAAATTACGATTTCAGACAATATGGTTGGCAATTCCAATTTCTCGCTGTAATATTAGCAGACAGTCGGACGCTACTAGTCACCTGGCATGAATCGGATTGACGTAAACCCATTACCCGCCCACGATTCGTTCTTTGTCACTAAGAATTATTGTGAACCAAACTATAAAATCAAATGTTTACAGTCACGAGCAATTATACATATAAACCAACCCCTTCTCGACGAAAACTTAGCTTTGCTATTACAAAAAATAAGGCAAAAACTACAGGTAGCCAGTGAATGCGAAAGTAACTCTGTCTGTCTCTTTTTCACGCCTAAACCACTGAACTGATTTCAATGAATTTTGGTACAGATATAGTCTGGGACCCGAGAAAGGACATAGGATAGTTTTCATTCCGGAAATCCCCCGGGAACGGGAACTATTAATCCACGCTGACGAAGTCGCGGGCAAAAGCTAGTATATAATAGTTATCTGACATGAGCAAGAAACTAATTTATTTTCTTATGATATTTGAGTCCTGCTTGACTGCAATGACCCATAGGATGCTGTTAGTGCTATCCCAGACTCTGACTAACGCGAGCCGTACTATGGCATGGAAGCCATCTCCCTGGCCTCCGCAAACATACCAGGGGCACAACAAAACCCTGCCGGGGTTGCGGGTTGTTCGAAAAAGATAGATAGGCCCCGGAACGTAAAGGGCAATAGAAGGAACATGGGTGGGTTTTAGTCAGTAAAAGTCTGACATCCCCCCCCCCCCGCTCCGCCCAGAGCGGAGGAAGTTATTTGGTGATTTCCCACCCCAAAAAAAAGGCACAACAAAGGCGGGGCAGCCCTAACAACATCCTAAATCCATTATTGTATTGGACACGCAGGGCATTGAGTGACCACTGCGTATACTTGAAAATAAACTTTAGTTTTTTTTCCTTTTAATAATAATAAAACATTTATTTTCAGGCATCTTAGGCCCATAGATAACCGAAATACCTTACAGACAAACATATATATATATAGCTAATACAATTCGTGTTAGTAAATCAATCCTTAACAACTATGTTAGTAGCACTTCACTGCACTATGTCACTGCGCTGAGAAGTTTTGTGGTTTTGAGGTACGGAACCCCGCAAAACAAGAGTCAATAGGCATCTTCTGGGCTCGCTCGCTCCATCGTAGACCTCATCTGTCGCTTACCATCAGGCGAGCTTCATCAATGCAACACAACAAATAAAATCTTTCGTCACAGTTCATTGTCATATCCCCAAACAAGGCAAGGTTATGTGCTACAAATATACATGCATGGGTAACCTTGCCGAACAATTACCATAAGGGGTTGTTAAGACCTTGAAAATATAGCATCGTAAAGAATTTAGTATCGCATGTTATGTCTTATTTTCGCTTCCGGAGTAAACACGAGCGTAGTCGTCATTTTCCTGCCCTTGTCCCATTCTATTTAGGGTCGGCGCAACACGTTTTCTTCTTCCATTCTCCCCTATCAGACGTCAAGGGCGTCATTTACTCCTTTTTCCTTCATTTCATTCCTAGCACAATCCATCCATCTTTTCTTTGGCCTCCCTCTCTATCCATCAACATTCAGATCCATCACTTGACGGGCCTCTTGGTCTAGTGGTTAGTGGCTCTGACTGCTGAGCCGGAGGTCGTGGGTTCGATTCCCACCCAGGACAAACTTTGTGTGATGAGCATGATAGTTTGTTCTGTGTCTGGGTGAGATTTATCTATAATATGTATGTATTTATAAATTATATAAGTATGTATTATCAGTTGTCTGGTTACCATAACACAAGCTCTGCTTAGCTTGGGATCAGATAGCCGTGTGTGAGTTGTCCCAAGATATTTATTTATTTATCACTGTTTTATGTTCATACCAAGATAAACGATTCCCTTTATTTTTTTCTGTAACAGGCGCAACTTTCAAACTTCCTCTAAAATGCTCATTCCTTACTTTTCTATTCTTGTACCAAAAAAAAGTCCAGCTCGTATTCTGACCCATACAGTAAAACAGCTCTAATCATCATATGCCTAGCCTTTTCCCAAAGAACTATGTTGGGGTCGGCTTCGAATCTTACCGGATGCAGCTGAATACCAGTATTTTACTTGGAGCGACTGCCTAACTGACCTCCATAACCCAGTTAGTACTGGGTAATACGATACCCCTTAGTAAAACTGGTTGTCAGACTTTCGGAACACTACTGACTATCTGTAACGACTGTCAAAGATCGACAAATGACAGCAGGGACCAACAACTTAACGTGCTTTAACTCGGTATGTAACGGGTGGTCATCCACAGACAAACCTAGGCAAGCGCGGCTTAACCTAAAGATCGAACTGAGCGGCTGCTATTATTTAAATAATAAATGATGTTTATTTTGCAAGTAGGTTTTCACAAACACTTTTACACGTCTTTTTTAAAAACTAGATGAAGCCGGTGTTTCTTACACGACTACTCTGAGAAGAAAGTCGCTTTTAAAGTCCAGACAAAAAATCTTGGTCAACTTACATGAGGACTATGCAGATTAGTGTCTGAAGTGGTCTTTTTAAGCACCACACAGATTGACTGGACCTGTCCAGTCAGTGCAAGCATTGGTCAGTTATCGTGTAGCTCAACTCATAACCCAAGGAGCTCAACGAAACGACGAACAATACCAAAAAAGGACAATTTAGCCAGCTATAGCCACAGTAGAACAGCTCTAATTAAGGGCTATTTGTGACCCACGGATGCCCCTCAAATTAAACGGGAAGATAGACAAATCCGTGAACAGAGCTTTTCTTTTGCGGGTGGGAAATCGTTAAAAAACTTCTACCGCTCCGCTCAGTGTTAAAATTGAATTTTTGTACAGCGATAGTTGGGACCCTGGAGACGGACATAGGCTTTTTTTTCGATCATCACGCGGGTTAAAGTTAGCGTGAGCCCAAAGTAACTATGCCACGCGGGCGAAGTCGCGGGCGAAAGCTAGTAAATTATATCCAGCAAACGCTTACCAAAATAATGGGAACGGTCTGTTCTTTTGTAGGGATGGCAAAACGTCAAATAACTTCGCTCAGGACGGAGTGTCAGACTTGCTGTACTGACTGAAACCCACCCATGTTCCTTCTATTCCTCTTTATGTTCCGGGGCCGCGGTATCTCTTCCAAACAACCCGCTCACTCGACAGACGGTGTTGTAGGTTATCTGTCCTAACTTCCTCATTCAGAACTACAAAACATTCATTTTTTATTTACCATTCATTTGCTACGGCTTAATTACATGTTATGACGTCAACTTTCAATAGACGTCAGAAAACAATTACGTCAAACTGGCGATCGATACAAGTTTATAATGATTTCAACAACTAAGTTCTTCGAGAAATGTCTGATAGACTGGCAGAATATAGCAGTTGCCAAGTTAATATACACTTACTATAGAAGGAACACAAGTTCCTCTCTGACTTCTCCTTGATCAGCCTAGCTTCTTCCCAACTATGTTGGGGCCGACCCCAAAATAGTTGGGAACAAGCTAGGCTGAACGAAGGGCCTGCCAGGACCACTGGCTGCAGGGGTTACGGGTTAATGTTCGAAATTGATAGCGCGGCAAAAGAAAAGAAGGAACATGGGTGGATTTTTTAAAAAAGAAACGTTGCCCCACATTACGAATTTCTCCTGTGTCGTGGGTGCGTTTACAAACATTTAAACTCACATACAGAACCGATATACTGACAACCGCGCCGTCAAAACACAGAAAACACTGACAGTAAAAAACTGACACTGTCCCCAACTCCACCCAGAGCTGGGCAAGTTATTGGATGATTTTCCATCCACAAAAAATGGCCCCATATTACATCAAAGTCGTGTGAAAAGACTAATATTATGTCTCATAATTAAAACCAAGATTAACACGTCATTTTCACATGTCTACACACAATTTTAAACCCACAAAATAGACATCTCGACTTTCCGCTTTTACGTAAATCGAGCTCAAAAGATTTACATATCTCCAAAACAGCTCAGAAATAATTACCTCAATAACTTCAACCGTACATAATTCCCTGGCCACCTCATGTGACAAGTGGGTGTGAAGATAGCCACGTATGCTAGTTATGCCAGTTCTGGCACGTTACATGGCACCACGCCATCTCAGGTGGCATCAGACGCTGCGTGTTGGACTTGAGTCATGCGTCGATTTGATTCTAGTTTCGGTTATGAATTGGGTGAAAATTGATGATTTAACTTTGGATCTGTGTTGAAAATTGTCCGAATGTCCACATCATCTGATCAAGACAAGTTTTGTAAATAGGGTAGTTTTCAGGGTCAAAGTAATTCTACATTATATTTATCTCTACTACATTCTATTTAGTCCGTCTTTTAGATGAGTGACGTCACCTGTTGCGAAAAAATGCAGCATCGCGTGACGTCACACGTTACTTTAATAGGCTATAACTTTGTCATTTTTGGTAATATTTACAAATAAAAAAATACATGTCCCTTATTTTTGAATAATCTTAAAGACGGTCTAATATTTTTTTTTAAACTAGCCTATTCAACCCCTAAACGGGTGAAACAGGGTGGTAAACTTTGTATGGCAGATCGTGATTCTTCGACCCGGATTGATCGCTATTTAAACGGTTAATTACCATGTAATATGGAACTTATCCAGACACCGTGGCTGTTAATAAGAAATTCGGTCAGTGGGTAGCCTTAGGGGCGGATTTTCCTGGAAAATCCCATTGGACGAAAATGAAAGGAAAAATCAAAATACTTTTATTTCACATAGACCTACATGGGCACTTGTAACACGACCAGAAATGGTGCACGGTACAGGTTGATCATTTCTTATGGAGAAAAACCCACATTAAGATGCTCCATGGTTACTCTTTTAAAACCTTTTGGTTTTACAATGTTGTTGTTACAGCGTTAGTACTTAGGTATGAGAGGCATGCTAGGCAGTGAAACTTGTATGCACTAGAGTTCACTAGACCACTGAGGCAGTAGACTAAAATCGTACCGAGTACAGATGTCTATAAAGGTTGAATTATACATTACAGGGCTTTTTGATAGTCAGCACTTAAATAAATTCAAGCTCTTTTAAAGTAAATGCAAAGTCACTTTGGTACTTGCCCGGATTTGAACTTACAACTTGGTGTATCAGTGGCGAGGTCACAACAACAAATTATCCTAAACTAGCTTTCGCCCGCGGCGTTGCCCGCGTTAAATTTGGGGTAACACAGTTCCCCTTGCGCCTTATTGATGTGTAATAGCAACGCTAAGTTTTCCCTTTTCTTCTCTCTTTCTCCCTCACATCCCACTTTTTTTTAATAAAAATTAGCCTATGTCCGTCTCCTGGCTCCCAACTATCTCTGTACCAAAATTTATCAAAATCGGTTCAGCCATTAAAGCGTGGCGAGGTAACAAACAAACAAACAAACTCACTTTCGCTTCTATAATATTAGTAAGGAAGTAAGGATGCAAAGTCACATTGATACTTGCCCGGATTTGAACTAACAACTTGGTGTATCCGTGGCAAGGTCACAACAACAAATTATCCTAAATTCTTGTATGTCAAGTTCAAATAACTTAAGGACATGACGGTCAAAAAAGGATTGAAAAGAATTTGAAGTTTAGTTTGCAATAGTTGGGTTAAGTCGTTCGTTTTATTTTAATTTATTTACCTTGTTTTAGAAATCGTATCAGAGAACAAGTAGGTATTATAAATACAACGAATAAATTTGTTTTACGATACGATAGTTGTATTTTGACATAAGTCTCATAGAACTTATGTCAAAATACAAGTATTCGTAAGCAAAACGAGTCGTTTTTGTTTGAACCGTGCGACAGTGTCGTAGAAACGGACATAATCTATCACTTTTTCCAAGAAATGTGTTATGTGTTAATATTATATCATTACTAGCTATGCCCCGGCATGCGTTGCTATGCAATTTTCTACCTTTCTACCTACCCTACCTTTTCTATAAACCTCACGGAGCACGAGACCTTTCCAACGAATGCAAAACCGTGAAAATCGGTTCGTGCGTTTTGGAGTTATAGCGTCAGGAAGGAAACCCCGACTTATTTTTATAAAGTAGATAAAGCTCATAAAATTGTTAAAATATTTTAGAAAGAAACTATTTATTATTGCTCATAGAATTATTTCTAGGGCGTGTTGAACACAAATTACGCTCTCCTGTAAACTTCGGTTTTTGACTTAACCTTATGTACTAGGGACCGTCGAAATCTTTCATCTTTATAATATTGGTATCAGATAAGACCAGGTTTCCTTAAGTTTTCCTTCACGAGTTTATAAAAAAAAAAACTTTTTTCGCTCAGTCACTGCGCCAACCGACAACAAACCAAAACCAAAAACAATGACGTTATTATTATAACTCACGAACAGGTCATAATAATGTACGGCAATAATTAACCTAAATTGAACTAAATAACAATTAATGAGAGCAATCATTCTTGTACCGACATCAGTGTAACAACAGCAAGCAAAAACTAAACTTTGACCGCGACTTCATCGCTACATAGTATAAAACAAAGTCGCTGTATGTCTGTTGCTATGTTGTATGTATGCTTAAATCTTTAAAACTACGCAACGGATGTTGATGCGGTTTTTTTAATAACATGTAGAGTGATTCAAGAAGAAGGTTTATAATGTATAATACTTCACGCTATGATTCTTAGGAGGTGAGCAGCGGGTGGAACCGCTGGGCGGGTCGCTAGTTTGAAAATAAACTTTATTTACAAAAGACAACATCGCGCTTGTAATCCAGAAGGGTACAGCAGAGAGGCCTGCCGGAGTTTCGGATTTTTCGAAAGAGATACCGTGGCCCGGAACATAAAGGGGATAATTTTTATTTTTGTAAAAAATAAAATCGACTTCCAACAAAGCTATTTTCCACTTTTTAGTGGAAAATAAAAACTTTACTTCCGGAAGTCGGTGGCTTTTGTTGGTTGATTTTTTTGCCACTTTTTCACTTTTTATTTTTTATTTGCACGTCGATTTTTGTTAGGTTTTTGTTTCAGTATTTTTTGTCATGGTATACTGATAATATCATATATAGTTTTTGTCGAGTATTCATTTTTACCCAATGTTACTTAAAGATTAACAGATCATCCACATTGATAAAATATGTATTAGAGACGATAACTCATAACTACTAAAGCAATATAATATAAAGAAAATTGATATGGGACCACCTGGGAAGAAGAAGAAGAATACCCTATGAAACAAAAAAGTTCTGACATTTGCTTTCGTTTAAATCCTAAAGCTATAAGTAGTTGCTCATCTTATAAGGCGCAGTACAAAGCAAACACTTCGTAAAACGTCTAGATTTTCGTCGCAAAGTTAACCGTATCTGTACCTACATGCCACTAGCCAAAAAAAAATGACCGTGTATAGTCAAATATACATATAAAGTAAAGACTTAAACAAAATCAGTTTACAAAAGTGGTCTAGTACTACAAAAAAAAAATGTTTAAAAAGACAACAAAAAAATATTTTTCGTCTCGAAATTCTCAATTTTTTCAGCGACAACTACCATATTTTTTATATATATATAACAAAGAAAATTTTATAGACTAAAGAGATATCTAAAATTTTTCGAACACGGATCTGTATTTTTTATATTCAATTAAAACTGCAAAATTATTTTTCGCTGACATGATTTTCAAATAAAATCAAATGCCGAAATATTTTCGACCTTCTTTCTATTCTTTCGATGCACTACTGTCGTGTCAGTCAGACAGACCATGCCTAGTCTACAGCTAGCCTCACTTCCGCGAATACCTAAGGATTAGCTTGTTGCCGCGCCATAATATCTGAGTTACTCTCATAACTTATAGTGCTTGGGAAGTTTATTGAGTTATCGTCTATAATCCTTTTTTTTCTTCTATGTCGATAAGGATGTTCTGCTAATATCTTTTAGTAAGAAAGGAGAATGCTTACTCGAAAAACAATGGTGAGAGATAGAATGACAAAAAAAAATCTGTTTTTTTTTAACTGGATTTATCAGTGGTCAGGTTTAAATTTCCTCCACCGTTTTGAAAACAATGGGTATAGTATAAATTATACAGAATAATGCGCCGTGTACTTGTATTATGTAAATTAATACGTCAAATAAGGGGTTAAATGCGAGTTGAACTTGCGCACGAAGTGTTCCGTACATACGCCCATATGTAATACTAGCTGTTCCACGCGGTTGCACCCACGCTGATCAGCACCTGTTGGTCGTAGCGTGATGTTATATAGCCTATAGCCTTCCTCAAGAAATGGACTATCCAACACTAAAAGAATTTTCCAATTCCAACCAGTAGTCCCTGAGATTAGCGCGTTCAAACAAACAAACAAACAAACTCTTCAGCTTTATAATATTAAGTATAGATATTTTTTAGTACTTGTTGTTATTAAAGCGACCACAGAAATACATCATCTTTAAAAATTTCAACTATCTAATTATCACGGTTCATGAAATTCAGCCTGATGACATACGGACAGACAGGATATGCTGTTTTTGTAACATCTTATTTACTACGTTTTAGCAAATACACATTTTTTAACTCGATTAGATTTAACGAACAAGGCTCCGCGCCTCCGGGCACCGCGAGACGACTCCCGGCCATCGTAGATGCGGGCCTGTGGACGGTGAGCAATGGGTAGGTCACCATCCGTCCGTCTTTTGACGACAGGCCGTGAAGACGGCACGTTCGTCTTTCACGCGCGCCTTAAAGAGATGTCAGCAAAGCAGAGGAGCTTGCCAGAGCCTCCGCCTGCCGGGGTTGCGGGTTGGTCGAAAGAGATGCCGCGGCCCTGGAAGGGCAATAGAAGGAACATGGGTGGGTTTTAGTCAGTAAAAGCCTGACACACCTCCCCGCTGCGCCCAGAGCGGGGAAAGTTATTTGATGAATTCCCACCACAAAAAAAGGCTCCACGCCTTGGCAACAGGGTCCCGTTGGGTACGGAACCCTTTAAAGCACTAACAAGGTCGCGGTCATCACCGTAGTATGTAACATAATGAGACACGATACGCTAACAGAGTCTACGCCTTTATTAGAAGACCTTGGGTCCAATGATGAGGGCATTACCCCGTCACCACGTACGCTTGGCAGACTAGTTGGCGGCCCGTAGTAGATTATAGATTATATCGACTTGGCGAGGCCACTACCGTGCCCTCCGATCAGAATCTGATGTAGCTCTTGCCGTTGATGTCGTTATCTTATGGAGATAGACATTTGATCTGGTTAATTTGACGACACGATTGGCGCAGTGGGTGAGCGATCGACTGCTGCGCTGCGTGTCGCGGGTCCGATCCGTTTTTTTTTTCTTTTGTTACTGCTATTAGTAAATCTTTTATGCCTAGCTTATTTCTTTTGCACAATGGTCCTAGTTTATCACCTGTGACTTCTTCACTGCACGTGTAAGCGAGCAAGGCGTGTTTGTTCCGCCAATTCTTCTTCCCAGCTAAAAAACTAGGAAGTGGCGAAGGGCAGGGCGTTTTTGTGGGACTCTCTCTTGTAATGTGACGTTCAAAAAGTGCTGATTATCAGCCTAATTTGAATAAATGACTTTTAATTTTGATTCCCGCACGGAAAAAATATTTGTAAGACCTGCATATAGTTGTTTCAGGTCTGGTTGTTTGTGTATGTGAGTTTAAATGTTAGTAAATGCACCCATAATACAGGAGAAATTCCGAGTGTGGGGCAAAGATTTATTAAAAAAAAAAACTTTCTTTCTGGAATTTCCCACTCTTATAGTCATCAAAATTCATACAAAACTTCACGCACGTTATATTCAATAGGATTATACCACGAACTCATTATTCAACTATAGCACGGCCAACGAGAAGCGATACCAAATGTAAACAAAACCCATGCTAAAACCCCATCTAAAATGGCCGCCCGAATGTTGGCGAACCCGTCTTAACGTTGTCATGTTTTTGCCGGGAGAACGAGACATTACGACAAAGGCACAAGATGGAAAGAGCTACTTAAATATTAGATTGTCAACGCCACAGTTGTTCTTTAGGTTAATGACCTTTCGTATCGCTTCTCGTTGGCCGTACTATACTAACAATGACAAAAATCTGTCTATGAACACTCATCATAGATACTTATAGGAACTCATAAACCATAAACGTCATTGATCACGCCACCACACATGGTCAGACCACCATTTGTTTGTGACTCAATGCCTATAATTGCCAACCAACCCATCACATGTCTCTAAATCTTGGAAAAGGTAATCCTAGCTATGTATCTTATTTTTACTATATAAAAATAAGTCGGGTTTTCCTTCCTGATGCTATAACTCCAGAACGAACCGATTTCCACGGTTTTGCATTCGTTGGGTTCTCGGGCTCCGTGAGGCTTATAGCAAAGAAAAGGTAGGGTAGGTAGAGTAGGTAGGGTAGATAGGGTAGGTAGAAAGGTATAAAATTGCATAGCAACGCATGCCGGGGCACAGCTAGTATATTTAAAATCACGTGTTTCTGTGTTCGTTCAGCTCCGAAAACCTACATGTGAACAGTTACTTAGTTGAATTTTATACGGTACTAGCTTTTGCCCGCGGCTTCGCTCGCGTTAAATACGGCAGCGCCTTATTGATTTGTAATAGCAATGCTAAGTTTGCCCTTTTCTTCCCTCTTTCTCCCTCACATCCGACTTTTTTTAAATAAAAATTAGCCTATGTCCGTCTCCTGGTTCCCAACTATCTCTGTACCAAAATTCATCTAAATCGGTTTAGCCATTAAAGCGTGAAGAGGTAACAAACAAACAAACAAATAAACAAACAAACTCACTTTCGCTTTTATAATATTATAGTAATATAGTAATAGTAATAGTAAATAGTAAATAGTAATAGTAATAGTAATATAGTAAGGATAGTAAGGATTTTATACAAACAAGACAAAATCATGAATACATGTCAAAATCAAAAATCATTCATTTAAATTAGGCTGATAAATCAGCACTTTTTGTACGTCAAATTACCCCAAAAAGCCGTCCCTTCGCCACTTCCTAGTGTTTTAGCTGGGAAGAAGAAGTGGCGGAACAAACTCCCCAGCAACACAACTAAAAAGACTAATATAAAATACTAGCTTCTGCCCGAGGCTTCGCTCGCTAAATTCGAGGTAACATATTTCCCGTTTCCTCATTTGCAGGTATCTCCTACCTGTAATTATTGCCCTTGCGCATTAATTGTAATAGCAAAGCTAAGTTTTCCCTTTTGTCCCCTTTTTCACCACTCCAATTTCTTAAAAAAAAAAACCTATGTCCGTCGCCAAGGTCCCATCTATCTCTGTACCAAAGTCATTAGGCGTGTAGACGTAACAAACAAACTCACTTTTGCTTTTATAATATTAGTAAGCATTTAAGTTGTGTAAATTCTTATCGATTATTCTTACTGATTCATTATTACACACTCGATTAAAAAGGAGGAGATTCTCAATTGTTTTTTTTTCACGTTTGTTATTCGATTTATTCTGATTCGAGGATTTCGTGGCTGAATAATAGCAGCCGCTCGGGTCGATATTACTGTTAAGCCGCGCTTACCTAGGTTGGTCTGTGGATGCGTGACCACCCGTTACATACCGAGTTTCCTCCGTGCCTCGGAAAGCCGTTGGTCCCGGCTGTCATTTGTAGATCTTTGACGTCAGTGTTCCGAAAGTCTGACAACCAGTCTAACCAAGGGGTATCGCATTACCTATTACTAACTGTGTTGTGGAGGTCAGATAGGCAGTCGCTCCATGTAAAATACTGATATTCAGCTGCATCCGGTTAGACTGGAAGCCGACCCCAAAATAGTTGAGAAAAAGCTAGGTAGATGATGTTTGTTTTACAATTTCCCCGACAATTTTCGGCTGTTTTTTCAAAACCGCCTAACAACCATACAAAAGCAAAACCATGGTCAAAAGCCTATGATGAAGTAATAATTAAAATCGTACGTTATGTTTCTTAGAATATCCTAATTATCATTAAGATAAGAGGAAAAATGCTTCAAAAAATCATAAATTTACATGCTCAGACGCCGCGCTGTCTGATCGACGCACGCACAGATATACAAGTAGCCAATCAGTGTCACGCACACTAATATAACAGCCAATGAGAGTACAGAATCAGTCGTTCACGCACACATTGAAAAAAAAGAAGCAATGTTATCGAGGTACAAAGTTTTTGCTGTTGTATATTATGTATGATACATATTCTGTACTAGCTTTTACCCGCAGCTTCGCTCGCGTTAAATTCAGGGTAACGCAGTTCCCATTTCCTGTTTTGCAGGTACCTGCTACCTGTAGTTTTTGCCATTGCGCCTTATTTATTGTAATGGTAAAGCTAAGTTTTCCCTTTTCTTCCTCCCTCATTTATCACTTTAAAACAGCTTTTGTACGTCCCAATTCTCAATCTCTGTTGCAAAATTCATCAAAATTGGTTTAGCAATTTAGGCGTGAAGACGTAACAAACAAACAAACTCACTTTCGCTTTTATAATAATAGTAAGGATGATGTATAAGTCACCTTGTTATGTACCTTTTAACAAAAACTAATAAGTATTTCTGAGAAGAGATTCTTCATGTGAGATTTATTAAAATACAGCAGAGCAGGCCAGGGTAGACCATGAGTTTGTGGGGCGGGGTCCTGGACTAAAACTATTTGGGGGCCTGCTTAATTAACCAAGTCAACTCCTTATCAAAAACTGTTTTCGATAATGATATACTAGGTGCATACGACACATCAAGCGCACTTCTAGTTTAATATAGCCCAGCTTTTTAGTTGTTTTGTGTTTGGTAACGTTGCTGATGGTAGAATTGTATACCTGCCAAATTAGTGTTTGTTTTTTTTATTTTCAATTGTCTATTGTTTTAAATGGTGGCTGGAGGCACTTGGCAGGCAGTGGCCCTTGCCCTCTGCTTTGCTGACATCTCTTTGAGACTTGCGTAGAACACGATCGTGACGTCGACACGGCCTGTCGTCACTGCTCACCACATACCCACATCTACGGTGGCTGGAGTCGTCTCACGACCCCCGACGCCCGTAACGTCTTCCGCGGTGGCTAGGCTGATTTGATGTTCAACCCTTCGGTCTGGTTTCGATAGCCGGTTGGACAAAGTGTTGGTTTTTTAGCCAACTTCAAAAAAAGGAGGAGGTTCTCAATTCTTCCTAACCTATTTTTATGTATGTTCACCGATTACTCAAAGACGGCTGGACCGATTTGCAAAATTGATTTTCTATCTGGAATTTAACAGCCACGGTGTCCGGATTACCCCCCGGTTGATGCCAATGAGCTCGCACCCTTTAACATGGGCCTTAAACATAACTGGCGACATCTGTGTATCCTATTAAGTACACCTCTGTCTATTGCTTCGAGGATAACAGGCGTGAACTTATATTATGTTGTCTGATTTATTTTCTTGATAAACCCACCTTTATAACAGTGTGCGTGATAGAATACATCATCTACTACGCACGCAATTCCAACACAGATATACATGTATACTACGTTCGTGATTTAATTTACAAAAGTGTAAACAAATATTTGTTTTTGAAATAAACACCTTAACGACTTATGCATAGAGTTCATTTTAAGCTAATATTTCAAGCTATTTTTAATTGACACCAAAAGAAGTTGCTAAGAACTTTTAGTTCAACGTACAACGGAAAATTTTAGACAAGAATTTGAGTGTCATTCATAGAAACCACAACTAAAACAGCTGATTTAAAAAAAAAAAATTTTTGTTATTAGTTTTTTTATGACTTGGTTGTGTTCTCCTGCCCTTGTCCCAAATTCCGTACTCCTAAAAAAAAATCTATCCACACAAAATCCATCCATCTTTTTCTTTAGTCTCCCTCTAATCCTATAGCCGTTCATACTCAAAACATCCTCACGACATTGTCCTGAGCAGTAGTCATTGTAAAATTAACTTAATTTACACACGCATAGAATTCATATTAGTTTAATATGGAAAACTTCAGTTGGAAACAAAGATTTGAATCGACTTTAAGCCGATCATTCATTAGTTGCAACCTTTATAAGCGAGCTTGCCAAACTAATTATATGTAGCAACAATTCTGAGAAACATGAGCGATTAAAATCATCTGTAAAAGTGTTCAATCCTTTGTATTGTTTGTTTCAGAAAAACTGCTGTCTCACGCAAGGGGGTCTGTGACGTCATGGGGGGCGCGGGACGGTGAAGAGGGTTGCCAACCATCCTTACTAATATTATAAAAGCGAAAGTGAGTTTGTTTATTTGTTTGTTACCTCTTCACGCTTTAATGGCTAAGCCGATTTTGATGAATTTTGGTACAGAGATAGTGGGGAACCAGGAGACGGACATTGGCTAATTTTTTTGTTTTTTTTTAGTGGGATGTGAGGGAGAAAGAGGCAAGAAAAGGGAAAACTTAGCGTTGCTTTTACAAATCAATAAGGCGCAAGGGGAACTTTGTTACCCCGAATTTAACGCGAGCGAAGCCGCGGGCGAAAGCTAGTACTTTATAATAACGTAACCTACTTTATTTTTGGTAATTATACTTTTGCGCACAAATAAAGTATGTGAAAATACTTTATTTTTAACCTTTACTGTGATGCTTTTACTGAAAGAGTTTTTTTCAGTAATGCATCTAAAGAGGCGAGAAGAAAGAAACAGCGCGTCAATAAATTTAAAAAAAAACTAATTAATTTTAATTAAACACCGGTAGGAATACGCTTCCCTAAAGGTGAGTATAGACTACAACATTTACTTGTAACAGAACAACGAGCCGCTCGATGATATGTTCTAGTGAATCATCCTTTTACGAACTAAACGTCGAGCACTCTCGCCTCTTTGTTACAAACCAAGGCGCATATTGGTGTAACATTTCGTCGAGCGTATTGGTGTAACATTTCGTCGAGCCACGAGAGCGGGCGGTGCTCGGTTGCGGGGTGACGTGGAGGATCGAAATACACGCGGTCCACGCGGTAAATGCACACTCGCTGTGAGCATTTACCCGTAACATAACGTCGAGCATTTCCAGGAACGTTACATTACATGGAAATGCTTTGGAAACTGAGCTTTTGCCTGTATTGTACCATTCGTAAGAACGTTACATTACACAGAAATGCTCCAGAAAATGTTGTAGTTTATACTCACCTTAAGACTTAAATCCAGTTTTCATGTCTCGAGCTAAACAACCACTAAACCAACGGGGGACAGTCAGAAAAACATGATAATACAAGATACCGTGCCGTCTGCCAGGGGAGAATGGAAGAAGAAAACGTGTTGCGCCGACCACAAATAGAATTGATTTGACCACACAGTTGGCGCAGTGGCTGAGCGATCGACGGCCGCGCTGCAAATCGCGGGTTAGATTCCCGCACGGAACAAATATTTGTATGGCTTACAGATAGTTGCATCGGGTCTGGCTGTTTGTGTATGTGAGTTAAAATGTTAGTAAACGCACCCACGATACAAGAGAAATTCCTAGGAGTAGCAACTACTTCATACAAAGAGAAGACAGAACTCCGATCCCAAATAGATTTAATTTGAAGACACAGTTGGCGCAGTGGCTGAGCGATCGACTGCCGCGCTGCGTGTCGCGGGTTCGATAACGAACAAAATAGGACGATTGAAATCATTTCAACGCTGTTAATATTAAAGCTGAATTTCAGTACAAAACTCGGTCGGTAAATTATTGTTGCCTTGATAGTATCCTAACAATCTATCAACAAAATTTGTATCGTCTACTGTTGACATTGACACATATATTTCGTAGATTAAACATACAATACGGACGTACAGCTATGTTATCGAATGTCATGTGAGATTTGTAAGATTATGGAGTCAAATTAAATCATTATCATTTTCCTGCCTTTTTTATTGGGGTGGGACATCATCAAATAACTTCCCCCGCTCTGGGCGGAGCAGGGGGCTGTGTCAGACTTGTACTGACTAAAACAAACCCATGTTCCTTCTATTGCCCTTTATGTTCCGGGGCCACGGTATCTCTTTCGAACAACCCGCAACCCCGGCAGGCAGAGGCCCTGGCAGGCCCCTCTGCTTTGCTGACATCTCTTTGAGGCGCGCGTGAAACACAAAGGCGCCTTCGACACTGCCTGTCGTCAATAGACAGACGAACGGTTAGCTACCCATTGCTCACCGTCCACAGGCCCGCATCTACGGTGGCCGGAAGTCGTCTCGCGGCGCACGATGTCCGGGGCATCTCCCGCGGCGGCTGATTTTCCTGGCCTTGTCTCCCATTCTATTTGGGGTCGGCGCAACACGTTTTCTTCTTCCATTTTCCCCTATTTTCGTCACGGCATCATTTACTGTTTTTTTTTAATGAAAACGTTGCCCCACACTAGGAATTTCTCCTGTATCGTGGGTGCGTTTACAAACATTTAAACTCACATACACAAACAGCCAGAAACAACTACGTGTAGGTCATAGAATTTGTCCCGTGCGGGGATCGAACCCCCGATACGCAGCTTTTAGTAAGCGATCGCTCAGCTGCTTCGAAAATTTTCCTAAACCAACACCAAGAGTTAAAAACCAGCCAAGTGTGAGTGGGGCTCGAGCACCGCGGGTTCCGTATAAACAAGCATAGATTACAGAATGTTTACAGCATAACTATGAGTAATGATGATCTATGCTATGACTCCCTGCTTATCGCTGATAAGGCATAGTAAACAAGTGAAGACGATACTTCAACGATGACAAATTTACATAACTAGCTGGCGGCCGCGGCTTCTCCCGCGTGATATCGAAAAGGAAACGTATCCTAATGTGTTATTTTAGACTATAATCTACCTCTGTACCAAATTTTATCAAGATCCGTTCCAGCCGTATTGACGTATCTTATCGTTCAAATCTAGACCATACCTGGGGACCTACGTTCTATCTAGTCACGGAGATATTGGGGGCAAAGTTGCTTAAACTTATTCATTACTTTTTAGTGTTTAAATAAGAAAGAAATAAAGAAAACATGTTTGTTTGGCATACATCACAAGTACATGTACACAAAATTAAATTTAAAAAAAAAACTTAAATCTTAACACTACAAAGAAAAAAATTAAACAAGAGCAAGTCACACAAATGGCAAATTTCACATTTATGTATATTATATATTTATCATTAGATGCTTTTTGTACATAAAGTATTAGTAAGTACTTATTTATAACAAAATAATTAAAAAGAAGGAACATGGGTGGGTAAGTGAAAGCCTGACACTTCTCCCGTTAAGCAAAGAACGGGGAAAGTTATAATTTGTTGATTTCCAATCCGCAAAATATACGAATACGACTTCCATAATTAGATAATTAGTAAATAAGTTTTTAATTTAAAGCATTTTTCAAACTACAGAATACCAATAAAATTCCCCAATGGACCCCTTTGGAAAACCTTTCGATTAGTATGATTTTGAAAAGACAGCCATTTTAAACACCCAGAGAGCTCCAGATTAGACATGAATACATTTTACTCCGGTAGGACATTCCTGGGGCAGTCTCCAACGCGAACGCAGCCGAGAGCATTAACTAAGCAAATCGCAAGTCTCGTCACAGAAACAGGAACCACTCGTTACCACATTTAGCTCATGAATAACATATCTAATGTGTTGTATATTTAGCTCATACAAACCTGGTATTTTCCTATGTTTTCTCAACTAGTCATGTTTTTGGCAACAGTAGCCGACTCTGCGTTGATTATTTTGTCTAGTCTGTGTGAAGAGGATTGGCTTACGAAATAATAATATTGTGTTCGTAATAATTTTTGCGGGGCAAGGAACTTTGTGGTGGATCGAGATTTGGTCATCACAGCTGCTCACTGCTTTCTTTTTTTTGTGGTGGGAAATCATCAAATAACTTCCCCCGCTCTGGGCGGAGCGGGGGGGGGGGAGTGTCAGACTTGTATTGACTAAAACCCACCCATGTTTCTTCAATTGCCCTTTATGTTCCGGGGCCGCGGTATCTGTTTCGAACAACCCGCAATCCCGGCAGGCGTAGACCTGGCAGGCCTCCGGCCACAGGCTCGTATCTACCGGTGGCCGGGAGTCGTCTCGCGGTGCCCGATTGCTTTGAGGTTCTTTCCCTCAAACGCCCGGCCGCCTCCTTCGCTAGCATGACTGCTTCGCAAAAGAAGGTGACCGCTTCCCATTCTCTTTTGCTCCGGACCATGGACTGAACCAGGGCCGGGCTCACTGCATGCTTACGATAATAATGGTGGACATCTAGACGGAGAGCCTCGTACATCTGTCCAAATGCGAGGAGGGTTCCATTCAAATATAAACGTCCATATCTTTAGATTGCATAGACATAGAGGGTTGCTTTTTTCACGGCTCCAAGGGACCATAGATTTGAGTATATGGTTTTAATTTCAACTTGACACGTTCCCGAGATAAAGAGTATTGACAGACAGACGAACAACAAAGTCATTATTAAGAATTCCCGGTCTTCATTTGGAGTACAGAACCTTAAAAACGCGACATGGAACAGTAGGTGAGGAACGAGGCAGCAGGAGTTCTCCATTTTGAAACACATCATCGATTTTTCATCTCCTGATATTGGCCATCGAGAGGCTGTCAAAAGTACCTAGTTTATTTCCGTTTAGTGTCTTTCCGAGGCACGGAGGAAACTCTGACAATTCTATTCTGGCGAAAATTTCTATCAACAACCGACAAATATCGTTTTACAGTAGGTAGTATCCTTACTAATATATATATATATATATATATATTATATATATATATATTATATATAATATTATAAAAGCGAAAGTGAGTTTGTTTGTTTGTTTATTTGTTTGTTTGTTTGTTTGTTTGTTTGTTACCTCTTCACGCTTTAATGGCTAAACCGATTTTGATGAATTTTGGTACAGAGATAGTTGGGAACCAGGAGGCGGACATAGGCTATTTATTTTTTTAAAAGAGCGGGATATGAGGGAGAAAGAGGGAAAAATCGGGAAACTTAGCGTTGCTATTACAAATCAATGAGGCGCTACTGAATTTAACGCGAGCGAAGCCGCGGGCAAAAGCTAGTTATTTATAATAATATCAAGCGCGTAAGCAAGCACGATTGTTTATTTGTTTGTTTGTTTGTTACCTCTTCACGCTTTAATGGCTAAACCGATTTTGATGAATTTTGGTACAGAGATAGTTGGGAACCAGGAGGCGGACATAGGCTATTTATTTTTTTAAAAGAGCGGGATATGAGGGAGAAAGAGGGAAAAATCGGGAAACTTAGCGTTGCTATTACAAATCAATGAGGCGCTACTGAATTTAACGCGAGCGAAGCCGCGGGCAAAAGCTAGTTATTTATAATAATATCAAGCGCGTAAGCAAGCACGAATTATTTATCGGTGTTTAGATAAAATCCCGATAAATGCATATTTCTGTCCTTACTAATCGCTATATTATTGGATCATGAATGAAAATACTACTAACAACCGCATGAGTGAAACTTACAGACTTCTAGGCATCAGATAAAAATTGCAAAAAAAGCGAAGAAATCAATTATCCTTACTAGTGTTATAAAAGCGAAAGTGAGTTTGTTTGTTACCTCTTCACGCCTAAATGGCTAAACCAATTTTGATGAATTTTGGTACAGAGATAGTTGGGACCCTGGAGACGGACATAGGCTATTTTTTTAACAAGACAGTGAAATATGAGGGAGAAAGAGGGAAAAAAAGGGAAAACTTAGAGTTGTTATTACAATAAATAAGGCGCAAGGGCAAAAACTGCAAGTAGCAGGTACAGTAACTGAGTGTTATACCGAATTTAACGCGAGCGAAGCCGCAGGCGAAAGCTAGTTTATTTATAACTTTTTGTATCACCAACGAACTGGTATATTACCATTGTCATTCCGATAGTGTTTTTGGCAAGCGCTCTAATGATTGTTTTTATTATTGTACATCTTCGTGAATTGATCGTTTAAAATAATATTGAAGCCGAAATGTTTTTTTTTTTCGTGTAGTGTGTTAATCTGTTTTGTAGCGTTTAAGTAAATTCTAGCCATGTGGTCATTGGTTATTTATAAATATTACTAGGTGTGCCCAGCGGTTTCGCGCTGCTCAGGTCCCCCTTATCATTTAGGGGTATGAAAAATAGAAAGCCGACTCTCAGACTTAATGAATATGCATAAAAAAAATCATAAGAATCGGTCAAGTCGTTTCGGAGGAGTATGGGAGCGAACATTGTGACACCAGAATTCGATATATTCAACTAGCTGTGCCCAGCGGTTTCACCCGCTGCTCGGTCAGGGGCATGAAAAATAGATGTTAGTCGATTCTCAGACCTACCTGATATGCACACAAAATTTCGTTCAAATCGGTCCAGCCGTTTTGGAGGAGGATGGGAACGAAAATTGTGACACGAGAATTTTATATAATAAATAATCACGCTTTATCGTATACATTTCGGCAAACCTGCTTCATTTTAAACTCATCATGGAAATGCATAACTAATCTGCCATCTTTGGGAATTCGCCATATTGGATTTGGAATGACATCACATACCTTACCAGGTATCAACACGCAAAATTACAGAAATCGAAAACCAGGAAGTAGATTATATTTAACTTTTTACGATTGTTAGGGTTCCGTACCTCGACAGGAAAAAACAGAACCCTTATTGGATCACTTTGTTGTCTGTCTGTCAAGACCTTGTATCTTGGAAACACGTGAAAGTATCGAATTGAAATTAAAACCATATACTCAACTCTGTGGTCCCTTTGTGCTGTGAAAGATTCAACCCTCTAATTCTAAGCAGTCAAAAAATGAGGAAACCCTCGGTGAGCGACTCTGCCTCGCTCTTGACCGGTTTTTTGATAAACGTAGTTAGGCGCGTCGCCCACACGACCAACAGCCGAGGCGCAGTCGAGGCGCGGGCGCATTAGGCGCGTCGCCCACAAAATCAACAGTCGAGGTGCAGTTGAGGCGCAGGCACATAGGAGGCACGCCGCAACGAGATTTTCATTACAAATGTCGTGTGGGCGACGCACCTTACACAGGTGGAGTTAAAAAAAGCGTTTTAAAACGATTTTCTATAAGGAAGTGTCAAAGCTATTTATGATTTTTCTGAAGTTTCAGAGGGTTCATTCTCGTATATTAAAGAATATTCGAAATTATTAGAGTAAGGGAACACCAAAGAAACGATGGATGGAGTTAGTGCAGGAAGATATGCTCATGCGGATGCGCACGCGCAGGCTGTGCTACCGGAGCGGGGCGGGCGAAACACAAAACACGCCATGGGCTGTTTTTTAGGTAGAATCATCTATTATATAAAATGAATCTCTGAATTTGTTGCTAAGAGCTAATGTCGATAACAGCAGCACCGATTTTGCTAATTCCTTTTGCTTTTTTGTTGTGTTGGTTAATGTTTGAAGGTTCTTATAAAAAAAAATTGTAGGATAGGTTGCATTGCCACGCATGGCCGGCACAGCTAGTTTAATTATATTATGTTTATTCTATCTGTTTTTGTATCACCTCAGTTCAAAGGTTTCATTGCACAAAATAAAACAGTCTAATTGAAAACCTCCTTTTTTGAAGTCGGTTAATAAAGCAGGAGAATGCTAATGACTATCAGTCACACTTTGTTATAATTATAAAGAACGAGCTGTTACCCGCGACTTCGTACGCGTTTGGGTTCACGATTTCCCCTCTTTCTGGGCGGAGCGGAAGGGAGTGTTAGACTTTTTCTGACTAAAAATGATGTCGTTATCTCCTTAACCGGACAGTCTTGTGGATGCCTAGCAGTTAAGGTGTCTAGCCAGAGGCAAAAAAACTTATAAACTAAGCGACTGCACGCTAAGGGCACCTGGGGGGTACGAGCCTCGGCTTAGGTCATCGCTGGGAGAAAACAGCTAAGGGACAGGTTGGATCTGAGTCCCATTATTTAGGGGATTTAAGAGTTACTGGAGTAAATGATGCCGTGACATCTGATAGGGGAGAATGGAAGAAGAAAACGTGTTGCACCGACCCCAAATAGAATGGGACAAGGGCAGGAAAATGATGATGAAGAGTTACTGGCTCAGCGTCGCGGGCTGGCTCGAGCAAAGAGACGGGGGAGGACAAGATGTCGATTGATGACCAACTTTTATTTATACTGTTGCGCATCACTACTCGTCTGTCGAGGCGGTAGAGTGACACTGACGGCCAACAGCGTTACCGCTACATTGATGCCGCGACATTACTGCCTAGCTCGGAATGTAATGTATACTAATATTATAAAGCTGAAGAGTTTGTTTGTTTGTTTGAACGCGCTAATCTCAGGGACTACTGGTTGGAATTGGAAAATTCTTTTAGTGTTGGATAGTCCATTTCTTGAGGAAGGCTATAGGCTATGTAACATCACGCTACGACCAACAGGTGCTGAGCAGCGTGGGTAAAACCGCGTGGAACAGCTAGTCTCACATAAGCTTATAGAAATTACATAGCGACCAATAATGCCTTGTCAGTACTGCTGCGTGTAGAGTGGTTCGGAATCATACCTTAAATGTGGCCGGACCTAATAAATCTAACACACTATTAATGCTAAAATATTCAAATAAATACATTAATTTTAATAATTTTGCATGATCATCGTGACCTTTACTCAAACATACAATTATACGAACAGGTAATAAATTATTTTGATGCATAACATCCTTCACAAAATTGGCATGCAACTAAGGTTGCCAGGACGCCTAACTAATAACCGGACAGACCAGCCAGTTTGCCCGGATACTTAGGTAAAAAGTCCGGGCATTGTTGAGGATGTTTGTCTCATTTTTAATAGGTACTACAAGCTGTTCTTGCGCGGTTTTACCCGCGTCTTTCGCCGATCTCTCGCACCCGGCCTTGGTTCAGTCCATGGTCCGGAGCGAGAAGTAATGGGAAGCGGTCACCTCCTTCTGCAAAGCAGTCATGCTAGCGAAGGTGGCCGGCCGTTTGAGGGAGAGATCCTCAAACCAACCCAGCCACGGCGGGAGACACCGCGAGACGACTCCCGGCCATCATGGATGAGGGCCTGTGGACGGTGAACAATGGGTGGCTCACCGTCAGTCTGTCTATCGACGACAGGCCGTGTCGACGGCGCGTTAAGAGTTTCACGCGCGCCTCAAAGAGATGTCAGCAAGGCAAAGGATGGTATATGGACACCTAGATCATTGACAGACGTTAACAGCCGGGTCAAACGGCTTCACATGCTTTCCCAGGGACCCATTCGCGGACCAACCTTGGCAAGCGCGGCTTAACCTTGAAGATCGACCCGTGCGCCTGTTATTATTAAGTCACGAGTTCCAGTTTCCATTGTACCTCTGTGTGTATTAGAAGGATAAATAATAAACAATTTTCTATTTTTATTTTTTACGCAGTGACCATTCTTCGTCGTACGAAGTATACGTAATTAATTCCTTAAGATGAAAACAATCGATCGCTGAGAGACGAATGTCGTTTGATGAATGTACTTGTGTTTATCTCTCATAGATCATTAATTTTATCACTTAATTAGGTGTTTGCTTTTAATTTGTTCAGGATGACTACTAGGTTTAATTTGTTCAGGAAGAGTACAGGGGCCTTACACGACCAAGAGTCGAGGTGCAGTCGCAGCGCGGGCGCGTTAGGCGCGTCGCCCACACGACATTTTCTTTACAAATGTCGTGTGGGCGACGCGCCTAACGCGCCCGCGCCCCGACTCTTGGTCGTGTGGGCGACGCGCCTTAGTCTGCTATTACAATGGTTAATTTTGACAAGTTTAGTACGTAGTAGATTACCAAAATTATCAAAATCAACCATTATGCGATCAGTGATCGACCATTCTGACACTATTGTAATAGCGGACATAGGCCCCTGGATGTTTACTGTCGAAATGTGGTAGATTTTTGAGATGAATGTTCTTTTTTTAATACTCCTTTTTTTTTAAGTTCAATCCCGCTAAAGGAAATAATAGAACCCTTATAGGATCACTTTGTTATCCGTCCGTTTGTCTGTCTATCAAGACCCTTTAACTCGGGAACGCGAGGAGGTATCGAGTTGAAATAAAAACCATGTACTCAAGGACAGACTAAGGATTGTGTAAGGAATAATATGAAGGAGAAAGGAGTAAATGATGCCGTGACGTCTGATAGGGGAGAATAGAAGAAAACGTGTTGCGCCGACCCCAAATAGAATGGGACAAGGGCAGGAAAATGATGACTCAAGGACAGACTAAGGACCTAGAGTACTTATATGCTTTATAGTATTTATCTAATATATACGTTATATTATCTATCTACTAAACCTGTGAAAAAATTAACCCTCTAAGTATACATAATCAAAAGATATGGCCGTATGTTTGTATGGAACCCTTGGTGCGCATGTTTGACTCGTTCCTGGCCGGTTTTTTTTTTAATAGCCTGTCTACCTGTATACCAGCCGGGCGAAGGCCTCTCCTCTCTCCTTCCATACCTTTCTATCTTGTGCGAATGCGAACTCATTTTCGCTTGGCAAAGAAGATCAAACTGTTTTTTTATTATTTTTCTTAACTTGGAGCTACCGCAACCAGAAGTGACGAGAAGGAACACCGTATGGTTTTACTCATTAGGAGACCCCTCCGCTGTCACATGACGGAAGACATCCACAGAGGATTACTACGTAAAAAAAAGAATAGTGTTTAACCTTATAACCGTTGCAACTACAGGAAAATGTTTTTAATTGACTGGCCTTTAACTTTTTGAGTTCAAACTTCATTATTATTATTCTGTTTTTAGCTTGTACCTACTACCTATCTAACTATTGAGATTTTGTAAAATACAGTCAGCAAAATAATGAACAATTTGCAAAAAAAAGATTGATGGCATGTGATCAGGAAAAAAATCTACGTAGGTTCAGTTTGGATGAATATTCGTTGATCGAAAAAGTTCAAAATCGAGAGGGAATGGGAAGCGGTTACCTTCTGCGAAGCAGTTATTTTAGAGGAGGTGACCGGACGTTAGAAGGAGAAAAACTCAAACAAACAGAGGGTCCACGAGTGAGGCTCCGGGCATCGGGCGCCGCGAGACACGAATCTGTAGACAGTGAGCAATGGGTAGCTCACCGTCCGTTCGTCCGTCTAGTGACGACAGGCCGTGCCGACGTTGCGTGTTCCAAGCGCGCCTCAAAGCGATGTCAGCAAAGCAGAGGGGCTTACCAAGGCCACTGCTTGACGAGATTGCGGATTGTTCGAAAGAGATACTGCGGCCCCGGTACACAAAGGGCTAAAGAAGAAACATGAATGCGTTTTAGTCAGTAAAAGTCTGACACTCCCTTCTGCTCCGCCCAGAGCATGAGAGATTATTTGATGGTTTCCCATCCGAAAATCCCATCTCATCCGAGGTTCAGAAGGATGTACTAAAGACGTAGTAACCGTTTGTGAGTCGCTTTCCCTTCTACCTTCAATCGGTAGGATACTTTCTATCCCGGTACCTCCGTTCCTATGGGATAATTTCAAACCTTCACGCAGCCGAAGCCGTATTCTTGTGAATACGGCTAGTCATACAATGAATAACTGCGTCATATGATGATCTAATTCTAAATCCCATATTTGGTCGAAAACTTGATAATTGATGCTTCAAACTATTACCAATCGTATTAAATAGATTTGAACTAAAAAATCTATAAACTTGGTTCCGTAGTGATGAGTGCAAACGGAACTAGCTGTTCGTCCATCTATATGTCACAGATCTTTCAATCTGTAATAGACAAACATTTGAATTTCCGTATAGTATATACTAGCTGTTCCCCACGGTTTCACCCGCGCTGCTCAGCACCTGTTGGTCGTAGCGTGATGTTATATAGCCTATAGCCTTCCTCAAGAAATGGACTATCCAACACTAAAAGAATTTTCCAATTCCAAACAGTAATCCCTGAGATTAGCGCGTTCAAACAAACAAACTCTTCAGCTTTATAATATTAGTATAGATAAATATGGCCGCATAAAATAAAGTCACAGCCTCTCTTGTCGATTGTAAAGGTTAAGCCGCGCTTACCTAGGTTGTAGCGTGGATGGGCCACCACCCACTGCACACCAGTTTCTTTTGTGCTTCGGAAATCACGTTAAACCGTTAGTCCCGGTCCCAATAGTAATCTTTGACAGTTGTTAGGTAATCATTCTGGTTTATCATTTATACACCGCCCTACAGTACGGCCAACGAGAAGCGATACGAAAGGTCATTAACCTAAAGAACAACTGTGGCGTTGACAATCTAATATCTCTTTCCATTTTGTGCTTTTGTCGTAATGTCTCGTTCTCCTGGCAAAATCATAACAACGTTAAGACGGGTTCGCCAACATTCGGGCGGCCATTTTAGATGGGGTTTTAGCATGGGTTTTGTTTACATTTGGTATCGCTTCTCGTTGGCCGTACTGTAGTTAATAAACCCGTCCCTCTACGGAACCCTAATTTACGAATCGTCTCGTATTTAAACGATTTATATCTTAAACTCGTGATGTAATTTCAGCAAAGTGATTTAAATGTTACTTGTATTATTTTTAGGATGCAGGAAGTAGATGAGTAAGTCTTAGGAATGAGATCATTAAGTATTTTGTGACACCATATTTTAAATAATGTAGTCATAACTAATAGGAACTAAGAACTCGTGTATTAAAGGAAGTTTGAATGATGGCGCATCTTTCCGTTACAGAAATATTGAAAAGATCGTTTGTCTTGGTATAATGAGAGGCGAAGCACATGACATGTGACTAAAAGAGTGATGGATGTAAAGGGAGAAGAAGGCCAAAGAAAAGATGGATTGATAGTGTAAGGAATGATATGAAGGAGAAGGGAGTGACTGATGCCGTGCCGTCTGACAGGGGAGAATGGAAGAAGAAAACGTGTTGCGCCGACCCCAAATAGAATGGGACAAGGGCAGGTAAATGATGATGAGTCATTACTCATAGAACAGTTTGTACCTTTTCAGGGTTAGAGAGCAACTTAGAGAGATTTTTAGCAACTGCAACAAATATAAACAGAATGAAAACAGTAATAAACAGAATGAACTCTGGATGGATGAAATGTCACTCCCGTATTTTCATGGCATTTTTAGTTGGGGGTTAATAATAAATAAATAAGTAAATATCTTGGGACAACTCACACACGGCTATCTGATCCCAAGCTAAGCAGAGCTTGTGTTATGGTAACCAGACAACTGATATACATACTTATATAATTTATAAATACATGCATATTATAGATAAATCACACCCAGACACAGAACAAACAATCATGCTCATCACACAAAGTTTGTCCTGGGTGGGAATCGAACCCACGACCTTCCACTTAGCAGTCAGGGCCACTAACCACTAGACCAACAGGCCCGTCAATAATAATGAAAATGAACATACATAAAAGTTTTATCTCATAAAATGATGCTGCTCAATGAACAGTCTGTTAGATGTGATGGTATGCGGACGTTATCATCCTCAAGGTTAGTAACTAATCAGGAAAAAGCTAAATTGGCTGCATGGAAAGATAACATTATACTGGAATGCAGCATGTTTCTAAGTTCCTTTAATCGTAACTTGATGTGACGCGATGATGTGGCCTAGGGAGGAACACACTTGCTTAGAAGAAGAAACCTATTTACCTAAACTTTGTAGAGATCCAGATTGTTTTGTGATAAAATTAAAAAGATTAATGGCATGAAACTCGGGCTACAGGTAACGACGAGTCCCGGCCACCGTAGACACGGTTTCTTGGTTCGTCCGGACACCTCGTGTCGACCACGCTCGCTTTAGAGAGACCCACCGCCTGCCAGGGTTGCGGGTTGTTCGAAAGAGATACCGCGGCCCCAGAACATGAAGAGTAACAGAAGGAATGTGGATGGGTTTTAGGCAGTTAAATTTTGGCAATCCTTTCTGCTTCAACCAGAGCTAGAGAAATAATTTGATATCAAGCGAAAGCTACGGTATTTGTGAGTGTCTTAGGCTATCACGCTGCGAGCTTCGGGGGCTGAGCAGTAGGGTAAGTGACTACGAAAACACGGAGAAAAGCTAATATGAATTGAGTTTACTTGATTTTTTTGTACTGGTATCATCTGACTTTCCTCCTGCTTAATCATTATTATCTTCAAACTGTAAATTAGTCTTTTATTTTTCTAAATGTAGCTACAAATTTCGAAAAATGTTACACACACACAAACAACCTACAGTACTGTTTCTCCTCCTTGAAATCCTTCCAAAGGTTGTCTTGAAAAGATCGCTTTAAGCGATAAGACCGTCCATTGTGTCACCCTATTTATAAGTTGTTTAATGTTATTCTTGTTATTTGTATGGTGTACATCTAATATATAAAATTATCCTGTCACAGTTTTCATTCCTATACTCCTCCAAAACGGCTGGACCGATTTCAACGAAATTTTGTGTGCATATCGGGTAGGTCTGAGAATCGGACATCATCTATTTTTCATAGCCCTAAGTGGGCAGCAAGTGAAACCGCTGGGCACAGCTAGTCTAATATATAAAATTCTCGTGCCACAGTTTTCGTTCCCATACTCCTTCGAAACGGCTGGACCGATTTAAACGAAATTTTGTGTACATATCATGTAGGGCTGAGAATCGGCCACAATCTATTTTTCATACCCCTAAGTGAGCAGCGGGTGAAACCGCTGGGCACAGCTAGTCTAATATATAAAATTCTCGTGTCACAGTTTTCGTTCCCATACTCCTCCGAAACGGCTGGACCGATTTAAACGAAATTTTGTGTACATATCATGTAGGTCTGAGAATCGGCCAACATCTATTTTTCATACCCCTAAGTGAGCAGCGGGTGAAACCGCTGGGCACAGCTAGTAATAAAGAATATTCTATCTATCTATTTTCTAAAAAACCGGCGTCCATTTAAGAATTGTGTCCTTGCAAACTATCAGCTGTTTATGTATACGGGACAAACAGACAGACACTATGTAACATGCAGATAAAACTAAATGACATTATGTAATGCTTTTGATTATAATGAAACTGTTAGGATTTTTAGGATGATTTTCTTGTCATCAAAGAATAGGAGCCTGCTAGGGTCACCGCCTGCCGGGGTTGCGGGTTGTTTGAAAGAGATACCGCGGAACATAGAGGGTAAAGGGGAACCTGTAGGGGTTTTAGTTAATAAAAGCCTCCCCACATAATTCATATAGGATCCCCTTTTGAAAGGTACAGACGCCTGCACATCAAGCTACTACAATCTGTCAGATTTCTTTGATAGATTTTCGACTTTATTTCTAAAGTATTAGGTTCAAGATTCATTGGGAAAAATTGACAATTTCGGGTAGCTTGACCTGCAGGCGTCTGTACTAGCTGTGTACGGCAGGCGTTGCAATACAATTTTTCTAAGCTACCGTACCTACCTAGAACTCTATTGAATAGCAATAAAGTTCAATTTAGCTCCACATTTTAGTTAGGAGATGTTTGTATGAGAAAAATAAAAGGGTTGTTTTTAGTGTTTTCCCTTCAATTATTTGTTTTTATCTCGCCGTAAAAACGATCCATGGACTTCAACGAATTTTTAAAAAAAGATTTGGTTAAATTGGTCCAGGTGTTGTCAAGTTATGCGCTTACCAACACATTTTGTGATTCATTTTTGTATTATAGAAGAAAAAGATATTGTTTGGGTAATTTATGAGTTATTTTCTATTTTTCTAATTTATATCGAAGACTAGCTGTTCCCCGCGGTTTCACCCACGCAGCTCAGCACCTGTTGGTCGTAGCGTGATGTTATATAGCCTATAGCCTTCCTCAAGAAATGGACTATCCAACACTAAAAGAATTTTCCAATTCCAACCAGTAGTCCCTGAGATTAGCGCGTTCAAACAAACAAACAAACTCTTCAGCTTTATAATATTAGTATAGATAAGGAGATAGTGTAGTATATAATAAAACAGACTTCCAAAAAACACTGAAAAGACGAAAAAATAATTTACTTCTGGAAGTCAGTGACTTTTCTTTGATACATTGTTTTTGTCACCAACTTTTTTGGAAGTCGGTTTTTATTTTAATTCAAAACAAACAAAACAACATTAAAAATTATTAAAAATCGATTAATAACATTCTTATAAATTAAACACGTAAATCAAGATCATTTCTAATCAAAGAATGATAATCTTTATAGTGATAAATGAATATATATAAATAATATTACCTACAATGTATTTAGCATTCTTATCTATGAATACTATTCAAAGTATTAAACTGTAATTTGTTTTATAATTGTTTAGCACTTCTAAATTTTGTGATACTTAGGGTTTATTTATTTTGAGGTTTGAAAGCACTAATTATGCTATTTAAATCGAAATAAATTAGAAAAAGTGAAATGTTTAAGTGTTTATGTTTATGTTTTTACTTAGGATTTGTACATAAATCTGCTGCTGGAACCTGCATTAAACGACCATAAGCTAATTTATTTTTATAAACTAGTTTTTGCCCGCATCTTCGGTCGCGTTAAATTCGGGATAGCACAGTTCCCCTATCCTGATTTGTAGGCACCTGCTCTACCTGTACTTTTTGCTCTTGCGCCTTATTTATTGTAAAGTGTCCCTTTTCTTCCCCCTTTCTCCCTCAGTACTCACATAAAAAAAAAATAGCCCATGTCCGTCTCCAGGGTCCTAACTATCTCTGTATCAAAATTCATCAAAATCGCTTTAGCCTTATAGGGTGTAGATGTAACAAACAAACTCACTTTTGCTTTTATAATATTAAAGTAAGGATGTTTGTGATGGGTATGGTCATTTTTTTTTTTTGTGGGCTTGTCGTATTTGAGAGTAATATATATTTTTTCTTTCTTTCTTTAACTCATAGATTATGATAGTAGTTTTGTGTCCAAGCCCTATGCTACAGGTAATGCTAGAAGAGAATGTAAACTTATGAATACCTAGGTTAATTTAATCTGAGTTTGTTAGGTATATTTGGAAAAGTACATCAGTGTAATTCACCCTACCAATACATAGACTGGTATAGACAGATGATGGCAAAATACTGATACAATATTAAATATTCTTTAGTAGCATACATTGTAATTTACATTAAACTCATAATGACTACTTCAAAACTACAAATATTCAAATATACACGCACTTTTTCAATCCTTTTACACACACTTACATACACACAAACACATAATTTGATTATCAATTTATCACTTTTATTCAAATGCATTTGAAATGTACATGGACACATTACCACTCTTTTAAAATTCAGTTTTATTAAATTCCTATTTTGATTGATCACTATCTTTTACAATACAGGGGGTCTACTCTAATTCTACGTAAAACGAAATTGCGGCCGAAACTTCAAACGTTTTCTACCACGGTTTCATTTCATTTCATTCATTTCGAAATTTCAGACGTCCGAAGTTTATTTGACATTAAAATTTTCTAAACCTACACTAATTCACGCAAAATGATATAGAGTAGGGTTACAAACGTAACTACTTTTGACTTTCGTTCGTTAACGAAGTTACGTTTCGGAGAAAGAGAGTAGACCCCCAGGTCTTTTAGTTTCAGAGACAGGGTTTTTTTTTTGTATGCTTAGACTTATTTTGAAGACCTAAATTTTCTACCTACCCTACCTTAGGCCGCTTCAAAAAATAGGTGCTTTGTATGACAAAACTACAGCCACCATAGACACCACAGCTCCTTTAATAAACACCTCTTTGTCATAGGAGACACAGCCTATTGTGCTTAGCCTGTATGGGGGTAGACAAGACAACATCCCACATGCTTCTGCACTGCCCAGAGGGATACAGGGAAAATTATAAATAAATAAATACTTCGGTAACCCAGGTACTAATCACAAGGTTGTCAGCAACACCAAGGCTTTGCAGGCCTCTGTAATGGAACTGGGGTGGATCATATAATATTCCCACACAAACTCAAAATACATGTCTTGGATGCGAGTTGCAGATAGCAGTCCGTTATACAATACTATACATATTCTACCCTACCTAGTTAACCTACCTATATATTTTTCAGGGTTTAAACCTCTCCCTGAATGTTCCACAAAAATTTCAAGATCAAATTGGCCAAATTGGTTCAACCATTTTTAAGGGTGAACAATGATCAGCAATTTATTTTTATATTTATAGATGTATCTAACACAAAACACAATGACAAATAGACAAAAGATACTGTTTATTGAATTAAACTTCTCTTCCAGCAGTCCTGCAATGGTTTTGAGATAATTATAATACACTAGCTGTTCCACTCGGTTTCACCCACGCTGCTCAGCACCTGTTGGTCGTAGCGTGATGTTATATAGCGTATAGCCTTCCTCAAGAAATGGACTATCCAACACTAAAAGAATTTTCCAATTCCAACCAGTAATCCCTGAGATTAGCGCGTTCAAACAAACAAACAAACTCTTCAGCTTTATAATATTAGTATAGATAAATATCATGCTTGTAATTCCCAAAGAGTTAAGCAGAGTTGTACCTAAAAGTAAACTAAAATTTTGCTAGTTAAGATTAAGTCCCATGTTATACCAAAACTATGTCCCATGGGTGCATAGTGTACGTTTTAAGAAACCAAGGGAAAGTATGGATATGATATGAGATTATGATAGAAGATATGAGAGTATAATGGTGGCTTCCAGCCTAAATAATGTCAGTAATTTCTCTTTAAATAAAAATTTTGCTCCCACACTGATTTTTCACTAATATATCATGTTTAATTCTTTGCCAGTTGTAACAGGTGATTAAAACCAGACAGTCTGACAACCTGTCTTACCAAGGAATATGTATTGTACAGACCCCTGCACATCAAGCTACTACAATCTGTCAGATTTCTTTGATAGATTTTCGACTTTATTTCTAAAGTATTAGGTTCAAGGTTCATTAGGAAAAAATGACAGTTTTGGGTAGCTTGACCTGCTGGCGTCTGTACATGGAGCGACTGCCTATCTGACCTCCACAACCTAGTTCATGGGTAAAATAGTACCTTGTAGTAAGTAAGACTGATTGTTAATAAAGGCTTATATTAATAAAGACACTCAATTTGTGACAACAGTTTTGCTCAGAGACAAAAGAAATGAAAATGTTTATTTTTCGCTCTGACTGTACTATTGCTGAGCAAAGGGCTCCCACTATGTCATGTCAAGAGCGACCAGGGTCATAGTTGGTTATTCATCAATGAATTATTTCAAGCAGTAAATTATCACTAGAAGAGCTAATGCTCAAAATGCAGAAGTGATCTACCTAGAATGTGTTGTAAACAGCTGATTAAAGGACATGTACTATAGGTAAAATTTGATAGCTATGATATGGTTAAAACTGACTTTTATACCAGAACCAACCACCAACCTGTCCAAGGTATAGTTTGTTACATTTTATGATATAAAGTTTTTAACCAATTCTGTTTTCAGATTTTCATTTTTTTTTTCGTCTATCAGCTGTAGACATTAAAAAGACACAAAACGACAGGATTTAATGACAAATCGCGTTGGTTGTCGTATTAAACACGTTCCAAAGATCAGACATCAAATAAAACACAAAATTATTGGTCGGGAATTGACAAAAATATCTTTTTACATTGTTCAACAAGAAATCGGTATAAAACGGTTTCGCTTACCATCGTGCCAAGGGTTTGCGGGTTCGAAGTACTGTGTAACTATGAGATCCTCGTCAGGGAAGCGCACTGAGCGAGAAATCTTTTTTTTCTCCGAGCACTCATCACTAAATCCACTGTTGTTATCACCACACTTCTGTATTTCTGTATTCACACTTTTATCACTCTCAATCGGGCATCCCGTAGCTTTATCAGGGTCGGTAGACATATCTAGCGTGTAATCTATCACATATTAATGCAAGCGAACACATTAGCGTTAACAAACCCTAATCCTTAATACCAAAAAAATAATATTCAATTCATAAACACATCAGTTTCCACACCACTAGCTTCGAGATCGATTATTTAATATTAACAACACGAAAACCACGTTAATTCACCGGCCATTGCGTATTTTTTTCACATTTCGTTAGAGGTTTTTTTTCATACAATTTTTTATTGTTCGTTTCGAATCAAAACATTCTGCACCTTTCATACACCGTTTGCCGCCATATTGGATTGAACGAGACAAAAGGAGAGTTTTCTTTATTGACTGGTAGAGGGCGCTTGTGATGCCAGTGTTGCCATTATTATCAAGCTTAGTTCACAAGGATTGAGAAACTGTGTTACGTGCCATCTAGCGCACAGTAGCAAAACTAAATAAAAAAATATTATTCCAGGACCAATACTGACGTTTTTCTTGTTTTCCTCTGTTTTATACTTAGTATACACTACTACAACACTCATTATTTGAAATTACTGACAGTATTCTGAAAACAATAGCAAAATAGGGAAAACTTACAAGTGCTTTTAGCTATTTTAGTAATTTTGTCAGTCTAGCTTAGCTTTATACCTTGCCCTTTTCTAGGACTGAAATCTGTGGTATTCCGATTTTCGACCACTTATTTTATTAGGTCTATGATTTATGATAAGACATCGTTTAGGAACATTTAGCTTCGTCAGGGAGAGTTAAAATATAACCGGACTAAAGATTATTAAACATTAACGATCTAGTTAAATCCCGGAGGCACTGCCGAAGGTTTTTAAAAACAAACGACAGGAGTCTTGACACGAAGAGGTTTTATTTAAGACTGATCTATCTTCTAACTAAAGCTAATACATTTCTTAGTCTAAGTTCTTATCTCTATCGGATGCGTGTCGCCAGGCGTTAGCCATAACATCCCGGCGCTACCGTGAATGCTGTGTCAGCTCCGGCCGCCTAAGGCGCGTAACACAGTAACAATTAACATGAAGTTATAATATTGGGGGTCGATACAGCATATATAACTATCTTGACAACGTTGTGGCTAGAAACACATTACCTACTGCTCGTTATGTAGATACTTTGTTTTCAAGGGAAATAGATTTCAAAAGCAGGAGCAACGAGCTTGTCGTGTTTTGATACCCTTTATACAGATAAGTGTAAGATTGCAGGCGAATACTCCAAACGACGGAAGGGGATACCCTCTTTATGGATTGAAAATCATCAAAAAACTTCCCCCGCTCTGGGCGGAGCAGAGTATTACTGACAAAAACCTACCCATGTTTCTTCTTTTGCCCTTTATGTATTCAGGGCTTTTTTTGGGTAGGAAATCATCATATAACTTCGGGGGAGTGTCAGACTTGTACTGACTAAAACCCACCCATGTACCTTCTATTGCCCTTTACGTTCCGGGGCCGCGGTATCTCTTTCGAACAACCCGTAACCCAAGAAGACCCTTCCCGTCAAAATTCCACGACGTGCGACGTCATAATGCCAAGGATAGGCACATATGGCGTGACACCATCAAGCAGGGGATGGCTTCACATGGGTGTATCGCGACTCTCAGTAATGAGGATCACAACGTGAGGAGATGTCGATCAACGTTAATGGTAGACAGACGATGCCCTCGTTGTATTTTTATATTCGAACAGTCCATCCAAAGGTTGTCTGGAAGACATCGCTATTAGCGATAAGACCGCCATTGTAACCATAGATTGAGCATTTTTTTTGTATAACAGTTTTACTTCAATTTTGGTGTGAAATAAAATATATTCTATTCTATGCCACGACGGTGTCTAGCTCTAGGTTCTTAAAATAAAGGCATTACTCAAACGGGCTAAGGCGAGTCAGACTCGCGCATCGAGGGTTCTGTACAAAATTGCGACATAAACATATATTTTGATTGCATAGAAAGTACCTAGTAAGGAGAATCGATTTGAGTATCCTATCCTAGTAATATTACAAATGCGAATGTTTGTGAGGATGTATGGATGATTGTTACTCTTTCACGTCATAACGGCTGAATGAATCTTGATGAAATTTGGCACAGTTTCGATATCACGCAGACGAAGCCGCGGGTTCCAGGTTTAAATTTCAACTCGATTACTCCACGTGTTCCCGAGATTAAGGGTCTTGACAGACAGATGGACCACAAAGTGATCCAATAAGGGATCCGTTTTTTTCATTTTGAGGTACGAAACCTAAAAAATTAACCTATCAGAGTAACTCTAACACCTCCAACCGAATTGTATGACGACAGCGCCGCGCGGAGCTAATTTCCGAAACATCACGACTCTATCCGAATTCCAAATGATAATTAAATTACCCTAATCACAAATGAATCTTCTTCTGTTTTACACCTACCACTGTTTGTCTCTGCATCACCCAAAGGTTGACTGGTAGTAAAAGCCTATGGCATTAACTACCGGACAATCTGGATCGATAACAGAGTAATCCAATAAGAGATGTTTTTAAGCTATTGCATAGCTTCTATCGCGGGCCTTGAGCGTGAAGACCGAATTCAGAAATTTAGTAACGAAAAAACCTAACACTTTCATTACGAATACCGTCAGTTATTTATTTAACCCAATTTCTTTGTTCTATTATGTAGCGAGTTTGGTAGAATATCCGATACTCAAACACCATTACTCTGGATCAAACCCAAGGTCTTGTTTTTTTATTTATTGCATAAGTTCATAAAAAATGCTATGCAATAGCTTTACCTCGGCAGTCCCCGAGTTCCACACGTATTGGAACGAAGTTTTGGTACGAAGTTCCTTATTGCGCATTGTGAAAGGGGGCTAGACGGAAAAAAATCTTACGAAAAGTTTTCACGACACTTTTTGCTATAGTAAGCTATTGTAAGCTGTGCGGCGTCGCATGTTTCTCTGTCTGTCTCTCTCTCTCTTATAGAAAGCAAGTCAGATATTTTCATCTCTATAGAAACTTCGTTCCATCCGGGTGTCCCTTGACCCCTCTAACTTTTTTTTACTTTTGAGGTACCGAACCCTAAAAATAAAACATCTGTTGGGTAACTAAAAATTATTTATTCAAACTCAACATCACATAGTCATTTATACACGCGACTTTCACTTAAAATCTATTCATTATATAACTATTCGTGTACAGAATATAAACGTTTTTATTGAATGGCGCAATATTATATTTAAACTGGGGTGGATCGAATAAAATAGGGTAGTTGACACCACCAATCAATTGATATACTTTTTAGGAGCTGTCAAAACGCGCATCCCCCATAGATTTTGTATGAGACTCGCAACAGATGACGTCACTAAGTTGTCAAGTCAATGATGCAACTATTTATTGATTTAAAAGCAACTAAAAATCGAATTTTAAAGTTATTTTGAAATGAATGGAGTTCTCAGGTCTAGAATAAGGTGTTCTTTCAGAAAAATTGTAAATTGTGTTTTTATATTATTGGTTAATGGTGTCGACTACCCAATTCTCAGCCGGCAAAGAGAT
Source organism: Ochropleura leucogaster (assembly GCA_958449745.1). Classification (NCBI taxonomy): domain Eukaryota; kingdom Metazoa; phylum Arthropoda; class Insecta; order Lepidoptera; family Noctuidae; genus Ochropleura; species Ochropleura leucogaster. The sequence goes on along the minus strand of OY288230.1, from coordinate 6,248,530 downwards.
GTCACCAAAGCAGAGGGTTTTGCCAGGGCCACCGCCTGCCGGGGTTACGGGTTGTTCGAAAGAGATACCTAGGCTCCGGAATATAAAAGCCAAAAGAAGAAATATGGGTTATATATATGTTTAATCAGTAAAAGTCTGATACTCCCCCTGCTTTGGCCAAAAGGGTAAGTTATTTGGTGATTTCTCACCCGAAAAACAAATTGGGTGGCATGGAATCCCGTTACCAGGTGAGGCACATACCACACCTATACCACACGATATTAATGAAGAATGTTACTTTGCAATTACTTTTTTTAGATCTTGAGAGCTTTGCCTAGCCGCCTAGGGTGACACAGATTAACAGAAACAGCAGTTCAATATTTAAATTCATGTTGAAAACAGTTTTTTTACAGTATTGCCCCACACTAGGAATTTCTCCTGTATCGTGAGTGCGTTTACAAACATTTAAACACATGTACACAAACAGCCAGATTAGGAACAACTATCTGTAGACCGTACAAATATTTGTTACGTCGTCAGTTCTATGAGGTTCTTATTATTATTTTGTTGTTCTATAATGTCCTTCTCTTACGAGTACAAATACCCCTACCCACGGGCCGGAGCCAAGTTTGTAGGGGCGAGTTTAAATGGAGAATGTTTCATCAACATTCACATTGTGGAAGAAATAAGGAATTTCCGGGTGATGCGACAGTGTTAAGAATCGTGGTGTTTTGGAGTAAAAGGAGTGCGTGGGGCGGCATGCGTAAAGTATTAAGACGCGTAAGGGATTTTGGTGGGTTGCGGGTTGTTCGAAAGAGATACCGCGGCCCCGGAGCGTAAAGGGCAATAGAAAAAACATGGGTGGGTTTTAGTCAGTACAAGTCTGACATGCCCCCCCGCTCAAAAAAAGATATTTTGGTACAATACCAGTGGAAGAAAGCACTATAGGGACGATGTGGACAGTTTGTGCTTTCCACTGAGTTTTTATTTCTATGGTGAGGTCTATTTTTTGTTTAGTTTTTTTCTGATATTGTGGTTGGAATATTGTGTGAATTTGTGATTATTATTTTGCAACCAGTTAGTGGTCCGTAATTCTAAAAGCCTGTCTTACTATGTCTGATCGTATTGCCCATCGTATTGTACTAACTGGGTTGTGGAGGTCAGATAGGTAGTCGTTCCATGTAAAATACTTGTATTCAGCTGCATCCGGTTAGACTGGAAGCCCACCCCAACATAGTTGGGAAAAGACTAGGCATATAATTTGATGACGTATTCTACAAGATTTTAAGTACAATATTACGCCATTAAATTTGACTTATTCTATATAGTTAAAACATTTGTCATATCCTACAATGATTTCAGAATATGTATAACAATATATTTTTTTTATAGATTACCATTTATTTTTCTCTAAACGATAGTCAAATTGCACATTGTAGAAATGAATTTCTTAAAAAAATATTTTTAGTTAAAATTGTTTAAGATTCTTTATCCGTTCTGAACCCTGATATACATTTTTGTAGGAATAAGCTGTATTTTTTTCGATGTACGCTCCATCCATCACTTATTTTTAACATTGTTCAGATTCGACATTAATACATAATTTAAGTATCTATATATTGTGATAAACTGGTGCCTAAGTTAAGCTCAGCTACCCTACCATGACGTGTTAAAGCAGAACTTATTCCGCTGAGGGAAAGGGACAGAGCTATACAGGGTGTCTAGCACCATCTCTTTCACTCAGTGGAATACGTTCTGCTTTAAGATGTAATAGTAGGCCTACAAGCCTTGTTTCCGGATACCAGAATCCTTTACATTTTCATTTTATAAATAATGTTACTAAGTGCGTTGACTGCTAAGGTACCAGTATCATAACATCTTATGTGTAAAGGGGGTTCAGAACGATGTACTGAATACGTTGGAACCATTCTAGCGTCGTTGTCACTTCCACCTTGTTTTAGAGCTGCCAATAAACGGTCAAATTTCAAGGAATTGTTATTATTTCTTTGAGCAATTGAGCGTAGTTCTGCCATAATGTACTGTAGCGTGTAATAAATACCGACACGCTTAGTGGTAGGGCGAGCGGTGGTGGGGATGCGGTCAGGCATATTGTAGCACGGACCGCACACTCGCTTCTGGTACGCCTCGCTAGTAAGACGTGCTCATTGGAGACACACTGTTGTTTATTTTAACGTACCTAACACCCTTATGCTGGGGCTACATTAGCGGGCGAAGATTCGCAAAACATCTGTTGTCGGACATACACGATGTTCTTGTCTACATTGGCGGGCGACGTTTCAGAAAGTGGCCTAAGGCGAATATTCGTTATTTAGTTGTGCGGCCGAGACGATGGAGGAAGCAGTGGCTTTGCATTATGTCAGTAAATTATAGTGTACAAAAATACAAGAACGTCAGTCCCGCTTCAAAGTCTGGACGACACTGAAGTGACGTAGGTGTGGCCACTCAAGCGAATATAGTCGCGACAAGTCCTTTGAACCGCGCCAGTTTACCGACAGTGCCCCGATGCTACATCGTCTGCACGCGGATACATCGCTTTGCAACGATGTTCCCGGCCACATACATCGCCGTAGCCCGAATATTTGCCGTAGCCCGCTAATGTGGCCCTACCATAATAGTGTAACCTGTACATGTAAAAAAAATGTGCAATGGCATATTTTTTCTGGTTACTTTAAGTTACAGTACGGCCAACGAGAAGCGATACCAAATATAAACAAAACCCATGCTAAAACCCCATCTAAAATGGCCGCCCGAATGTTGGCGAACCCGTCTTAACGTTGTCATGTTTTAACCGGGAGAACGAGACATTAAGACAAAGGCACAAGATGGAAAGAGCTAAATATTAGATTGTCAACGTCAACGCCACAGTTGTTCTTTAGGTTAATGACCTTTCGTATCGCTTCTCGTTGGCCGTACTGTAGTTAGTAAACGTTGATAATTTAAAATTGGAAAACAATCTTTGAAACGTGATGTACTAACAGCATTAGTTGATTCTGCTCACTTTTGAAATAAAAACACGTGTTCACCGCTTGCCGAGTCAGACTCTTGCGACATAAACAGAAAAATAAAATAAAAGCGAAAGCGAGTTTGTTTGTTACGTCTTCACGCCTAAGTGACTAAACGGATTTTGATGAATTTTGGTACAGAGATAGTAGACCCTGAAGATTGACATAGGCTAATTTTGTTTTTCAAAGTGAGAAATGAGAGAGAAAGAGGAAAGAAAAGGGAAAACTTAGCTTTGCTATTACAATAAATAAGGCGCAAGGGCATAAACTACAGGTAACAGGTTACAGGTATCTGGTACCTGTTACCTGTAGTTTTTGCCCTTGTCATCAGAATCAGGTAAGGGGAACTGTGTTACCCCGAATTTAACGCGAGCGAAGCCGCGGACAAAAGTTAGTAGTAATATTATAAGTACCACATTTAGAATGTTGGACAAGTATGGATGGCTCACTATGGCAGATCTAAATCCAATTGATATTTTGGGTTTTAACAATTTTAAATGACGTTTGAAGTGTTGTTTTGTTATTTACTTTAAAACAATAGTTGATTTACAATCTATCATCGATGTCATTGATTTCTATATAACAATAATATGTTTTCATAACTATGTATGAATATTATATAATAATATTTAAAATATTACACAAATCATCGAACAAGGTCTAATGACCTATTTGGTTTTCTTTGTGAATAAAAACTTTAGTAAATAATGTTAATATAATCAAAAAAAAAGTATTGCATCACATGGAATCGATTCCATAGACAAAAATATTTTTTAGGCAGTGCAATATAAGTTGTCTTTGTCCATGCTGACAAGTAAAAACGTCAAAGAGATGGCCATTAATACGTTAAAATGAATTTAAAAGACGGTTGTTAATTCAGATATTTTTTTTTAAAAGGCGTTTTTTTTAACTTATAACGGTTATTGTAACTGGACTAGGTAAAGTCCAAAAGGATACATTTTTATAAAATAGAACAAAGTATTTTATTACACAGACATTTTTCTCATATTTCAACATAGTATATATATTTTAATATATACACTTAATGGTCCTTATTTCATTTTTTTTGTACCAATATCATATTTTTTTATAAAAAATATTCTAATCAATTTTCTCGTAACATTTTGGACGATTTTTATGATAAACATGTATACATTTTTTATATTTAACAAATAGAAGTTTAACTTTATATAATAATAGATTTTATATATAACATGATTGACTATTTTCGACTAAATTACATACATACAACTTGCGAATGATATTTAGTTACACCAAAAGTTGAATCTGCCCATTTTTAAAAGAAAATCGAGGGCACACGATGACTATGCCATGAAGTTTCTTGCCCATTCTTCTCTATAGAGATCAACGCATTGGAATGAGCAACTACAGTACTTTCACAAGTTATTATCCCTTGTGACTGGGACTGTAGTTTCATAATTCTGGCGTTCTTTTTGCGGATGTGTAATCATCAAATATCTTCCCCCGATCTGAGCGGGAGGAAGTGTCAGACTTGTACTGGCAAAAACCCACGTATGTTCCTACTTTTGCCCTCTATGTTTCAGGACCGCGGTATCTCTCACGAACAACCTGCAACCCCGGAACAGTCGGGCGTTGTATTCAAGAAGACCTTACGTTGGTCATGGTCAGATTCAATTTATGGTGAAGATACCAGAATACTTGGTTGATTCTTCAATTATGAAGCTGAAAATACACAGCTTAACGAGGGCATGTAATTTGGATCATATTTTGAAACAATCAAAGCTACCATTTTTAAAAGTATAAAAACTATTATTAATTACATTTAAAACGGATATTTTACACATTTAGTATTTATATTGAGTTCCCGATATTTCGGCTCTATTGCAAACACCGTGATCCTTCATAAACTGGAGTTATTGTGGGCGGTTTTATAACCAAATAAAACGGTCTACCCTCTGCCAGATAAGTTTTTTGTGCTCGGTTGCAACAGTGCCGAAATATCGGGATTCCAATATAAACAGCATGGTAAATATCCCGTTACAAATGTTTTAAATAATGTTAGTGATCATTTCGGTTTAAAAATTAATAAATAAAGAGATTTTTTTTGTTGTAAAATTGAACCGTTTTGGTGACAAAGATGATTTGGGAAAGTGACCATTATAGGCATTTCTAGAAAGGTAAGATTTCCATAAGATTCATATGCAATATGGAAGACAAGAATTTAAATTGCGTGAAGAGATATGCACGCTTTTTACTGGCTCAGTCTGATAGCAGTCTTGCCAAGCGGTGTCGTAATACCCAGTACTGAGTTGTGGAAACCAGATAGGCAGTTTCTCCATGTAAAATATTCATTTTCATTCAGCTGCATCTGGTTAGACTGGAAGCCGACCCCAAAATAGTTGGGAAAACGCTAGGCAGATGATGAAATGGTCTCATTTGATATTGACTCTATACCAAAGACTTATTTTTTTTTTACAATTTGACTTTGACAGAAAACCTGCATTGGTACCGCGTAGTGGAATAGAGCCCACTCCATACAAATGAGCCCTGTGTCCCAACAAGGGCGACATTTTTGATTGAAAATTCTTTAAATGATAAATGGAACCAGTGTTGCAAGTACATATAATTGTATAATATTAAAATTGTATAATTGTGATGATTTGTTTTTTTTTTTATTTCTTATATACATAGTACTATACAGGGTGATTTTTTTTATTCGATTTTGAATGTCCTCATTAAAAACTATTAGAAATACTGAGAAATTGGTTTAAGTACACATATTTCGCAATGTAGAACAGGGTGAAAAGGACTGACGCTGAAATGGTTACCACGTATTCAGTAATTCGTTCTAAAAAAAAAGGTTAAATGTAGGAAAACCTTTTTCTTTATATTTACCGATGAATACTTTTCATTTACTGAATATGAGGTAATCGTCTTACCATCTGTAACCTTTTTACCTTGCGTAATATGAATACAGATTTAAATTTGTTCCAATTCTTTTAACTTTTTGGACCTCATTGTGACATATATGTGACACACAAGCACGTACCCTGGACGCCAATGACACAAATATGTGATAAAAATGTAGGTAAAATTATTTTTTTGGCACAGAAGGCACGCGCGTGAGTTTGTGCTCTGGCGTTAAAAATGGTAACTATTCTTCATAGTTTCATATCTACCCACAAAAATCAATAAAAAAAATCACCTTGCAAATTTCTAGTATTCATATTTTACTTATATAATAATGTTTACCTAGTACATAAGCAGTTATATACCATGGCAACACGCAAGTAAGATTACACCATATTACGAATATAAAAACATCTTTAACGACGCCAAAAGCACTTGTTCTTAAGAGAAATCAGTTGTTAGAAAGAGATACCGCGGTTCCGGAACAAAAAGGAAAAAAAAAGAACAGGGAGGGGGGGTTTAGTCAGTACAGGTCTGACACTCCCCCCCGCTCCCCCCAGACCGTGGAAAGTTATTTGATAATTTCCCATTGACAAAAAAAGAAAGATATGGTCTATAAAAAAAAAACGCAGTGACCGGGGGGAGTGCCTGTCGTCTTCGTTAAGGGTAATTTTACACCCTTTATAGTCAAAGTATATAACGGCTTATATAATAGAAGACTTATACATAATGTTCCCGAGATTAACAACTATATTTTTGGTCTGTATATAAGTGTATATGAAACTTAACTACCGTTTTTATGTTGGTTCGTTTCACTGATTTTCTTTCTTTATTTTTAAGTCGAGGACGCCATCTGTAATATAAGAATCACAATTAATAAGTCATTATCATACCATACGGATATATTTTCGGATATAAATCCTAAAGCGGATACATATTATTTACTCGGGACGCTCTTACTGTGCACGTCTTTCTACACCGTTCTCACATATTTGTATAATGTCAACACCAACGATGTAAATACGATTTTGTAAAAATATTATAATTTAAAAGAATGTCCATGGAGTTTCTTGCCCATTTTTCTCTATAGAGATCAACGCTTTGGAATGGGCAACTACAGTACTTTCACACTTTACAAGTTATTATGCCTTGTAACCGGGACTGTAGATTCATTAGGTTTCTTGACATTCACAAGTGCCTGTAATGGTCTAATAGGGTATTTTACTGAATATGAAAGTAATTTTAAAAATATACAATTCAGATAGCTCAGGCAACAAGCAATCGGAAAATAACTGAATAAATTTTTAAATTGATTTCATAGTTTTCACTTTTTTTAGTCTGTTGTTTTAAAGCGAAACAGTGTCAGCCATGATTATTAGGTCTTAAGGTCATGTAAACAAAAATCTGACAACTGTCAACTGAGCAACTATTACTATTTTTGTATTATAAAACTTTACATTTATTTTTTTATTAAAATAGTAGTAATAATACCATGGAAGAAATAAATACTACCATAAACTATAGTGAAAAATACAACTAAACAGAAAGACTAATAACAGCGCATTTGTTTACATGACCAACTGACGTCATGACCACAGAGTAACATGGCGTCAAGCGTTTTTGTGATTTTACGCGCGAAAATAGAAATTGTAAAATTGAAATGCAGTTTTATGGCACTTATCGATTGAATATTTTTTTTTTGGTGGTTTACTAGGACCCTAGGATCAAAATCAGATACTTTTTAAAAATGGGTGTAATACCGTATTGAAATAAATGATTTGATTTGATATCAAATCCTTCCCTTCATAAAAACCAGCCAAGAGTCAGACTCGCGCCTCAAGTGTTCCGTACAAACTTGCGACTTAAACAGCCATGTCTTTTGACGGCGTAGACTTAGAGGGTTGATTTGAAACAGCACAAAGGGACTACCAGGGTAGAGTATATGGTTTTGATTTCAACTGGATACCTTCACGCGTTTCCGACATAGACAGACAGACAGCCAACAAAATGATCCAATTAGGGTTCCTTTTTCCTTTTGACATACGGAACCTAAAAAATTAACCTATCAGAGTAACTCGCAACACCTCCGACCGAATTGTATGACGGCAGCGAAGCGCGGAGTTAATTTCCGAAAAATCACGACTCCACCCTTACTAATATTATAAAAGCGAAAGTGAGTTTGTTTGTTTGTTACCTCTTCACACTTTAATAGTTAAACCGATTTTGATGAATTTTGGTACAGAGATAGTTGGGAACCAGGAGACGGTCCCCAACTATCTCTTTTCTGTCTCACACTTTTTTTTTTGTTTTTTAAGTGGGCTGTGAGGGAAGAAAAGGGAAAACTTTGCGTTGCTATTACAAATCAATAAGGCGCAAGGGGAACTGTGTTACCCCGAATTTAACGCGAGGGAAGCCGCGGGCAAAAGCTAGTTCCAAATAATATTTAAATTACCCTAATCACAAATGAATCTTCTTCTGTTTTACATCTACCACTGTTTGTCTCTGCATCACCCAAAGGTTGACTGGTAGAAAATGCCTATGGCATTAAGTCCGCCTCTGTACTTTGTGCTAAAAGCGTTAAATAAATATTTGAGCGTGATAGTTGGTTTTTAGATCATCTTGGCTCTTCTTTAGAAAAGGTTATATCTTAGTATAATGTTGTAACATAAAAAAATGTAATTACCATTGTTATCAGTATACATATAAGCGATTCTCCGCGGCGCCAACTGTTTCCTCCCATGACTTTTTCTCCTCCCCTCTTTCAAAGACAAATTCAAAACCCCATTATCACTCTCTAAAATCTTCAGTCCATCATCCTCTGTTAAAACCATAGACTTAATATTCGAACTCAACTTCTCATTCGAAATAAAAACTGTTTTCGCAAATACTTTTTTCTTTTCTGCAACATCATTTTTAAAAATATGATTGACAGATTGCTGAACGAGTTTGTCTATGCGACATTCGAATATGTTTTTGTCTATGGGTTTTTCGAAACATTCTGGTAGGAGAGGAGTTTTTGTCTCTGTTACCGAGTCTTTTTTAACTGGTAGTTTAATTTGAGATTCTTTATTTGTTTCTAAATCTAAGATTGGCACTTCTGTTGAGTCTTGACGCTCTTGTAGGATCTGAAACAAGAAATATTATAAGCTGTGGGGACACATTTCGGGAACCTATTTTTTGCGGGTGAGAAATCATCAATTGACTTCCCCCGCTTTGGGCTGAGCGAGCCAGAGCCTCCGCCTGCCGGATTTCCGGGTTGTTCGGAAGAGATACCGCGGCCCCGGAACATAAAGGGCAATAGAAGGAACATGGGTGGGTTTTAGTCAGTACAAGCCTGCCACTCCCCCCGCTCAGGGCAAGAAGATGAGGAAAAGTATGACATGTCCTTCAATTTTTTGGTTTCAGAACATGCTGGTTTCCTCACTCACGCATTTTCTTCACTGTTTTGGGAGTGGGGAATTCTTACCTGAACGATATACCTGTACAATCTCAGGCAGCTGGCTCTAACGCTTTCTCGCTGCGTGACCAGCGCTCTCCTCTCGGATAGGGCGTCGTCTCGACATGCTCGGACGGCTCTTAATTCTCGAGCTAAACGTCGAAGGTGCTCCACACTGCGACGTCTGCTGTTTTGTGAAGCCAGCTGGAAGGAGAAGGAAAATTTATTTAACACTAGCTTCTGCAAATCGGTAAAAAGTGATATTGGATTTTTCCATTAGGAATTTCACAACAGCAGCCCGGAGTTTCGAAATTGTAAGGTACCCCCGGATCTTGGAAAGCACGTGTATTTATCACTGGCTTTTGCAAATCCCTGGTCGGTAAGTCGGCAGCCCGCAGTTTCGAAATTGTAAGCTACCGGACCCGGGTCTTGGAGAGCACGTTAAGCCGTTGGTCTTGCGCCTGATCTCTCTTCAGTCGGATTGCCGTCCAATCGGATAATGAGAGTAAGGGAACAGAGAATGCACCTGTGCCTGCGCACACAGGCCTGCACTACAAAGGCGCGTGCCCACCGCGGTGCACGGAGAGGCCACGCACGTGTTTTAAGCTTCGCTTTATCATCATTTTCCTGCCCTTGTCCCATTCTGACGGGCCTGTTGGTCTAGTGGTTAGTGGCCCTAGCTGCTGAGCCGGAGGTCGTGGGTTCGATTCCCACCCAGGACAAACTTTGTGTGATGAGCATGATTGTTTGTTCTGTGTCTGGGTGTGATTTATCTATAATATGTATGTTTTTATAAATTATATAAGTATGTATATCAGTTGTCTGGTTACCATAACACAAGCTCTGCTTAGCTTGGGATCAGATAGCCGTGTGTGAGTTGTCCCAAGATATTTATTATTTATTATTATTTATTATTCTATTTGGGGTCGGCGCAACACGTTTTCTTCTTCCATTCTCGCCTATCAGACGTCATGGCATCGTTTACTCCTTTCTCCTTCATATCATTCCTTACACAATCCATCCATCTTTTCTTTGGCCTTCCTCTCGCTCTCCGTCCATCAACATCCCTCCTCATTACATGTCCATACCAAGACAAACGACTCCCTTTCATCTTTTCTGTAACAGGCGCAACTTTCAAACTTCCTCGAATTAATTTAAGCTTCGCTTTATAAGAAAATATATGTGTGGTTGTGTCCACTGCAACCCACGGAGAGGCTACGCATGAAATGACGTCATTAATACATGCGTGGCTTGCTCGAATAGGCGGTTACATATCTCAACGCTGTCAACGTGGGTCTACGTTTCCACTGGAGTACACGAATATGACCCATGACTATGTACAGCTCGATTATCGCAGAGCAATTTTCGTCCGTGGATTGCAGTGGCACGTGTAGCCTCTCCGTGCGCCGTGCCACGTTATACATGGTCGTGGGTTTTCGTGTAGGTACTCCAGAGGAACCATAGACTCACGTTGTCAAACAAATTAATACACGCAGTTGAAATGCGCCGCGTTACCGTCTTAATATCTCCCGCGCCCATGGCTTAACTCCGCGTGTTTTAAGTTTTATTATAAACTCTGTGAAGGAAAACGTGAAGAAACCTGGTATTCATACCAATATTATAAAGAGGAAAGATTTGTTTGTTTGTATCGAATAAACTCCAAAACTACTGGACCGATTTTAACCATTTTTTCACTATTAGGAAGCTACATTATCAGGTAGTAACATAGGCTATACAACATCACGCTACTACTCATGGGAGCGGGGTAGGAACTAAAAACGTGGACGTTTCTACGATCTCATTGAGTCAGCGAATGCACACACAAGTAAAAGTCATTAATACACTTGAGAAATGTAGGCAAACGACCACAGGGTTATATCAGATTTCGTTAGAATAACCGCAAACACCAGTAGTATTGAGTAGCTTGTTTCTGCATTGTTTTACATCGAACATTCGCGTGAGTGAGGTGTGTAGTAAGAAAGAGGATGAACATCATGTGTTGGTGGAATGTGTCCGACATACTTTCAAGAGAAATGCACTTCCCAACTGGATGAATTTGTCTTAATAGATGTTGGAGTGTTCCACGGCATTTTGGCTAAACCTTCATCTAAAGCAGCAAAATTTTTGTAAATAAACAAGTAGTTAAGTTAAGTAACAGTAGGTCATTCGTAATAATTTGTCAAATTAATTTAGGAAGTAGGTCTACACTGAAAAAAGTACGATCGGATTGACTTCGTCACTTATTGTGTACAAAAATCCCTTAAATAAAGAAGATTAAAAAAAAAATCGTTTGTGCTTGGTTTATCTTGCTATGTAAAGACTCAATTTCCCCGTTTTGTATTACTGAAGTATAGTAAGTGTGAGTACTATGTACTACTAGATTTTGCCCGCGGCTTCGCTCGCGTTAAATTCGGGGTAACTCAGTTCCCCTAGCGCCTTATTGATTTGTAATAGCAACGCTAAGTTTTCCCTTTTCTTTCCTCACATCAGCTAAGCTATGCTAAGCTTTCCCTCTTTCTCCCTCATATTTCACTCTTTCTTTCACTTTTTTTTTAAAAAACCTATGTCCGTCTCCTGGTTTCCAACTATCGCTGTACCAAAATTCATTAAAATCGGTTTCGCCATTAAAGCGTGAAGAGGTAACAAACAAACTCACTTTCGCTTTTATAATATTAGTAAGGATTATTGACTTGACGATGGCCTGGTGGTTGACAGAATTGCTCACTTAAATGTCTCGCTGATGGTGGCGGGTGTGTCGGGTCATTTAGTTCCCTTCAAAATGGTGGAGCTGAATGGGGCTGATCCATACGTCATGTTCGTAAACGGGCGCTTTTTTTCTATAAAGCTGAAGAGTTTGTTTGTTTGTTTGTTTGAACGCGCTAATCTCAGAGACTACTGGTTGGAATTAGAAAATTCTTTTAGTGTTGGATAGTCCATTTCTTGAGGAAGGCTATAGGCTATATAACATCACGCTACGTCCAACAGGTGCTGAGCAGCGTGGGTGAAACCACGAGGAACAGCTATAAAGTATAATTACCAAAAATAAAGTAGGATACGTTATTATAAGTACCAGCGACCCGCCCAGCGGTTTCATCCGATGCTCACCTCCTAAGAGTCATAGCGTGAAGTATTATACCTACATATAAACCTTCCTCTTGAATCACTCTACCCATTAAAAAAACCGCATCAACATCCGTTGCGTAGTTTTAAACATACAGCATACATACAACATAGCAACAGACTGACAGGGACTTTGTTTTATACTATAAATAAATAAATATCTTGGGACAACTCACACACGGCTATCTGATCCCAAGCTAAGCAGAGCTTGTGTTATGGTAACCAGACAACTGATATACATACTTATATCTATACTAATATTATAAAGAGGAAAGATTTGTATTTTTGTATTTTTGTATGTTTGTAATGAATAAACTCAAAAACTACTGGACCGATTCCAATAATTTTTTCACCATTAGAAAGCTGCATTATTCAGAAGTAACATAGGCTATATAATATCACGCTAGGTCCTATAGTTGTGGAGCAGTAACCAAAAATGTTTTAAAAACGGAGGAAAAGTGTCGTTTCTGAGGCCTTCCGTGGCGTGCGCTGGGCATATAGTTAAAGTTATACAAAAATGCTCTATGGATGAATTGTTCATCTTAACATTCTTTTTAAAAAAGTCTGTGAGAGCATATGTCTACCTTTTATAGTTTACCCATAACAATCGTTTTAATGAATGGTTCAATCCTTATAAAAGTTTGCTCTAGATAACTTTTGAATTGTTCAATCGGTTACCTTATGACTATTAATTCATCCAAAAGATACCTATTAGGTAAGTACTTACCTGCTATTTCAAAAATACATAAATTTTCTAGAAGGAAGCGTGGCCAAGACGTAGTTGGACACCCCGGCATAAAAAAAAATGCAGCATCCTTCACAGGATGAATGCTGTACACTCTTCCCAATGCTGTGAGTAGTATCCTGAGATAAAAACATTCTGACTGTGAAGTCAGAATGTTTTTTTCTCAGGATACTACTTCATCATGTACGTGGCCCAACATCATTCCAGTATTTAAAAACAGTTGAGGGAATTGTTAAAGAAACTTACCAAGCCGCTTGCCGAGATAGAGGTTTGCTGGAAAATGATAACCAATGGGAAATAACTTTGAGAGAAGCTTCAATATCCCAATGTCCGCTTAAGCTGAGAGAATTGTTTGTGGTGATTCTATTATTTTGTTTCCCCTCGGAACCTCTCAAATTATGGAACACTTTTAAAAAAGATTTGTGTCAAGATATCAGACACATAGCCCAAGAAAGAGGTCAACAAGATTTTAATGTTTATAATGAAGGTTTGATACAGATCGAAAATAAACTTTTAGAAGTGAACGATAAAAATTTGGTAGACTTTGGGTTACCCTCTCCGAATCGCCCCCTACAAAATGTAGTTAATGCCATACCGAGCTCTACATACGATGTTAACGAGTTATCAGTATATGTCAACTCAAATGTACCCAAGTTGGTGGCAGATCAAAAAATTGCGTTCGATGCTATAATTGAAAGTGTGATCAACAACAAAGGTAGACTATTTTTTTTGGACGCGCCTGGCGGAACAGGTAAAACATTTCTTGCCAATTTAATATTAGCCAAAGTAGCCGACGTTATTAAAGCGTGCCTCAAATCATCACCTTTGTGGCAATCAATTAAAACTCTAAATTTGCGCACAAATATGAGAGCACATTTAAGTAACGACAACAGTGGAAATTTCTCACAAAAAATACTTCAACTTGGAGATGGAAAACTACCATCGCCAGTTGCAAATAGCTCCCAAGTATCGTTGGACAATGAATTGGCTCAAACTGTTAACAGTCTAGATGTTCTTATAGACACAATCTATCCCGACATTGAAAATCTCACAGAACGAAATTTCAATTGGCTCTGTTCGAGGGCGATAGTGTCGCCAAGAAACGATTCCGTAATCCGTAAATGATATAAACAGAATGATTATGGAAAAAGTACCAGGTGATTTCAAATGTTACAAATCTATTGACACTGTGTGCAACATCGAAGTTGCAGTACACTACCCACAAGAATTTTTAAATTCCCTCAACCCTGCCGGCTTGCCACCCCACGAACTAAAATTAAAAGGAGGTACTCCTATCATGCTTTTGAGAAATTTAAGCCCTCCCAATATGTGCAATGGCACAAGACTTTTGATAAGGGAATTACGAGACAATGTGATTGTAGCAACAATCATCACTGGGCCCGCGGCCGGACAGCTCGCTCATATACCGCGAATCCCGATGATTCCGACGGATTTACCTATATCCTTTAAAAGGTTACAGTTTCCTGTGAAGACATCGTTTGCCCTTACGATAAATAAATCACAGGGGCAAACTTTTTCGATTGTTGGCGTCGACCTAAGAAAAGAGTGCTTTTCTCATGGGCAGTTATATGTAGCCCTTTCTCGAGTAGGATCTCCTAAAAATCAATATGTTTTGTTAGCACCTACAAATACCACTGCAAACATAGTTTACAGTGAAGCCTTAAAGTAAAATGTAAATATTACGATAATTTGATCAAACACATAAAACAAAGAACTTTAACAAAAAAAAAAACAAAAATCTTTAACAAAAAAAACCTTAAAACAACAAAAAAAACCTTAAAAAAAAACAAAAAACTTTAACAAAAAAAACCTTAAAACAATAGGTAAAGAAAAACAAAAAAAAAATGAAAAGATGTAAATATTTTTCAATAAATGTAAAATAACAATTTAAAAACAAACTTTTACCTCAACCAAAACAAACAACAACAAAATAGGTAGGTTCCTATTTAAGAAGAAAATAATTAATTAAATAAATGAAATAAGTAAATGAAGTCCGGAAAAATGTTTTCAAAAGGTAAATACTTCCTAAATATAAAAAAAAACTGAGAATAAATATAAATAAAACGTAAAACTATGTAAAAAATCTTAAGTCCCCCCGTGCGAAGCCGGGACGGGCCGCTAGTAATTTATAAATACATACATGTTATAGATAAATCACACCCAGACACAGAACAAACAATCATGCTCATCACACAAAGTTTGTCCTGGGTGGGAATCGAACCCACGACCTCCGGCTCAGCAGTCAGGGCCACTAACCACTAGACCAACAGGCCCGTCATATGTGGTAATGGTTGGCCACCCTACGTGTAGTGAACAACAGTACTTACTCTATTCTTGATCCTTCTTCTCAGCCCTTTCAAGAAGGCTAGGTCTTCCAAGTTTAGCTTGAGAGACTGCACCCTCTCCGAATACTTGCATGTTGATAGGCCCGCTACTTCTTCTACTGTCATACTGATTCCTCGAGCTGGAATGGAGAGAAAACACTATTATTGTTTGTTTTTAGGATTGAGATATAAACAGCCATTTCTAATGACTGAGTAGATAGATAAATCATTTATTTGATGCAACAAAAGCCACAATACAAGAATTAATATAAAAAAAACATCAAAAAAAGTAAGGTAGACTAAGTTAAATCGACTCATAGGCATTTAGACACATCGCATCATATTTATTAAGGTCGCCCACTAATGGGCGGTGTGTGTCTCAAAATTGCACCAAAAAGGAGTCCAGCTACCCTACCATGACGTGTTAAAGCAGAACTTATTCCGCTGAGGGAAAGGGACAGAGCTATACAGGGTGTCTAGCACTATCTCTTTCACTCAGTGGAATAAGTTCTGCTTTAAGATGTCATAGTAGGCCTACACCTCAGCATAATGGTCGATCACTGATCGCATAATGGTTGATTTTGACATGTTTAGTATGTAGTAGATTACCAAAATTATCAAAATCAACCATTATGCGATCAGTGATCGACCATTCTGACACTATTGTAATTGCAGACTTAGGCCCCTGGTAAATTACCTGACGCTGGTATTCTGCTGAATCCTGCTAGTGACACACGGATGTCGAGAGACTGTGCGGCGAATATTATGTAGGTAGACGTACGGTACGACGGCGTAGACTTAGAGGGTTGATTTCTTCACAGCACAAAGGGTTAAGAGAGTTGAGTATATGGTTTTTAATTTAAACTCGATACCTCCACGTGCAAACGAGATACAGGGCCTCGACAGACAGAGTCTCCTCTCGTACTTGGAGTTTTGGAAAAAAACATTTAAACAACACTTATTGGAACGAAGTTCCTTATCGCGCGTTGTGAAAGGGGGCTAGACGGAAAAAAATCTTACGAAAAGTTGTCACGACACTTTTTGCTATAGTAAGCTATTGTATTTCTCTGTCTGTCTCTCTTTCTCTCTTATGAAAAGTAAGCCAGATATTTTCATTTCTATAAGAACTTCGTTCCATCCGGGTGACCCTTGACACACCAATTTTTTTTTTTTTAAACAAGTTAAGAGGAAACTCAATGAGTTTCTGTAGCTCAAAAGGAAAAAACGGAACTCTTGTGGGATCACTCTGTTGTCTTTCTGTCTGTCAAGATCTTTTATCTCGGGAACGCGTGCAGGTATCGAGTTGAAATTAAAACTATATTCTCAACTTAATGGTTTCTTT
Organism: Ochropleura leucogaster; assembly: GCA_958449745.1. NCBI lineage: Eukaryota > Metazoa > Arthropoda > Insecta > Lepidoptera > Noctuidae > Ochropleura > Ochropleura leucogaster. The sequence continues at coordinate 6,231,648 of OY288230.1, read as the reverse complement.
GTGCTGTGAAGAGAAAAATAATCCTCTTTTACGCAGTCAAAAGATATGGCCGTTTATAACTTTACTAGCTTTTGCCCGCGGCTTCGCCCGCGTTAAATTCGGGGTAACACAGTTCCTCTTGCGCCTTATTGATTTGTAATAGCAACGCTAAGTTTCCCTTTTTTTCCCCTCTTTCTCCCTCACATCCCACTTTTTTTGAAAAAAAGTTATATGTCCGTCTCCTGGTTCCCAACTATCTCTGTACCAAAATTCATCAAAATCGGTTGAGCCATTAAAGCGTGAAGAGGTAACAAACAAACAAACAAACTCACTTTCGCTTTTAAAATATTAGTAAGGATTTATGATCTAAAAGTATTATTGCGCATTTTATTGAAATACAAAATCAAAACTACTATTAACTAGACTATGCCCTGGTGATTGAAAGAATGGTATCAAAGCATCTCGCTGATGGTGGCTGGTGTGTAACATCGAAATCAACCAATTTCGCTTTTATAATATTATAAGTAAGGATATGTCAGCATAAATTGGTGACATAAACGGCTATATCTTTTGAAAGCGTAGACTTAGAGGGTTCATTTTTAGACTTGATTATACAGTTTAATTTAAACCTCACAAGGACCGCCATTATTTAAGTCAACTATCCGTCAAGCACGGCTGGGCGGGCTCTTGTCTTAAGCGTAATCTGATTTTAAGAGTTATCTTTACTACAAATACCTACAGTTTTAAATCGGTCGGGGTTTGGTGACACAAATTTGTGCCGGTAATACTGGTTTACTAGCACGTTTTTTGCCGCTGGGGCTCTAGAGGTTAACTTGATTCCTCCACGCGTTCCCCAGATCTTTATCTGGGGAACGCGTGGAACGCGTCTCGCTCGAAAGACAAACAGACACGGAGAACAAAGTGATCCTATAAGGGTTTTGTATTTTCTTTTGAGGTACGGAACCCTAATTTGCTTATTTAATGTACGATGAACTTCTGCTCATAAGTTGATTTATGTGAAAGCTGAAAATGATCCTATATTCCTTCTATTCTAAATCAAAATATTACGGATTTGTGCGAAAGTTTAAAAGATTTTATCTATGAAATTCCATGTATAGGCGTGAAAATGCAATAGGGTAGTTGACACCACCAATCAATTGCTATACTTTTTATGACCTGTTAAAACGCGCTTCGCCCATAGATTTTGTATGAGACTCGCAACCGATGACGTCACTAAGTTGTCAAGTCAATGATGCAACTATTAATTGATTAAAGCAACTAAAAATCGAATTTTAAAGTTATTTTGAAATGAATGGAGTTCTCAGGTCTAGAATAAGGTGTTTTTTCAGAAAAATTGTGTTTTTAATTTATTGGTTAATGGTGTCAACTACCCAATTGGCAGAGACACGTAAACCCGGGGTTGCGGGTTGATTCGAAAGAGATACCGCGGCCCCGGAACAAAAAAGGCAAAAGAAGGAACATGGATGGGTTTTAGTCAGTACGAGAGGGACGAGTCAGTTTACGATTTCCCGTCCGAAAAAGTTTAGTAGTAGAACGATTACACCTTTTATTTTTCCGGCCAAATCACTTAAATAGCTATAATAAAATTAAAAAAGATAATATTTTCATGCTAAATCGGATATAAAAATGCAGACCACAAAAATAAGTTACAAAAAGATATGATTCCGGCCAGGATCGAACTGGCGGCCTTCTGCGTGTAAAGCAGATGTGATAACCACTACACCACGGAACCGGTTGAAATTAAGGTCGAAATTAACAGTTTGTTTCTTAGTTCAGTGACCAAACACACCAGCCACCATTAGCGAGATGCTTTGATACCATTCTTTCAATCACCAGGGCATAGTCTAGTTAATAGTACTGTAATGTTTTGATTATGTATTTTAATAAAATGCGCAATAATACTTTTAGATCATAAATCCTTACTAATATTTTAAAAGCGAATGTGAGTTTATTTGTTTGTTTGTTACCTCTGCACGCTTTAATGGCTAAACCGATTTTGATGGATTTTGGTACAGAGATAGTTGGGAACCATTAGACGGACATAGGCTTTTTTTTAAAAAATAAGTGGTATGTGAGGGAGAAAGAGGGAAAAAAAGTGAAAACTGAGCGTTGCTATTACAAATCAATAAGGCGCTAGGGGAACTGTGTTACCACGAATTTAAAGCGAGCGCAGCCGCGGGCAAAAGCTAGTTAAATTATATTTTAAGTTACATGTCACTTTTACTTTATTTCTTCTAATGTTTTTTTTTCCTAGGTTCTCTCTTTTCAAGTATGGAAGCAGCTTGTTAGAATATTTTTATTTAAAATTTAATCTTGCACTTTACTAGTTGTATGTATGTTTATTTATTTATCTGCCCTTTATTTACTCTTATTTCCTGAGGTTTATTACACCCCATTTGAAATTTGTTACAAATCTCCTCAAAAATCACTAACTATAAAAGTAGGAAAATGAATGAATGAATGAATAACTTTATTTCGGGTGGCATAGACCCATAGAAAATTAATATAATATTGTTAGACGTACACAGACACATTAAAACAGATTCCCTATCATTAAGAAACAGATTTATCATAAAAACAGATGCAATATCATTAAAATAGATTCAATATCATTAAACAACAGATTCAATAGTACTAAAATGGATTCAATATAATTAAATAAATTAATTAAAAGCAACCTGATTACGTTGTAACAGGAAACTGTCATTATTGTTAAATTAGTTTCACTTCATTCCAAGGAGTATGCACTTAAATAGAATTTCACAATATTGCGGGATTTTTACGATAAAAAAACTTTGTATTGTATAACGGGCTGATGTCCGCAACTCCACGTCTGAGGCACATATTTTTATTTTAATAACAGTCAACATTTCAACTCTAGGAAAATATGCTTTAGTCAGTGTCCTGAAAGTCTGACAACCAGTCTTACCAAAGAGTATTGTATCAGTCAGGGTCAAATAGGCAGTTGTTCCATGAAAAATTCTAGTATTCAGCTGCATTCTATCCCAACATAGTTGGATAAAGGCTAAACAGATTATGGAAATCAAACCTTTTTGAAACAACACTACTTCATTAAGACTTTTCAAATGAAAAGAAACATAATTGAAATCAGTTACTTAATTAAGCTGGAGTTCTGATGCTAAAGAGTTACACTTAAAACTTATAACACTTCACTTCTTAGTTGGGAGTTAAAAAAAAAAACAATTATATTACAAACTTATTTCCTGTAGTACTAAACTATAAAAATATAATCAATAACAATGTTCTAATTTCAAATCAGGTAATGTAACATTATTCATGTCACATTACTTTTTCAAGTATGAATCATACTTATAATAATATGTTATGCACCAAAATGTTATTGATTTCAAAACTTAATACTTCCTTTTAATACAATAACATTACTTCTAAGTAATGTAATGAAATGATCCAAGTATGGTTCTCATTGAGTAAGCAGAATAAAAGATTTCTCAGTAAATTAATGTTCTGTGCAATGCAACAACATTGTTTTTTTTTTTTTTGTCATTCATAATGTAATGTTTTTATTTTTTTTTTGTACTGACCACCATGTAGACAGCCAAACTGTACATTCTTCATTTCGATTCTATAATAATAGTATTTCCGATATATATTATGTATACAATAAGAAATATTTCTGCGTCATATTGTCATAACACATTAGACGTCTACCTGTTGATTTATTCGTGCTAGAATTACAACAAAAAAATATCTTAAACAACTTGCCATCCAATATTTCCTGGTCCAATTGGTACGAGGACGTGTGCTTCCCATTATCGTCCATTCTTCATATTTAATAGTTTGTTTTAATTATTTATTTTTAACAATATCTTTTAAGTTATTAGAAAATAGTTCGGTAGGTTAGGATTTCGAGAGCTGTCAGTGTCAAACTCGGTTCATTCATGTAGTTAGTGTTGGGACCAGTTGGAATAATGACGATTATTTTCATCACGAGAAAACCGAAAATTGTGGCAATAGGACGTTTAGATCTTCAGTGAACATGAAGGAAAAACTTGAGTTCACAAGCGGGGAATCTTGGTCATGTTAGGCAAGGTAGACACAAATAACACCCTGCGAGAGTTTGACCACCACCCACCACGCCATGCATCTTATTACTACAAACGCACAAAACAACCACACACACAATAAAGAAACTATTTTAAAACACATTGTATATTGACAAAGGAGTACATAAGATGTACGCAATTTGATCTTAAATAAAAAAAAAACTTTATCTGGAACGGCATCGGGCATTCTTTACGGCCGAATGGCCCAACTTAAAAAAAAAATACAAACAAAAGAAAAAATCTTTTTCAATGTATTGCATGTAGCCTAAAACTTTTCTACGCTGCTTAATTCTGTATTTTGCTGAGAATTGTGGTTGGAGTTGCTCGTTATGATAATCTAAGAAAGAACGCCATTATCCATACCATTTCAAAAGTTTAATCACGATTTTTATTGGAAATCGACTAAAGTCCATAGACAAATTAATTTATTGTATTGCATACTCCAGCCAGAAGTCCAGACTCCTTTCACTATTGACAATACGTTTTCTAGCCGCCGTAGGATTGTTTTACGATTTTACAGAAAGTAAATGGTAAGTCTAAGATTAATTTCCTTACATAGTTATTGAAATAAGTTTATAAATCAGTATGTTGCGAAGTTTTCGTAATGAATATAAATGTAAATATGTATTAATTACCGGCACGTTGTTTGATAGTGTAACGTTTCTATTTTCAAAAACTTACGGTGCCACATTTTTAATACGCTTCTTACGCACGATATTTTGTTTTACCGTGGCCCCTTTGCTAGTAGCAACCCTTGGGATTACGGGCGTTATATTGTAGCATAGTTTTATAGATTAAAACAAACATTATCAATTTAAATGCCGCTACGATAACAAAGATGTTTTGTTGAAAAGAAAAATATTAAATGCTTTTTATCTTTTAATTCCTTTTCTTTGAGAGGCCTTAGGTGGCTGTAAATAAAATACTAGGAAGAAGCAAGTGTTTCAATTGGGATTGCTCTAATAAATGTCCAGGCATGCCTTTTAAATTAATAACTATATTCCAATCATTATAGTTTCAACCCCAAAGAATAGAACATGGTATTTTTTATGTAGTACAACAAAGCTATTATCTTGTCCAATGTAATTTAGATTACCATAATATGATGAAGAAGGTCACCCACTCGAAGTCAATCTTTAGGTTAAGCCCTGCAATTGTGTCACCCTATTTATAAGTTATGTACTGGGAACTGTAATTTGGGTGGTGTACCTAATAAAGATTTAATCTATCAAACCAAGCTTGCCTAGGTTAGTCTATGAATGGAACACCACCCAAGTTTTCTCCATGCCTCTGGAAAGCAGCTGGCTTTGGCTTGAAATTCTAGGTTTGGCAGACTTCTTCTTCATGTGGACCCCGGTTTCTACACTTACCCCAATGTGTTCGGCAGACATAACTATATAAGTCAAACTTATGTTGTTCATAATATCGTAAAATGTGAAGGGAATAGTAATATTGAAAAGGTATTCATTGTTGTTAAAATTGCAATGACCGGCTGTGACCTATGTGCTTTTGTCAGTCAATTAATTAATTTATATGAATATTATTGCATTAATAATAAATAAGCAAGCAAAAAGACTTATTCGTGTAAGTTAAGACCCTAGAATTTATGATAAGGATTACATGAAATTCACAGTGATATGCAGTTTCTTATATACATACAAATTCTGGATGGAACATACTTAGTCTTCATCCCAGTCTATGCAAGTGAAACTGCTGGGCACACCTAGTACACTATAGAACCACTAGGCACAGCTAGTTCTAAACTACATATATATTTTGCCTTGCCCACAGCAACATAATGACGAGTAGAGGTCGATACAGTCAGAGCAACGAGTGGGATTCAAGAGACGAGTACAACAGTTCTGTTTATGAACAACAATATCTTGACGATGACAGCTGGTAAGTTCTAGAACAACCAAAACCAGCTACGACCGAGTCAGACTCACCCAATGAGCGTTTTGTACAAACTTGCGACGTAAACAGCTACATCTTTTGACTGCGTAGACTTAGTGGGTTGATTTGCTGTGGCAAATAAACCGACCAAGTCTATAAGAGACCTCTAAGCGGACATCGCGGTGCTGTCAGTCGTGAGTGCCGCGTCAAGACGAGTGTTTGCGTTTATCTACACAAAATGCATGAATTAGACAAAATTGATTTTATAGTACCCTGTCCTTGTTTCCCAATAGTTTATTTGAAGAAGCTATTCATTAGAATAAGCCCTTAGTGCTGTGGCATTTAAGGACCTCGTGGTCCCCCATCTGGTCCCCGTCTGGTGGGACCACTGAATTGAGTAATGGTTTTAATTTCAACTCGATACCTTCACGCTTTCTTGAGATAGAGGGCCTTGACAGATACGGCAACATGGTGATCCAATCCATTTCTAATTCTCCTATTGGTTTAATTATTTTTTGACATTATAATTTTAAGGAAGAGTTTTGCTAGGTATGTCTGTCTGTGAACACCCTTTATCTCGAGAACGCCTGAAGCCTTATATCTAACCATATACTCAAGTCTGTAGTACCTTGGAGCTGTGAAAAAACAAACCCTCTAAGTCTACACAGTCATCATCTTAGTGTGGGGTAAAGTTTTTTTTTAATCTATTATCCGGTACTGTTATGGAGGTCTGATGTATAGGTCGCTCCATGTAAAATCCTGGTATTCATGATGACCCCAAATCAGATGATGCTATCTGTATATATTCGGTATCTGGAGTGCCCTCAATTCAATTTGGACCTCACATTGAATCTAAAGGAAAGTACAATATATTTTTAGCCAAAATTTAATTAATATTATTTTTTTTATAGCAGTGATCTGAACCTAGACCAATGTAGACTCTACATAAGGAATATACCGAAAGGATTGAACGAAGAGGGACTACGGGCCGCCTTCGCAAAGTTTGGTACTCTTGTCGAGGTGTTCCAAAGTAAGGATCCAACGAAAACCTACGGTTTGGTCAAATATGAGACGCCGGGGTGAGTTTAAGCAGAAAATATACAGTGAAACCTTGGTAAGTGGGACCTGGGTAAGTGAGAAACCTCCATAACTGGACCTCATGCTGAGGTCCCGACACCTTGGCCCTGAATCACCTCTGTTAGTGAGGAGACCCTGGGTTAGTGGAATACCTCTTTTAGTGAGACTAATTCTCTCGTCCCTTCAAGTCTCACTTATCCAGGTTTCACTGTATATCTTTATTTTGTAAGAACACCGACTTGTAATTGGTTACCAAGTATTCTTTACATTATTCTGACTTTCGGTTCAATGACCGGCAAAGTTTTTCGGTGAATAAAACTAGGTTTAGAAGAAGAAAGGAGAGGCTTTGGTTCAGCAGTAGATAGCAAATTAAAAAAAAATTGACAAAAATTGATTTTTTCAATAAAATTCATCAAAAAGAATCATTTGAATAAAAATCAAAGTAACTTTTTATTGTTTAGTATTAGTATAAAGTTTTTTTTTTTGTAAGTTGGTGCAGTGGCTGAGCTATTGACTGCTGTGCTACGTGTTGGGGTTCGATCCCCGCACGGAAAAAATAATTGTATGACCTACAGGTAGTTGGCCCGGGTCTGGCTGTTTGTGTATGTGAGTTTTTCGGAAATAATCATAGTGTGTAGTTACCGAACTCAACTCGGTCGAGTATTATGACATAATCTGGTAGCTAATATGTTCTTAAACTGGATCTTTAAAACATTATTATGTCGAAATTCCTTGAAAGTAGATAGAACTCTTGCTGTCATTTTTAAAATAAACAAATAAACTCATTTTCAAAAAAAAATTGACTCGTTTAATAATACATTTTATTGAAATAAACGAATAATAAAATTTATACAAGTGTAAAAATGGTAAATAAAGGGCGTAAAAAATTCGTCCGCATCGCAGTCCACAGGAATAGTGCCCAGAAGGCTGGCAGCATTACCGCGTTGGATGGCAATGCTAATTTATTGTGCAAAAAAGTGGCCAGCTCTCTTTATTCGTTAAATAATCAAATATATTATTTGTTTCAGGGAAGCCAAATTGGCAATGATGAAGATGCATCGGACGGAACCGTTGAAATTGCAAATCCATATTGCTCATAGAGTTAGTATTCTATTTGACTCTCCTCTCAAACTTGTAAAGTCACTGGTTCAATACCCAGATACAGGCACTATTAACACGAAAACACCCGTTATAACTTTGAGAATCAACTTTATTACTCTAGTTATAGCAATATAATATGCAGTTTTGTAAATAGCAATACAACACAAATGACTAGCAGCGATGTCCGGCCAAGAATGCGCTGGGCATCGAGTTTATTATTTTAATTTCAACTCGTAAATTTATCTTCTATAGGTAATACATTTTTTTTCTTCTAGTGTTCATTTGTAAATGGACGATCCGCTAAAGTCTTAGTAGCAATGAAAAATGAATACTCGATAAGAATTTGTATAAGAAAACATCATACCACAACAGTTGCCAAAAACAAGCCAACCTCCAAGTTCTACTTGTAAGTTCTAAAATATATCATAATTTTCATCTCCAGAGTAAAGCTGAGATGAGAGAGAGAACCAACAGGAATTGGCAAGACCGGAACACAGCTGGGGGGAGGGAGCGAAGCGAAAGAGAGAGAGAGGAGAGCGGCAGTGTCGTTAGTCGGAGCAGGGCCTCAAGGTAACGTTATACCATCACCAATACAGATCTTGAATGCTCAGTGGAGAATCTATACAAGCAAAAATTTTCCCTTATTCATTGTGGCACAGTGTATACGACCCTGTATTTTTATTATAGTTATAATATATAAGTAAAACAAATTGTGTGACGCCGACGTTGTACGCTTTCACGTTCATGTCAATAAATTCATTGTGGATCATCGTTTATATTACATGAACTCAATAAAATAGATTTAAGTTTCTTATACATACTTAGGGTTAGGTAGTTAATATTATTTGTAGCACACTAACAAATATAACGCATTTATTTTCAAATACATCGAGATTACAAGGCTGGAAAATAGCTGCCCTTTGCCTAAAAACGTTTTCCTCGAACACCATTTAACTACCAATCGAACGTCTCCTCATAGATAAAATTCTCTTTGAATTTCATCTACCAATCACAATTCCGTCAAATAGGGCGCTCGGTTCTATGATTGGCTCGTCGTCTGCCATTTTTGATAATGGAGGCAAAAGTTTTTGTACGGGCAGTCGTGTGAACATAAGTGCTTTCAAAGTTAACTTATTTGTTGTATTTTAATCGTGATTATTACAGAAAATAGTGTTTAAACTGTGAATAAGATTGTGTTCTAAGGATTTTTTAGTTTTTGTGACTATTTATCACTTAACGCGAGTAACTTACTGTGATAAATTGAAGACTTGAAGTCGCCATGCTAAGAAAATATTTTTCGTCGTTGCAGCCCAGCGAGTAAGTCGATACTAACAATGTGTAATACGAAACTGTTATTAACCGGATATTACAATGGGACACTTATATTTCTTATCGTTCAGTAGATATTTGTTCGGTGATCCTTGTTACAAAACAAAGGTACCTACATTAATTTAGAATGTAGGTATCAGTTTCAAGAAAAAACGAAATAATTCAATGAAATTAATAGAGAATTAGGTTTGTTTTGCTACATTCGAAACTTATTTTACCTTTTGCTCAAATTGTATGTTTTTTCGCCTCTCGTCGCTAATATTGCTGCACATACATTGTTAAAATCGCAATTATTATTTCTTGGAGCCTTTGATAACCTACCCACATAGATGTTGCATTTATTATTTTGATCTTGTTTGTAAGTATTTGATCATGTTACTTATGTTGTTTGTGGATACCGTTACTAGAAGTAGAAACTAAAAACTTTTAAAAGTAAGTACCTATTGTTCATTCTCAAACAGATAATCAGAAATACGGCTAGCCATGACTATAAAGCTGCGTAAAAGCATTACCCACCACGACTTAGCTCATTCGCTCATGTAATGAACTCTGTCCGCTCTAAGACTTCTGCTTGTCCTTGAGCGTGATCTAAAACGACGTACGAAGGTTCTGGTCTAAGCTAGTTTCCCATTTAGGTCTAATATGGACCATAAGTTACTCGTTTAACTACATTACAGCTAGTTTACAACTTGAAACATCATCTTCTATGCTAAGTCTGCCTAATGCTGGCTTTCTTGGTGCCATAGCAAAGCCAGCAGTTTCTTTTTTGGGGCACAGCTCACTGATCATACAGCAGACGTGGTCAGTTCACTCCCACTTCAGTTTAGCTGCCCGCTCCTAAGAGGACCTAGTGACTGTGACTTGAGATATTTCCCATTCTATCATTAGCGTGGTAAGCGTGCTTCATCGTCGACCACATCATCACTTACCATCAGGTGAGATAGTGTCAAACGCGAACCTATCACTAATAAAAAAAAGAGATACTCTGTGTCACTGTTATATGACTTGCTTTTTCCTGCAGCTTCGCTCGCTTTAAATTTGGGGTAACACAGTTCCCCTTTCCTAATTTGCAGGTATCTGTTACCTGTAGTTTTTGCCCTTGTACCTTATTTATTGTAATAGCCAAGCTAAAAAAGCTTTCCCTTTTCTTCCCTCTTTTGCACTAATTTCTCATTTGAAAAAAATAGAATATGTCCGTATCCAGTCTCAACTATCTTGGTATTCAAATTGGTTTTGCCATTTAGGTGTGAAGACATATCAAACAAGCTAACTCACTTTCACTTTTATAATATTAGTAAGGATATTTCCCAAACCCAACAGCACTATGGTTCTGCTTTTATTGTGCAATCTGCCAGCTTCTGATATTGCCTGTACTCCCATCTCTGCTTCCCAATGATTTCTAGAACTCTTCAAAGTCCCAGTGTTTTTTTTTTTATTCTAAGCAAGTGTCTGCGACCCTAGTCTCTATCATAGCTTTACATCAAGCAAGTTGTAGCCAAACATTAGCCAATTTAGTATTAAAACAAAAATTGGAATTCTAATTAAAATAATGTGTATTACATAGTTGGTATGTGGGTTGGATCCTTTCCGTTTCACTAATTATAATCTAGTTCTGCGGCTAACTGTGGGATCTCTTTATCTCTGTAGGGAAGTTTACTACGGATTTGAATCTTTGTATTAGTACCAATGTGAGTTTAGGGTTTCCATATAATGATAAGCTGTAATTTTTTAGGTATTCAACAGTTGTTATGAGTCTAGAAGTTGACAAACTGCTACCCTACCATGACGTCTTAAAACAGAACTTTTTCTACTGAGGGAAAGAGACATAGCTATACAGGGTGTCTAGCACCATCTCTTTCTCACACAGGAATAAGATGTCATGGTAACCCTACTGATCTTACCAAGGGGGATTGTATTACTGGGTTGTTGAGGTTGATAGGTAGTCCTCCATCTAAAATGCTGGTATCTAGCTGAATCCGGTAAGACTGAAAGAAAACATCTTTATTTGACACTAGCCACAAGTAAACACATTAAAAAAGAACTTAAATGTAACACTACAAAAAAGACTTAAATTGTAGCTACAAAGAAAAAAAAGTAATAATAAAGAACAAAGCTTTTATTGTATGTCTCACAGCTGCACCAAATAGACCAAACAACTGAGCAGCTAATGCCCAACACTGGTTTTCAACTGGACTTGAAGTAGACCCCAAACATATGTAGTTAGGCAAATAATGATTGATACATAATCATAATTTATACAAACCCAATTTTGTTTATTTCCAGGGTGCATGATGAAACTCCAAATGGTGACAACAATATGGACGACTTACTGATGGAAGATGAATATGTAAGTCATATATCTAAGATATTAAGTTTCTAGGGTTCCGAACCTAAAAAGGAAACATCGGAACCCTTATAGAACTACTTTGTAGTCTGTCTGTCAAAACCCTTTATCTCGTAAACACCCACGCGTTTACCTCTACAGGTATCGAGTAAATTGTTAAAAAAATCTATCTCAAGTCTATGGTCTCTGGAGCTGTGAAAAAATCAACCCTCTAAGTCCATGCAGTCAAAAAGTATGGCTGATGATATAGCTAGTTTGCATGAAACTCTCAGTGCGCGAGTGCGACTCGCTCTTGTCCGGTTTTATTGGCGTAGCAGCTAAAAGATGACCTGTCCCAACTGACAGCGCCCGTTCACGAGCATGACCTATAGATCAGCCCCATTCAGCTCAACCATTTTGAAGGGAGATAAATGAGCCGACACACCCGCCACCATCAGCGAGACATTTAAGTGAGCATGATACTATTAACCACTAGGGCTTCGTCAAGTCAATCTGCATCCAGTTAGACTGGAAGCCAACATAAACAATGTTGGGAAATAGCTAGGCAGATGATAAATAAATATCTTGGGACAACTCACACACGGCTATCTGATCCCAAGCTGAGCAGAGCTTGTGTTATGGTAACCAGATAACTGATATACATACTTAGATAATTTATAAATACATACATAATATAGACTAGCTGTTCCCCACGGTTTCACCCGCGCTGCTCAGCACCTGTTGGTCGTAGCGTGATGTTATATAGCCTATAGCCTTCCTCCAAGAAATGGACTATCCAACACTAAAAGAATTTTCCAATTCCAACCAGTAGTCCCTGAGATTAGCGCGTTCAAACAAACAAACAAACTCTTCAGCTTTATAATATTAGTATAGATCAGCGGTCGGCAACCTCTTGGCAAGCAAGGGCCGCAAGGTGACAAATTAAACTAAAGGCGGGCCGCAGTCAGTTTACTCGCATTAACCCAAGAAGCCCAATATATCTGCTCATAATAATTGGTCATATTCCATAAAAAAAAAATGCCATTGAAAATTGGTATTGGCCGCGGTATCTCTTTCGAACAACCCGCAAACCCGGCAGGCCCCTCTGCTTTGCTGACATCTCTTTGAGGCGCGCGTGAAACAAGCGCGCCGTCAACACGGCCGGTCGTCAATCGACGGACGGACGGTGAGCAACCCATTGCTCACCGCCCACAGACCCGCATCTACGGTGGCCGGGAGTCGTCTCGTGGCGCCCGGCGCCATGGGCGTCTCCCGCGGCGGCTGGGTTGGGCAGATGTTCTCTCCCTCAAACGCCCGGCCACCTCCTTTGCTAGCATTACTGCTTCGCAAAAGGTGGTGACCGTTTCCCATTCCCTCTCGCTCCGGACCATGGCCTGAACCAGGGCCGGACGCGAGAGATCGCCGCCGCCGCAAGTACTCCACGAAATTCCACCGGCTGTCGAGGACGATTCCCAGGAACTTCATTGTCGACCCGACACCGATGCGAACCCCTCATACCATATCCCGACGGTGGCGTATTCCTGCGGCCATAAAAGACCATGTCCTCGGATTTGTGCAGTGCCACCTCAGGACCCAGTAGCCGGATCCTCTTCGCGACTATCGCAACCCCGCGTGTCATTGTTTCGAGGAGTGAGGCGGAGAGGAGGAACGGCCCCAAGGCCGATTTCTGTGCGACACCGCATGACATGTCTCGCCGGTTCCACTCTTCAGAGCGGCCGGGGTAGATGCATGATGGCGTCGAGCGCCTCCCGCAGAAACCATACTGGTGCTCCGCAAGATCCGGCCCCGTCCCCACAAGGTACCCGACCAGGCGGTTTGCAATTACTTTTTCAAAGAGCTTGCCCACCTCGTCGACCACTGTGAGCCGGAATGCGGACGGAGAGTCCGCAAGGCGCCCCGGCTTCTGTATGAGGACCAGCTTCCCCGTCTTCCAAAGAAGTGGGAACTGGCCCCTCTCCAAGCATGCAAGCATCTTAGGAGTCCTAGTAGTCGGAGCCCGAGAGCCTCCAAGGCCAGGACCCAGGCTTTGCCGTGCAAGCCATTGGGACCCGGGGTGGTATTTTTGGCTGTAGAATAGTGTTCAAATGCTCATCTATAAGACGAGAAGCATATTTATTTTTTCTATTATTGACAATTAAAAAATTGTAATGAACTGCTTAGCAAACTTTTTCAACTCGTCAAAATCAGATGGCATTTAACAAGATCATTGGATTCATAGAAGGAGCTCTGATATTATCAGCTAGTATGTCACATTTCAAAGTGTTTCCAAGCAGAGGGGTTAAAAGGCGCGCTTACTTAATGCGTTGATTTTGGTAATAATTAAACTTATTTGCATAACATTCACGGGCCGCAAGGAAGACGTCCGCGGGCCGCATGCGGCCCGCGGGCCGCGGGTTGCCGACCCCTGGTATAGATAAATCACACCCAGACACAGAACAAACAATCATGCTCATCACACAAAGTTTGTCCTGGGTGGGAATCGAACCCACGACCTCCGGCTCAGCAGTCAGGGCCACTAACCACTAGACCAACAGGCCCGTCAGATGATGTCATTGTATGTCATCTTGAAACTTCACTATAGAAACCAAAGTTTTATTAGTTACTTAATCCTTTTCAGGGATTTTCGGACATTCTCGACCCAAATCTTCATCTGGAGCTGGAGCATTTGAAGCTGGAACAACTGAAGGTCCGTGAGGAACAGCTCCAGTGTAAGCAGAAGCTCATTCTCCTCAAGCAAGCTGAGCGGAAACCGGTGAGTCTAATATTCATATTTGTCTTAAAAATTATGTTAAGTACCAAATATTTGTATGCCCCCAGTGGCAGAAAATGATGAGACCTTTATACTTTAAAGCCATAAAAATGTACCATATTCAGACAGTTAAATGATTTTAAACTTGAAGAACGGACAGAATAAGCTAACATAATTGCTGTAACTTGAATCCAGCATTTTTATTTGCTTTTGACGGGAAATCTTCAAATGAATCTTCCCGCTTTGAGTTGAGCGAAAGTGAGTGGCAGACCTTGTTTTTCGGGGCTGCGAAAAATATCTCTTTCGAACCAACCCGTAATTCTGGCCCCTCTGATTTGCTGATATCTCTTTGAGGCGCGCGTGGAACGCGAACGCAGTGTCGCCACTCTGGATCCAGCCTGAATTAACACTAAATATTTTGCATTATATTTTATTCATGAAATAGCTTTTGCCCGCGGCTTCGCTCGCGTTATATTCGTGGTAACACAGTTCCCGTTTCCTGATTTGCAGGTACCTGCTACCTGTAGTTTTACCCTAGCCCTTGCGTCTTATTTGTTGTAATAATAGTAATAGCAAAGCTAAGTTATCCCTTTTCTTTCCTCTTTCTCCCTCATTTTTCACTTAAAAAAAAATAAACCTGTCTGTGTCCAGGGTCTCAACTATCTCTGTATCAAAATTCATTAAAATAATATAAATAGGCCTAAATAGAATAGAATAAAATAAAATTTGCCTAAATAGGCGTGAAGCCGTAACAAACACAAACGAACTCATTTTCGCTTTTATAATATTAGTAAGGATGTGCCAGATGTGTCCCACTGCAGGGCAAAGGCCTCCCTTCCTTCCTATTTTTTCTGTTGTTTGTTATTGTGGTCCAATCCTTTTTGTGGAAGTCCAGCTCGTCACGCCATCTCCTGGGCCTGCCGCGTCTCCGGGTCCTGTTGTTACTTTGGGCCCAATTTTGTGGTGACATGCGGCAGATACAGATTCGACGCTCTTATTTAAAAGAGTGTCCATGGAGTTTCTTGCCCATTCTTCTCCATAGAGATCAACGCTTTGGAATGAGCAACTACAGTACTTTCACAAGTTATTATGCCTTGTGACCGGGACTGTAGATTCATTTTGTTTCTTGAAATTCAAAAGTGCCTATAATGGTCTAATTGAAATAAATGATTTGATAAGTTAAAAGATCCGCGGGAAAAACACAAATTAAAGCATAGTTTAAATTTATAAAAGTACTTTTTTTCTGTTATATAATTTCTCCGTAAGTATATTGAAAAACGTCGTTTGATTCACGTGAGAATTAATCACTGTTCTCTGCTCTTAGGAGAAAGCTTTCTCACTTGATATAATGTATCAAGCCTGATATGTGTGAGAATGTTGTGCATGTATGAGAATGTTGACATGGATGTGTGGAGTGACAAGAATGGATAAATTAATAAATGAGTATATTAGAGGAAGTTTGAAAGGTGCCTGGCGCACCAGATTCGAATCTGGAGGTTCAGATCCCAGAGTTAGCCGCACAACTACACTAAGGCCAACTAGCAGCGATACGAAAGGTCATTAACCTAAAGAACAACTGTGGCGTTGACAATCTAATATTTAGCTCTTTCCATCTTGTGCCTTAGTCGTAATGTCTCGTTCTCCCGGCAAAAACATGACAACGTTAAGACGGGATCGCTAACATTCGGGCGGCCATTTTAGATGGGTTTTAGCATGGGTTTTGTTTACATTTGGTATCGCTTCTCGTTGGCCGTATTGTAGATTAAAATTATTATGTAATACATAGTGTTGTTTTAATTAGAATTCCTATTTATGTTTAAAACTTAATTGGATGTGTGGAGTGACAAGAATGCATAAAGTAAGGAACGAGTATATTAGAGAAAGTTTGAAAGTTACTGAAAAATTTAAAGGAAGTCATTGTCTTGGTATGGACATGTAATGAGGAGGGATGAAGCACATGTGACTAAAAGAGTGATGGATCTGAATGTTGATGGACGGAGAGCAAAAGGAAGGCTCAAAAAAAAGATGGAAGGATTGTGTAAGGAATGATATAAAGGAGAAAGGAGTAAATGATGCTGTGACGTCTGATATGGGAGAATGGAAGAAGAAAACGAGTTGCGCCGACCCCAAATAGAATGGGGCAAGTGCAGATGAAGATGATATCAAGCCGGATATGTTTACCGTATAATTTATGCTGCTGTCATTCCCAAAAGATATGCATGAAGTTAATAGAATATTAATTTGGTTTCAGATGGCGCAAATGAGTAACCGCTGCATTCTACCTGACGGAAAGATCGTCGTGCGCAATGCTATGGAAAGGTTCGTTCTTTTAAATACATAAATAACGTTAATTAAAGATAAAGATCTTTAAAAAAATCGTCAGGAAAAAGTACACGAAAACACAAAAAGATATGATTCCGGCCAGGATCGAACTGGCGGCCTTCTGCGTGTAAAGCAGATGTGATAACCACTACACCACGGAACCAGATATCTGAGTTGTCGAAATTCAGTCTTGCGTATTTTATTGTTTGAACAGCTACCAAATTTTAGTGTAAGTTGTATTTAATAATGTACTGCATCTTTTAGTCACAGCGCATGTGACTAAAAGAGTGATGGATCTGAATTCTGATGGATAGAGAGCGAAAGGAAGGCCAAAGAAAAGATGGATGGATTGTGTAAGGAATGATATGAAGGAGAAAGGAGTAAATGATGCCGTGACCGTCTGATAGGGGAGAATGGAAGGAGAAAATGTGTTGCGCCGACCCCAAATAGAATGGGACAAGGGCAGGAAAATGATGATGACTGCATCCTAAAATAATTGTTTTTTGTTGCTATTTTCTTGAATGAAGAAAAAATCCTCAAGTTGTACATACTAAACACTGAGGAGTTATTAGACTCATCTGCTAAGGAACTTATTACTGAAAACTTTACCTTGATATACTAAATAGTTTGTCTGGTTCATCCAAGAGGAACTATATAACATAACATCATGCCTGCAATCCCCGAAGAGTTAGGCAGAGGTGTGCTCAACAGTACATTCACATTTCGCTAGTTATGTTTAAGTCCCATCTAATATATAAAATTCTCGTGTCACAATGTTCGTTCCCATACTCCTCCGAAACGGGTCGACCGATTCTTATGATTTTTTTTATGGATATTCAGTAAGTTTAAAAAACGGCTACTATGCTAGTTGTATATAAAAATAAATCCCTATTTCCTTTGGTCCCGACATCACGCGTGAACGGTTGGACCAATTTCGCTACTTCTTTTTCTTTGTTGTGTTGGTTAATGTCAGGAGATTAAAGATAGCTCGACTTAGCTTGAAAACAACCATTTTTTTTGGTGAAAAACGTTTCTTTCAGAATATTAGTTTCTAAATTGAGTAACTAACTATCTTTAATGCTGTTTAATCAATTACAGAATAGGAAACGATGTTTGACAGGAATAACGTAAATTTTAGAGATTTTTGTTGTGACAACAAAATCTATACCATTGTGTTTTAGTATTAAAAGACAAAAAGAATATGATTCCGGCCAGGATCGAACTGGCGGCCTTCTGCGTGTAAAGCAGATGTGATAACCACTACACCACGGAACCAGTTGTTGAAGTAGCTGAAATTCAGTATGAATATGTTTTAGACTTCAGCAACAGCTGATCAAATACTTTGCACATTTATTATAGTAGGTAGTCCTTTGGAATTCACTGAGTTCTTTATGAAAAGTATGTCACTGAAAAGAATTCCCCTTCTGCCATAGCATAGGATGTTATTTTTAAAATTAAATACTACTGGCTTTTGCCCGCGGCTTCACTCGCGTTAAATTCGGGTTAACACAGTCCCCTGGCGCCTCATTGATATGTAATAGCAACGCTAAGTTTTACCTTCTCTTCCCTCTTTCTCCCTCACATCCCACTTTTTTCAAAAAAATATTAGCCTATGTCCGTCTCCTGGTTCCTAACTATCTCTGTACCAAAATTCATCCAAATCGGTTCAGCCATTAAAGCGTGAAGAGGTAACAAACAAACTCACTTTCGCTTTTATTACAATATTAGTTAGGATGTGTTTCATTGTTGAGAAGCAAATTCTGTTAGATGGAAGTAATTGGGTGGGTGTCAATGTTTATTTGTATTATTTTAACGTTTTTCTATATGTCACAGTACAATATAGCATTAGGAAGATTTATGTTAACTTAAAAGAAATGAGTTCATCACACTATCCTAAGTAAAGAAAACGTAAAAAGTTGGCGAGAATATTTTTATGTACTTAAAAAAAAAACATAAATTGGATTGGGGCAGGAGAATGACGATGAGCCTTTAGTTTGAACTAGCTTTTGCCCGCGGCTTCGCTCGCGGACACCCTTTTAGGGAACTGGTGGGGTTAAAAAGAGACAAAAGTAGCCTATGTCACTCGCGCATCTCTTTAAGTATCTCCACTTAAAAAATCACGTCAATTAGTCGCTCCGTTTTGCCGTAAACGACTGACAAACAAACAGACACACATACACTTTCCTATCCTACTAATATTATGAATGCGAATGTTTGTGAGGATGGATGGATGGTTGTATGGATGATTGTTACTCTTTCACGTCAAAACGGCTGAACGGATCTTGATGAAATTTGGCACAGGCGTAGATTATACTCTGGAATAACACATAGGATATTTTCTTTTCGATACCAGCTAGTTAAAAATATTAGTATGGATTTGTTCCTGATTGACGACAATACGCTTGTCCCCTATTACATTAGATTCTAACATAACTGGCGAAATGTACCATGACTATCAGTGAATTCTGCTCATCTTTCGTTGATAACAGGCGCGATGTTATCAGAACTTTACTAACGAGTTTTATTTATTTCCTTACACAGTAGTCACATAAAGGAAAAAACAGTACGATTTTGGTAAGTCGTTACAAAAGAATCTATCTTGTGTGCCACGTGTTTTTGCCGACAACAATCACATTATTTTTGTTTTAATCCTGCATTTAAACCGACTGGACTAGACTGGCATTTAAGATGTGGTGAAACTGACTAGCTACTGTTTCTAGACTTAGGCAAAAATTCACATTCCCAATTCGACCGTTATAGGCACTTTTGAATGTTAAAACAATAGGTTATTTGATGATTTACCATTATAAAGCTCTTAAAACTGTTAAAATATTTATTATTGGTCATAGAATTATTTCTAGAGCGTGTTGAACACAAATTACGCTCTCCTGTAGGAACCGTCGATACGGTTAAATTGGGTAGTTGACACCATTAACCAATAATTAAAAAACTCATTTTTTCTGAAAGAACACCTTATTCATTTACTTTAAAATTCGATTTTTAGTAGCTTTTAAATCAATAAATAGTTGCATCATTGACTTGACAAAATAGTGACGTCATCGTTGCGAGTCTCATACAAAATCTATGGGGGAAGCGCGTTTTGACAGCTCATAAAAAGTATATCAATTGTTTGGTGGTGTCAACTACCCTATAGAACCCCCTAGAGGAAACGTCGTTTCACAGAATTAAACTTGATTTTTAGAGAAGTCTTAGTTTAGTTTGTGAAAACAGTCACACACACACACAAGTCCGGTCCGGTCGGGTTTATTAACATTAAAATAACGAATATTACCCTACCCTCACTTGCTTCGCTCGGTGACGGTTTTTTAAACTAACTTTCTACTTCACCCCTTAACCCGCCAGCACTCGCGCCTCAAGAAATTACATCAGTTCTCGCGCGTGGAGCATTTTGCTCACGTTTATGAATGTCAATAAATGCAAGTTTAACACAAAAATATTAATAAAAACATATTTTATCAAATAAAATACACGTTATTTATTCTAAAAAATATATATTCAAAAAGTTAACAATATTAATCTTTTTTATTTTAATTAACAATCATAGGAACTAAATTGCCACTCTTCTAAGGCAGTCTTACGGAAAAAATTAAACAAAAAAAAAACATTAAAAAAAAACTTAACTATGTATAAATAATTAATCTTCATCATATACGCGAGCTTTACACATATCACATAGTGTACGACTATGCTCGGTACATAAAATTTTTTGGCAGTAAATGCAGCTCTTTTTGGTTTTGCGATTTTTGCGTCTTGGGCAAACCGCGCAGATACCACTTGGTTTTTCTTCTTCTGGTAACTCAGAATCTGGTGCAAAACGTTTCAGCACTTGCTGGAGAGGATATGAATTGAGCCACTGGTTTCACCCCTGGTTGTTTTTCGACAATGTTGTGAGCTCTTGTTCCCACATTGGAACGAAGTGGATTATAGTTCCATTTTGTACACCCATCTTTGCCTACGTAACACAGCTGATTTCCCGGGGAAATTGAAGAAACCTCACCTTCTACTTCCGATGACGATTGCTCGGTGTTAGTGGAATGATGACTATGTTCACTGCCTCGATCGCTTTCAATATCATCGGCTCTAAAAGACGGGTCCTCAATGTCTTCCAAACCTTTCTCTATCAACCATGCCAAAATTTGTTCATCCCCTTGATTACGATCCATCTATAATAGAAATAAATAATAGATCATTATATCAGTAATTTAAAATCATAATATTACATAAAAGTAGCAGTAAAACTGTCGCTAAGATAAAAAATAAATAAATCATGAGTAAAAAAAAGTACTTACGTCGATACACGCGCGATGAGCAAAACGCCGCCTCATGGTACACGGCACAACAAACCACCTCGTCCGGGTTACCGGCGCGCACTAGCGAGAAGCAAACTGCATACAGGGGTGGGGGACGGAACAAAACTCAGCTACCAAATGAACGATGTACGTACGAATGATTTTGACAAAATGGTGCGTGTTTTAAATTTACTGTGAGCAAAATGCTCATAGCGCGAGTGCTCGCGGGTTAAGGGAAAACTTTTGTAGCGGATGCCTACGTCATAGCTATCTGTATTTAATTAAAGTGTTTTCTAAAAAACTGCAATTCTTACTTACTCAATCAAAGTGTTTAAATACAGCGGCTTTTTTGTTGATAATTCTGTATGAAAAAACGACTTCTGAGGTTGTGGCGCTGCTCATACCGTGTATCTAACTGACAAAAGCCGTTCCACGTCACTGATAATATCAAGCCATATTAACCTCTAGAGCCCCAGCGGCACAAAAACGTGCCAGTAAACAAGTATTACCGTTGAGCCCTGCTAGCACAAATTTGTGCCACCAAACGTGTGTGTGTATTTGTACTAAAGATAAGTCTTAAAATAAGATTATGCTTATTATAAGAGCCCGCCCGGCGGTGCTTGACGGATAGTTGACGTAACTAATGGCGGTCCTTGAGAGGTTAACATGTATTTACATTGTCACCAGCAAATGATTTTTAATGGTTATTTTTTTAAAGTGTTTCTTACTAAAATGCAATTTCTTACACCGTCAAAATGTATGACACAGCAGCTTTTTGATAATTCGCTTTGGAAAAAATCTGAATGTTGTGGCGCAATGTCACTGATATTATCAAGCCATATTGACCTCTAGAGCCCCAGCGGCACAAAAACGTGCCAGTAAACAAGTATTACCGTTGAGCCCCGCTGGCACAAAATTGTGCCACCAAACGTGTGTGTGTATTTGTACTAAAGATAAGTCTTAAAATAAGATTATGCTTATTATAAGAACCCGCCCGGCGGTGCTTGACGGATAGTTGACGTAAATAATGGCGGTCCTTGAGAGGTTAACATGTATTTACATTGTCACCAGCAAATGATTTCTAATTGTTATTTTTTTAAAGTGTTTCTTACAAAATTGCCATTCTTACCCCCGAATACTGAAACGTCACTCAAAATGTGAGGGCCTGCTTAACATTTGAGCAGCTCTTAAACTTTAGATTTTGTATGGTCAAACGTCACTTCTGAGTCTCTGTTAAATTTAAGTGGGACTTAAATTTTGAGTGTCGTTTCAGTATTCGGGGGTTACACAATCTAAATGTATACAGCAGCTTTTTTCAAATAAAAAATCTGAAGGACTGCTTGAGGTTGTGGCGCTACTCATACGTCCGTGCAGTGTATCTAACTGACAAAAGAAGGTCGACGTCACAGATACCTATTATCAAGTCATATTATTATTAACATGTATATAAATTGTTACCAACAGGGATTCCCGGGATGCTGACGTGAGTTTCACAGCGGGGGCAGGAGATTCGGTGAGTTTTTATCCTTTATTTTTGCATGCTCATATTCACTAATTTGTGTGTACGTTTGGAAAGTAGGTAGGCTTGTAAAGTTCATTTGAAAAGCGGTCTTCTAGGGAAGTTTCACTAAATTCAAATTAATTTATTAATTTTGTGAACACATAGTACAATATTAAGATGTTATATATAAAAAAAAATGATCCTTACAATGTCCCGCGGAAAGGCAATTGGAAATTTTTAATTAGTCTAATTGTTCATTCAAAGTTATAAAAATACTAATAAAAAAATGTTTTGTCTAAATTAAAATTAAATGTCAATACTCAATAATGATGCCAATCACCTCAATATTATTAATCAATTAAATTTGTCATTAAGGTATTCATTGATAGAATAATATGCCAACAGTGAAGCCAGACTAATGAAGCCAAGGATTTTTAGATTAGCCCTCGCCATTGTTGTCGAGGAAAACTAGAGTTTGATTTCACGATGTTTGGCAAATCTTTAGAAGATATCAGCACGTTCAAACTCGTGGTCCAGAGCTGTCAGACGATTTTGTTGATAACCATATTTTCATTGACTATTTATTATTTCTACACTAATATTATACAAGAGGAAATATTTGTATTTTTGTATGTAACGTAAAACTCGATAAGTACTGGACCGATTTCAAAAATCTTGTTATTACAAAGCTTCATTATCACTGAGTAACATAGAGATTTTGTCCGTGGCGTCGCTCGCGTTAAATTCGGGGTAACACAGTTTCCCTTTCCTGATGTGCAGGTACCTGCTACCTGTAGTGCCCTTGCGCCTTATTGATTGTAATAGCAAAGCTAAGTTTTCCCTTTTCTTCCCTCTTTCACCGCCATGTCGCAATTAAAAAAAATGTTCGTCTCCAGGGTCCCAACTATCTCTGTACTTACCAAAATTAATTAAAATAAATAAAACTTACTTTCGCTTTTATAATATTAGTAAGGATTTCGCTACTACCCACGGGAGCGTGCCAGTAAACAAAGACGCGGGTGAAACCGCGCAGGACAGCTAGTTGTTTATAATTTAGCCAGAGTATACTGTTTTTTTTTTTATATATTCAAAATAGTTTTCTCGATATTTTATTCTCTTGGCGAAAAAGTTACGTGATATTTTGTTCATCCTCTTCCCCACCTCTTTCCCCCTCATGTGATTATTTGAGATACGGTTCTCCAAAACTCATTAAATGTCCCTATATCGACTGACAGCTCTTAAGGGCGTTTGATGTGCTGATCGCATTGTAGGCACGACGTTTGTCGTTAAACATCAGCGAATTTCGCATGAATTTTGGGTGTTCAGGATTCCTTTTTTTTCCAGCATTTGTAGCCAGTGCTGATAGAAAACAATCAATTTGCATGAAATCGTTTTTAGGGGTCTCGTTTCGCATTAAGGTTAGGTTCTTAATAGCGTTTGCCGCGTTTTTTCGCCTTTTTTCTATAGAACCGATGAAGCAGAAAAACAAATGACAAAATTTTCTCTAGGATGGGATTTTCTCAAAACAATTACGTACGGACGTACGTATGTACGAAAACTATGCTGTTGGTATTTGGGGACTTTCAAGTATCTAAACAGAAATAAAAACAATGTTTTAAGGAAACGTATTATTGTTTGCGCCCCTTACATGGCCAGGAATCGTATAAGCTAGAGGTGTGGGAGGAGGAAGCTCAGCTGTGGGGGTCACAAAGTAGGCTAGTAAAAAAACAACTTAGACACGGGTAAAAATGTACAAACTAAAATTGTAACTTATGAACGTGTCCAAAGAAGTTGGCTTGTTGAATTAATGGCAAATAAAATCTAATTTAAATAGATACTTACGTCTTTATTGATTAGGGACGCTTCACAGAAACAAATATGTACGCAAGGGTAGGGGTAAGTAAGTCTTGTGCCGTTAAAGAGATACTGCTGCCCCAGAACATAAAGGGAACTTCAGTAAAAGTCTTACACTAACCCCTGCTCCACCCAGAACGGGGAAACTTATTCGATGATTTCCCATACGCATAAAAAAGGTTGGATAGTTCTGTTAAAATTTTATGGGGGCCCGGATGTTAGCTGCGAGCGACGGTCTGCGCAGAAGTAACTCGGAACGTCAAGTTACGCAAAACATAATTTTAGGTATCAACGGGGTCTGCACCGATCCTAATGATTGTACCTGTGCAGACTCACCCGTTTGTATCTTCTGAGCTGAAGGATTACCATGACATCTTACAGCACTTCTTATTCCTGTGTGAGAAAGAGATGGTGCTAAACACCCTGTTTAGCTCTATCTCTTTCCCTCACTAGAATAAGTTCTGTTTTAAGAGGTCAGCTGATACATAAAGTTCGTGAAAGTTTAAAAAAATTACGGTCGAACATTTAATAATTAAAAAAAGGTGACTTTTTTTGAAGTCGGTTAAAAAGGTAGGTAAGGTAATGTTTTGACCCGTATTTGGGTAATTGACACCATTAACCAATAATTAATAAACACAATTTTACTGAAAGAACACCTTATTCTAGACCTGAGAACTCCATTCATTTCAAAATAACTTTAAAATTCGATTTTTAGTAGCTTTTAAATCAATAAATAGTTGCATCATTGACTTGACAAAATAGTGACGTCATCAGTTGCGAGTCTCATACAAAATCTATGGGGGAAGCGCGTTTTGACAGCTCATAAAAAGTATATCAATTGATTGGTGGTGTCATCTACCCTATTTTCCCCGTTAAGTCCGGTCAAACGACTAAGAATTTTTAGTTTCCATTTTATGTATTTTGGTCTTACACGACCGTAATTATAATTATTTATATCAGGGGATCATCACAACACAAGCAGGCAAAATTATTATCGTAAATTTATAATATAAATATTTATGCACGTCGTATTTTTAGGTTCAAAATTTGCGTTTTCGAGGTATAAGGAACTTTTTAAACTTGCATCGTGAATGTATGCTTTAGGTAGGGGTGTTTTACGCTTCATGCATTTTCATAAATAGCAAGAAATCATCCGGTGTTGCCAGATACATCACGTCCAAATTGGGGAATAGAGATATCCGAGCATGAATGGGAACCGAGACATCTGGCAACACAGTAGAGTAGCGATAAAAAAGACAGATATCGATATCGACAGTTTTGCTTCAGAACGATACAACAATCTGTTCCCGCAAGGTCAAGAACAAGAGATCCTGGGACATAGCGCAAACTGATGGTAGCTCCACCCAATCAACCTGTGTACTATGCTCCGAAGACCATAGCGAAAACAAGAATTACCGAGATAAGTCCATAACAAGTAAAACTATCGATAAAAAATCCGGTTTTTCTAGCAAAAAGATCGATAGTAAATCAACCACCCCTAGTAAGAAAGCTAAAAAGTCTGAATTTGGTAAGGTTTCTGGTAAAAGATCTGACGCAACAAGTAAATTGAAACGTGCAAAATGTAAGAGCGAAGTTACTTGTGACTTAAAATATAGTGACTTTTATAACGACAGCGATGACGAGGATGAGACTTACAGACTTATACAATTACGAAACGCTGACTACATGGATATTGTAGATGAAGACTTGAAACTAGTCATCGCCTTAGCAGGCTATCCAAAATCCAAGATGAAGTTAAGACAGATAGAGCAATTTCAGCGCAGTTTAACTGACGTCATAGACATGCAATTAAAAGCTGGACTTTTGAAGCGAGTCCCATCCTTTTTAGATTATTACTTGAATAGGGGAGCGTTAGTTTGTATATGTAAAGATGTAGATACTAGAGATTGGATGGTTAGAGTTTCCCCGGGGTTACAAGAAAGGATGTGTACAAATCTTGTCTTGCTCAGAGCGAGAGTTAAAAGGCTCTGCTTGGCAGTACTTAAGATCCCACGCTCTTGTTGGCCTGCTACAGCTCACGACGCTTTCAAACTTCTACAATACTTCAATCCTACAATAAAAACGAATTTATGGAAAATCTACGCACAAAAAACTATTGATGACGTAGAATATACATCTTTTATCATAGATCGAGTTTCTGGGGAAGTTATTAGAGGCCCGTCTTTCAAAAATGTCATAGACTACGGGCAGATGGAGTTTGAATTAAATGGTTATACTGAGATTTACTACGAATGTCTTCTTTTTAACATGGATGAGGATTTAAGAAGCGTTGCTTCACGAGTTAAACTCTTAGATGAGGTAAGATCTGCTGAAAGCACACCTAGAAATGCTTCCGATGTGAGCGTTAAAGAAGCAGTGCCTATGAAAGCAGAAGAAAATGTTATCAAAGAAGAAAGTCTTGTTGACACTGTCGAAGATGAGAAATACTATGCCAGGAAAGAGCTGGAGAGCACTCTTCAAAAAGATGTTATTCAAAAACTCAAAGATGTCACTTACATAAGCGATAAAGACGAAATCTTAGTGTGGTCGGATGAAACGAACAATTATAGCAACAAAGTGGATGTCGTGAATTGTGAAGAGAAAGAGAAAAGAATTATTGAAAGTAATATTGCTTCTACTTCCGGCGTAGCTGTGTCTGACAAGACGGAATCTTTTATAGAAAGTTCCGATAATTTGATCTCGAGGAGTAGCACTTTAAACATAGATAGCAATAGAGGTATTGCTTACCATCGACGAACAAACTACTTACACGTAGAACGGGAACTGAAAGTCGCTATTACCTTAGAAGGTTATCCTCAGAACAAATTAGAAGGAACTCACATTCGTAGACTAAAACATTTGTTCAAGGAATATTTGCACAAGGATATGAAGTTGCAACGGTTTGCTAACCTCATTATTCCAAAATTCCAAGACATTTACTTATCCAATGGTGCTGTTATTTATATCTGTGATAGTTTAGAAACTAAAGACTATTTGACAGAGGTTTTACCTAAGTTCATAAATTCTACGGGATTGAAGTTGACTTTTAGAGACATCAAAAGTCTAGTCAGGTATACGAGAATTGTGATGAGATTGCCAAAGGAACACGCTCATGTTGAATCAGTAGAAATGTTGCTAAAACTACAGGCTGTATATCCTGGTTTGAAGCCAGACTGCTGGAAATACTACTCAGATGTCGCTGGAAAGCAGAAAAGGCAGTTCGGAGTAGACCCAGAGTCTTTGGAAATCATCAAAAGTCCAGATTTCGATCCTCATTACGAAGGAGACAAACTTACCTTCAGAATCATTGATAGGCAGAAACGTGATGTCAGCTACGACGATATTAGCAAAGACAACGGTGACGTGGACACCAAAAAACATAGAGACGGACTTCTTAAGAAAATGTATATGCCCATAGATCCTGAAATAATGGCTGCCCCACTTACTAGAACTCGTACAAATCACTATTCAGACCTTATCGCTGACGACCATAAACTTTATGTAGGACCTCTGAACTACCCAGAGTCTCGAATAGACGAAATCTTATTCCATTCAATTAAGAGAACGTATGAGAATATTGTTGTTGATGCCGTGGATCAATGCGAGTTAGCCGAAGAAAATATACCAAAATACCATGATATGTACCTCTTTGACGGTGTCATATTTATAATTTGCCAATCCATGAGCTCCAGAAGCTGGATTGAACAGGCGATTCCTGCAGTAAATTCAAGGTTACATTTGAGTCTGAAAGCAACTGAGTTTAGGGGCGCAGTTGGCATTGTCAGCATGGTCTGTAAGACTGAGAAAGATACTAACGAAGTTATTGCAATTTTACAAGAACAAAACCCTAGACTGCGGACTAAATATTGGCGGAAAATAAGCACAGTGCGAACCAAGTCTAAATTAGACGTTGTGTTACAGATTGATAAACTATCAGCGCAAGTGATAACATCGCACAATTTTAACAAATACGTCGGCGGTAGCGCTGTACAATTCAAGTTGGGTCATCTACAATCTCTTCTAAAACCCAAGGCAAGCTTAGAAGAAATAACTAAACTACATGCAAAGAGGTTAAGCAAGAAATTGAGTGAAGTGGAAGCTCTAGAAACGTCTAAGGGCAAAGTAGCGACGGCTAATATAAAAGGAAGTAGTCTTATTGATCTCAAAAACCAATTACAAATAGAATACCCCCATTTGAAACTAGACAAGTGGCGAATGCCACAGCACGACAAATTAGAACACAACTTGTCGAACTTAGAAGAAATTTCGGATCAAATAGTGACACAAGACAACGATTTGAGCGAGAGTGAGAAACTGTATTATTTCTCTGTCGAAAAGACGGAAGCAGAGATGGACCATGTTACTAACGAACCTAATTTACCAAAAACCGCGGAACAAATCTTACCAGAACACCACGGGTACCACAAGGTCATAATGAAGACCCCAGTAAATATACTCCCGGAAAATAAGGACGATTTAAACATCATATTCGATCTACTTGAAGACAAAAACCCGGGCCTCAACACTGAATCGTGGCAAATTTACACCGAAAACGTCTACCCAAGCAACGGTAAATTTACCGTTTACATTGATAAGCAATCGGTTACCGTGCTTCAAGGGAAGAATTTCGATTCTTCTATCGGTGGGGAGAAAATCAAATTCTTTTTCTAGAATATTCTATACTACAGACATTGACTAAGTATGTAATTCTGCTTTGTATTGACAAAAAAGACTTGACGACCTTAAAAAAAGTATTATCAAATTCGGTTAGGATATAAATTGTGCCCTTTTTATGAACAATCTACAGTATTTGTTTATTTAGTAGTATTTTAGATTTTGATTAACTGTTTTAAACTAAGTTTTATATTGCTTGTATTAAGTAGCTTTTTATTGCGATATATCACAGCCAAATACAATGGTGGCTGGGAGACCGATGTGGAAACGAAAATTCTGTGCATCATAATAAATAAACCCTCCCATATAGGTTTTTTTCCCGAAAATTTAAAATACGAACTCTTTTCCAGTAACATAGCACTTTTTTTTAATCCTTCGCGCGACAAAGTGTGCAGACGGGTGCAAAGTTTCATACAATGTTACCTTTACATTTATGTAAACAATCGTGCTCTATGTGGAGGGGGTTGAAAATGTACTGAATACGTGATAACTGTCGGTGTCCTTTCCACTATATATCTAAGAGTCGTCAGAAATAGTCCACCGAATACTCAAAGAGGTATCCGAAATTTCCAGTACGAGTGTTTGCACTTCCAATCTAACCGAATGCAGCTGAATATCAGTATTTTACATGGAGCGACTGCCTATCTGACCTCCACAACCCAGTTAGTACTGGGTAATGCGATACCCCTTGGTAAGACTGGTTGTCAGACTTTCGGGACACTACCTGTAACGACTGTCTAAAGATCTATAAATGACAGCCGGGACCAACAGCTTAACGTGCTTTCCGAGGCACGGAGGAAACTCGGTATGTAACGGGTGGTCACCCATCCACAGACCAACCTAGGCAAGCTCCTCCGTGTTTGCACTTATCACTGTCTCCCACGAAATCCAGACACTTCCATTCCATGTTTTTAAGCCAATAAGAAAGCCTGCTACTCTTCTTCAATAAAGTTACAGAAAAAGATTATTCTCTTTCACACGATGTCGTTCCTGGGGTCTACTCTAATTCTACGTAAAACGAAATTGCGGCCGAAACTTCTAACGTTTTCTACCACGGTTTCATTTCATTTCATTCATTTCGAAATTTCGGACGTCCGAAGTTTATTTGACATTAAAATTTTCTAAACCTACACTAATTCACGCAAAATGATATAGAGTAGGGTTACCAACGTAACTACTTTTGACCTTCGTTCGTTAACGAAGTTACGTTTCGGAGAAAGAGAGTAGACCCCCTGGATCGTTTGATCTTTCACGTAAGCATGCCAAGTTAGCTAAGCTGTTGGCTCTACCCACTTCTCCAATAGAATAATTTAATTTTCACGGCTTTCCAGTCGAGTAACCGTATTGTCTAGTGATTGGGTTGTAGAGGTCAAATCAGTCAGTCAAAAATTTCGGTTAGATGATGAGGTATTCATTTGAAGGCAAATTATCTAATCTTCTACCTTGAATATCCTCCACCATAATTGGTACGGCTTCTGCTGTAGCCGGATGCAGCTAAATACCAGTATTTAACATTGAGACATATCTTACCAACTTACTGATAAAACTGTTGGTCAGATTTTAGAGCTTATAATTCCTCTAACAACTGTCGAAAGTTGTACCAGACAGCCGGACACCCGAGACCCGGCGATTTATCAATTTAACCGAGACAGGAAAGGTATTCACGAGAAATTACCCAATATTTCAAATTTCCAAAACATGGAATTTTCGCATGAACGCTTTAGTTTCGAAAAAGTTATTTCAGATGTTGCAAACAGGAGTTCTGTGACGATCTTGACATTCCTACCATATATATCTTTTCACGAATACAATCGTGGAGTCACATATTGATTGACAAATTAATGTTATCATATTCTCCTGTCGAATTGTTTGTTCAATTGAACAACGTTGAAATCTGTTGTAGTGTTTCTGTAAAAGTTTCCCCACATGTTTTTAGTGCCAATAGCACGTCCAAAGGTTTACTCACAAATACACAGATTCGACGCCGAACTCACTTCTAAAATTCTAACATAAATAAAATGGAAAACTTTGATGATTAGTGGCTTTGCGATCGACTACTGCGCTGCTTTTCGTAAGTTCGATCCCCTTACGGTACATTATTTGGCGTTATATAAATAGTTAGTGTGGTGTAAAACCTTTATTTTAGAGGTTAATCTAAATGATGTGTATGAGCAATGCACACTTCTTCTAAGTTATGTTAGTAAAAAACGTAATATAAAACACAGCTCACATGTCAATGTGACAAGCGGAATAGAGTTGGGAGTCGAGTATGTGTAATTTACGAAGTAAGTGTCATTTGCTATATATTTTATGTCCAATACTTGATTGAGCTGAATTTCGTAGCTCAGTAGCGATCCCAGCTTCTGTAACTTTCTGGTAAACTTCTACTGAAGCCAGCGCCATTTTGTCATTATTCCTACTACAATCACGGACGAAAACTTTACTTTTTAGTGTCAATTTTAGTTTGTACTATTTTACATAAGTTTTAGGGTAAGTATTTTTATTATTGTAATGATAGCGTTAAGAATTGGCAGCGCGTAGTGATTATTTATTAATGTATACGTGATATTTTTTTCTCAATGCGAAACCCGAAACATGTTGCTAGTATTTTTAATTTCATAAAAGTCTCATGAACAGTTTTAAAGTTAGGTTGTCCGTACAAAAACACGGTCACCGCGCGCGTCTAGTGTCGCTCCGACGCCGTGTGATAGCGTATACCTACCAAGTGTCCAACTCGTTACCTTTTTTTTATAACAAAATATAACATGGAGTAATAATGATTTAGTTAGTTATTCTGAACAATCCATATTCAGGTTTCGCATATACCAAAACTAATGTATGTATGCACCCATTTTTTGTCACCAGACTGCATAAGCTCTTATTACTCTAGCCTCACGATGACATCTATCATAGAGCCCAGTCCGGGGGCCTTAGTCTGCTATTACAACAGTGTCAGAATGGTCGATCACTGATCGCATGATAGTTGATTTTGATAATTTTGGTAATCTGCTACATACTAAACTTGTCGAAATCAACCATTATGCGATCAGTGATCGATCATTTTGACACCATTGTAATAGCAGACTTAGGCCGCAGGCATTTTAAACCCCAAACTGGGGAAAATTTCCTAGTGTGCTGAATTTTTGTCTACATCGATATCGTGCCGGCTAAAAAAGTTACAAAGGTCAAAAGGTCACGAAAATCAGTTTTTCGCAAATATATCGCGACGGTCGGAGGTTAATAGAGGTAATTATGAAATTGTTCCTCATAAAATTATCTATAAAAAATGTATCTTGCAGTTTTCCTGTTTAAAACTGTAACTGTGTGTAATTAGATTCTGGATTAACGCGCTGAGAAAGCGGCCAGAATGCACTCACATACGGTATTGTATACCGTACCACCGTACCGTAAATTTAACTCACTAGGAATTTTTCCCCAGATAAAACCTAAAATGACTAGACTAATACAAATAATATGAACCCTATTCGTATACTATTCTCATGAAAAGTACAATTCCATTCGTTTATAGAAATATACACTAACGTTTACATTGAATAAGGTTCTTATTCATATGAAATGTTTTGATAAAATTATGAACATGTTCTAAAACTAAATGAACGCCATAAAGCCTTATCTTAGCGCTGCCATTGCAATTCGATGAATTTAGGTACTTTCACCCTAAGTTCTGCCCGTACCACGGAGGACTATAGTCGTGAAGTTTTTAACTTAATTTGTTTTAGTATTATTCGCTTTCTGTTTAGTTTATTATGTGATCTGTTATTTTGCTTCTTTATTGTTTTTGTAATTAAAGTTATTTTAATAATTATGTTTTGTTGTTTTTCTTTTAGTATTTTTTGTCGTTGATGATAAACGATAGTTGATTTATCATCGTCTGTCTAAGTCTTTTTCTAACTAAATTTACGTTGGCTGCCAGTCTAATCGGATGCAGCTGAATACCAGTAATTTACATGGAGCGACTGCCTACCAGATCCCACCACAATCTAGTAGAGCTATACTCTAAGAATGCAGCGTCTAGCGCAGCGCCGACCCCAAATAAATAAAAAATAAAAATATCTTGGGACAACTCACACACGGCTATCTGATCCCAAGCTAAGCAGAGCTTGTGTTATGGTAACCAGACAACTGATATACATACTTATATCATTTATAAATACATACATCTAATATATAAAATTCTCGTGTCACAGTTTTCGTTCCTATACTCCTCCGAAACGGCTGGACCGATTTAAACGAAATTTTGTGTACATATCGGGTAGGTCTGAGAATCGGCCAACATCTATTTTTCATACCCCTAAGTGAGTAGCGGGTGAAATCGCTGGGCACAGCTAGTATTATAGATAAATCACACCCAGACACAGAACAAACAATCATGCTCATCACACAAAGTTTGTCCTGGGTGGGAATCGAACCCAAGGCCTCCGGCTCAGCAGTCAGGGCCACTAACCACTAACCATATTTGCCTTTATTGTTTTATCAGGCACTTTTCCTTGGGATAATTAAAATAATTGCTACATCCTTTATTTAACATATGTTTCAAGATACTACAAAATTAGATAAATGAAGCAAATATGTAGCAATTATTGACGCAAGACATTTCGGGAAACTCTGCTTGCTTGGCTTTAAACTAGGAGGCGACCAGCCAACCAAACGTCAGGATGGCTGTACAAAAAAAAATGTTATTTCTAAATATATATAGTATGTAGCAATTATTTATTAAATGTAGCAAATATAAGCAATTACGTAGCAATTTTCTAATCAAATCTCATAGACCAAAGCCACAGGCAACCAGCCATTCTGATGCACATAATATTAACTCATTGCTTAGCTTAGGTTCATATTCATATCTTTATTTGCATTCCATAATGTGTCAAGATCTTAAAATGGGCTTAAAGCTAAGGTACAATTACGGACCCTGTAGGGCACAGCAAAAAGTATTAAATTATTGTGAAATAAAATTTATACATCAACTAAATAATTCTTAATATGAATTAACCAAATTAAAAAAAATCTTTTTTATTGAGATCAGTCACTACAAAATTATAGTTATTGTAATAAAATAAACTAAATAATAACAAAAAAAAAATTGAGAACAGTTCTAGTAACGATTACAATTTATTACTTAGTATTTGTCAAATTAAAACACACTTTACAATTATAGTATACATTTTTTATTTATCCAAGTCTTAAAACCATCGATATTGCTTAAACAATGATATTGGTTGGACCGTTAATCATATTACCCAGTACTAACTGCGTTGTTGTGATCATAAAGGCATGTCGTTCCATGTACTGAATTTTGCGCGCTCGTGCTAGGCGCCATATTTACAGGCTATAAGTGCATGTACTAACAAGATTCATGTTTAATTGTATTGTTTAAGTTTGGTGGCAGGTAGTTTTTTTTATTAATATGGTGGTTTAGATGAATAAAACACTAAATGAACAGTAAGTAGCGTGCAACTCGAACGTACCGGCCAATCGCCAGGAGGGCTAGTTTAGGACTGCTCGGACGTAGCCGTCAAGTTGCTTGCTACGTTTATTTGTATATATCACTTCTTATACTAAAGTACGGCCAACGAGAAGCGATACAAAAGGTCATTAACCTAAAGAACAACTGTGGCGTTGACAATCTAATATTTAGCTCGTTCCATCTTGTGCCTTTGTCGTAATGTCTCGTTCTCCCGGCAAAAACATGACAACGTTAAGACGGGTTCGCCAACATTCGGGCGGCCATTTTAGATGGGGTTTTAGCATGGGTTTTGTTTACATTTGGTATCGCTTCTCGTTGGCCGTACTATAGACTATACTATACTGTACACACAGAAGAATAGCACTGGTACACTTAATTTTCTTGAATCAATTATGAAATAAATAAGGTTCATAAATTAGTACATTTAATACTAATATAAAGTTTTAAACGTTGAGAACCTGATAAGTATAAGTCCTGCACGTTTGTGACTTAGATAAAAAATGTCTAGTAGCTTTTATAGCTACATATTTTGGGTACTTTTCTTAAAACTTGCGAACAATCAAGGCGGATTGGGCTCCAAACCAGACTGACAAATCGTACTGAAAACGTCATAACGTCTGTAATCCGTAGGATAAAGCAGAGGTGTACTTAATAGTACACCCACATTAGACCAGTGGTCTTTCATATATGTCACTGTCCCACGAATACTGAAATGTCACTCACAATTTAAGGGCTGCTTAACATTTGAGCAGCTTCTAAGCTTTAGATTTCGTGTTGTCAAACGTCACTTTTGAGTATCTGTTAAATAGAAGTGCTACTTAAATTTTGAGTGACGTTTCAGTATTCGGGGGAAAATCAATCCCTTCCGATCACTTTATCCGGAACTTAATTTGACGTTCTCAGCTTTAAACACATGTTTTTCGATGCAATATTTTCTAACATAAAAAAGCAGAGGAATACTCATAGAAATACATAATACGTAAGTCATGAGTCAAACCTTCTTGTTACAAAGTAGATTAGGATTCTTCCGCCAATCGCTATTGAAAATTTGTCTAAGCAAAAACACAATAAACACTCCACACGCTAATTGGATCGCAGCTAAAACTTCCTGGACTGCAGCGAGTGGCAGCGCAGCAGTGTGTCGTCTGCGGCGGCGGCGCGGATGCCTACTGCGCCGCCTGTGGCATCACTCCGTACTGCTCAGAGCCCTGCCAGCGACGAGACTGGCACGACAGACATAGGGCTGTGTGCCATAACCTGGCTAGGTAAGTTATCATCATCGCTACCGGGCGGAGCAGCACAGCTTATCATCATCATTTTCCTGCCCTTGTCCCATTCTATTTGGGGTCGGCGCAACATGTTTTCTTCTTCCATTCTCCCCTATCAGACGTCACGGCATCATTTACTCCTTTCTCCTTCATATCATTTCTTACACAATCCATCCATCTTTTCTTTGGCCTTCCTCTCGCTCTCCGTCCATCAACATTCAGATCCATTACTCTTTTAGTCACATTTCCTTTATCCCTCCTCATTACATGTCCATACCAAAACAAACGACTCCCTTTCAATTTTTCTGTAACAGGCGCCACTTTCAAACTTCCACGAATATATTCATTCCTTACTTTATCCATTCTTGTCACTCCACACATCCATCTCAACATTCTCATCTCCGCTACATGCAATCGTTTTTCATCCACCTTTTTAACAGTCCAGCTTTCTGACCCATACAGCACAGCTATTCACAAATAATCCATTCGTAACCGTAATCGAAATACTGTCGTGTTCTCGTAGAGGCTATCGGCAGCGGCGATCTTTCGCGTCCGGCCCTGGTTCAGTTCATGGTCCGGAGCGAGAGAGAATGTGAAGCGGTCGCTTCTGTGGTGATCAGACGTTTGGGAGAGGGAACCTCAAACCAAACTAGCCGCGCGGGAGACGCTACGGGTGTCGGCCGCCGCGTGATAACTCCCAACCACCGTAGATGCGGGGGTAGCTCACCGTCCGTCCGTCAAGTGGCGAGAGGTCGTGTCGAAGGCGCGTTGGTGTTTCGCGCCATCGACATCCCATGTCGCGGGCGTCGATGTGTGCCTCAATGAAATGTCAGCAAAGCGGAGGGGCCTGCCAGGGTCACCGCCTGCTGGAGGTGCGGGTTGTTCGAAATAGATATCGCGGCCCCGGAACTGAAGGGCAGTACAAGTCGGATACCCCCCGCCCCCCGTTATTTGACGATTTTCCATCCGCAAAACAAAATCGACAATCGACTCCAATCGTCAAACCGGCAAAACGTTATACACAGATCTGTGTGAAGTTTATTTTTGGAACGAAGTTCCTTATCACGCGTTGTGAAAGGGGGCTAGACGGAAAAAAATCTTACGAAAAGTTGTCGCGACACTTTTTGCTATAGTAAGCTATTGTAAGCTGTGCGGCGTCGCATGTTTCTCTGTCTGTCTGTCTCTCTCTCTCTTATAGAAAGCAAGCCAGATATTTTAATTTCTATAGGAATTTCGTTCCATCCGGGTGTCCCTTGACACCTCTAATTTTTTTTAAACATTGTAAGGTATGTTTATATAGGGTACGTTACATAGTGGTAGCAAATAATACAAAGTGGTACAAAATTTAAAGTGATAAATATTATTAATTTTACCAGGATTTCGTTTTTTTTTTCGAGAGCAATCGAGAGGTTGTGAATGCAGAGCAGTTTAATACGATGAGGAAGGGAAAATATTAGGTTTTACATAAAAATTGCAGGACTTCTAAAAAATTGTTTTGTTAAATGTTTTTCTTTTCGCAGAATGAAGAAAGAATCTGTTCGAGCGGGTGTAGACGAACAAGATGTCGCTGATATTGTTAGGTAAACTTTTTATTTTAATTCATACAAGTTAGCTACATATACATGAATGGAAATAACACCGACGCGTAATCGCTCACCACATATATTCGACGGACCTGTTGGTCTAGTGGTTAGTGGCCCTGTCTGATGAGCCGGAGGTCGTGGGTTCGATTCCCACCCAGGACAAACTTTGTGTGATGAGCATGATTGTTTGTTCTGTGTCTGGCTGTGATTTATCTATAATATGTATGTATTTATAAATTATATAAGTATGTATATCAGTTGTCTGGTTACCATAACACAAGCTCTGCTTAGCTTGGGATCAGATAGCCGTGTGTGAGTTGATATTTATTTAAGATATTTATTTATTTATATGGTTCATCGTTTGAACAAAACTGTAGTACACGGTAATAACTGTCAGCTCTTTACTACTTCAAAAATATATAATCTACAACATTATTTTTAGTTTATATGAAAGCCGAAACACCTGTCTAGTATTTTTATATAAAGAATCTATATACAAAATTTCAAAACTGTATCATGAAAATCCACAAAGTTATAAGCTTGTTATGTTCTCTCGATATCCGTAAAAATTCACTGTCACCGCGCCGCGCGCTGCGCGTTCATTGATAATAATAATTTCTCAGTTTGTATTGTAATTAACTGGTTCATTTTCCATCACACTGTCTTGCAGGCTTTGGACTGTCGTAATGGTCAAGTGTATGGTAAGTGGATGGGTATCCACAGACCAACCTAGGCAAGCGCAACTTAACCTTAATATTGACCCGAGTGCCTGCTATTACGTAGCGTACGAGCTCCTCTTATATAAATTAATATAAATGTTTTTTTGCAGAACGCTCAACGAATCTGCACGATCAGGTCAAGATGTTGCTGACATTGGGCGAACGAATAGGTAAGCTTTTATACTAACACTAGCTTTCGCCCGCGTTAAATTTGGGGTAACACAGTTCCTCTTGCGCCTTATTGATTTGTAATAGCAACGCTAACGGTTTTCCCTTTCTCCCTCACATCCCACTTTTTTTAAATAAAAATTAGCCTATGTCCGTCTCCTGGTTACCAACTATCTCTGTACCAAAATTCATTTAAATCGGTTTAGCCATTAAAGTGTGAAGAGGATCCAAACAAACAAACTCACTTTCGCATTTATAATATTAGTAAGGATATATATATATATATAGTATGAGTAAGGAAGTAAGGATTATAATTAACACTTGAAACGGGATACTTACCATGTCTGTTATTTGTTTGGAGTTTCCGATATTTCGGCGTCAGTTTTCTGTTCATCCGTGATCATGGATCGTTTGCAACATCGTCGAAAATCCGGAAACTCGAAACATGACAAACATGGTAAATATCCCGTTTTAAGTGTTAATTTTAAAATAGGTTAGCGTTATATTTAAATGCATACAAGGCGTAAACGGACCGCTTCACGAAGCTGTAATCCTTGTATTCTGTATGTCAAACTAAACTAGCAGTTTCTCGGACAGGACTCTAGGTATGTACATCTTTTTCTTTTTAAAAAAACGTCGCCCCACTAGAATTTTTTCCTGTATCGTGGGTGCGTCCAGGAACAACTACCTGTAGGTCATACAAATATTTGTTCCGTGCGGGGGTGAACCCGCGACATGCAACGCACCAGTCAATCTCTCAGCCACTCCGCCAACCTTGTCGTCAAGTTTTAGTAGCAATGGAAAATGAATCCTTACTAATATTATAAAAGCAAATGTGAGTTTGTTTGTTACCTCTTCACGCTTTAATGGCTAAACCGATTTTGATGAATTTTGGTACAGAGTTAGTTGGGAACCAGGA
This sequence comes from Ochropleura leucogaster, assembly GCA_958449745.1. NCBI lineage: Eukaryota > Metazoa > Arthropoda > Insecta > Lepidoptera > Noctuidae > Ochropleura > Ochropleura leucogaster. The sequence continues at coordinate 6,192,264 of OY288230.1, read as the reverse complement.
GACGGACATAGGCTAATATTTTTTTGAAAAAAGTCGGATGTGAGGGAGAAAGAGGGAAGGAAAGGGAAAACTTAGCGTTGCTAATACAAATCAATAAGGCGCAAGGGGGGAACTTTGTTACCCCGAATTTAACGCGAGCGAAGCCGCGGGCAAAAGCTAGTACTAGATAAGAATTTGTGTAAGATACTAAATTCAGATATAAAGAATTTGTATACCATCAAACCAAGTTGTGGTTTGATGGTATACAAATACAAAATCTTTTAAAAAAGGCTGAAATTAAAAACTTAATTCCAAAAAAATACAAAAGTCGATGAAATCACCGACTTCCGCAAATAAACTTATTTTCAGTCTTTTTAGTGTTCTTTTGGAAGTCGTACCTGTGCGGGAGTCCATTATACATCAGGAAACAACTCCTTTCATCAAAACCAGTTCAGTATTTTTAGCGTGAAAGAGTAACTAACAGCGACACATCCTTACAAAGTTTCCCAGTACAATATTTTTGAAGCAGACCATAGAAGTCTACGGTAAAGAATGCAAACTTAAAAGCATTTTGTCTTTTAATAGTGGTCCAGAATTACCCGCGGCTCCTCTCCGTCGTCCTCACCCGAATACGTCCAACAACAAGCGCGACTTCCAGAATAGAGACAGCGCTGACCCGAGGACATCGACTGGCGGTTATTCATCCAGGGTATGTTTTTGAAGAGAATTCCTATGAACTTCTAGTCACTGTAATCTGGGACCTGCATGCCAGTAATGCGATTTCGGTAGCTTTATCAAACAACTTCCCCCGCTCTGGGCGCTGCGGGGGGGGGGGGTCAGTGTCAGACTTTTACTGACTAAAACCCACCCATAAAATACTATTGCATATCCGACTTGGGTAGACTGTTGGAACCAAAAATGTAATGTTTATTAATAACAATTACTTCATGTACACAGTTACCCAATAAATATATCTTTACCTTTATCCATGTTCCTTCAATTGCTCTTTGCGTTCCGGGGCCGCCCCAACCTAAAACCCACCCGTATTCCTTCTTTTGCCCTTTATGTTCTCTTTTGAACAAACCTACACCCTGGCAGGAAATTTCCCCTCGCTCCTCCCAGTATTTGGTGCCAATCCACAGACCAACTTGGCAAAACCTAGGTCTTTTCCCATTAATCAACTTATAAGATGATTGATGTATTAAACTACAGTACGGCCAACGAGAAGCGATACGAAAGGTCATTAACCTAAAGAACAACTGTGGCGTTGACAATCTAATATTTAGCTCTTTCCATCTTGTGCCTTTGTCGTAATGTCTCGTTCTCCCGGCAAAAACATGACAACGTTAAGACGGGTTCGCCAACATTCGGGCGGCCATTTTAGATGGGGTTTTGTTTACATTTGGTATCGCTTCTCGTTGGCCGTACTATACTTACTTATTTCCATACATCTATTTTTTATTTATACAGGTAAGCGTCAAGTCTAACGGATCGAATGGTAAAGATGATCGTTCCAATCAGAGGCCAAGATTTCCTTCTCAGAACAAGAACTACAATCAGGCAAAGGAAAATGAACCTGAAAGGGGTAAGATATATTATTATCAAATGTTTATTTCAGACTTGTGTTATTATGAACTTATGTTAATAAACTAAATAATTAGAAAACAAACAATAGACACAAAAACCAAACATATTGGCTGTATGAACATGTCCACACACATGTATGCCAGCCCAGAGCCTGATAAATGGTCCGCCAGTGTAGCCAAAATGCTGTTAGGGCTACCCCTGAATCGCCGCAACATCGATGCAAACCGTTTGCGCATGATTCGCGCTTCCGCAAAAATTCCCGATTCAGTGCAAAACCGAAGCAGCCCTACCAATATCCTCAGCACATTGTAATACTGCACATATTATTATCGTCGACATAGCTTAGCTAATGGTCAATTTCTGATGATGAAATTTACTATGTGAAAAATGAAATTGTATAAAATCTGGTTCCTCTAACCTGTCAGACAGATGTGTTGCTGGGGAGTTTCCGCCACTTCTTCTCCGTTAAAACACTAGGAAGTCTCGAAGGGTAGGCTTTTAAAAGTGCTGATCATCACTAGTTTGAGTGAGACTTGATTATGATCTTCAAACACGTCAGGGATCCTAAATTAACATTTCTAGGGTTCCGTAATTAAAACGGGGCTTTCTCTCTACTCTTTTGCTGTGAACTTCAGGGTCCATAATGAGCTTAATAAATTATAAACTACCATCTAAAAATACATTATGGTAAAGAAGTTATTGAGTAAAGAAAAAACTGGCCAAGAACGAGTCGAATTCGCGGACCAAGGGTTCCGTAGAAATTTGCGATATAAACAGCCATATCTTTGGTCCATTTTGCCACATCTCCAAGGACCACAGATTAGCTAACAGTAACTCAATTCATTTTACAGCAGCTGCAAAACCCGCTTTTACTAAAAAGCAACCTGGAGCTTATAAAACAGAAGAACCAGACAACAGACACGGAGCAGCGCGCTTCAATCGAACCCAGTCTGCAGCTAAGATGCCTGAGCCCACAGAGCAACCAAAGCAGGTGGAACCTGTAAGACCTGCAGTCGCTGCAGCTTCGGCTGCCGCCGCCGCGGCTATACAACACAACTTGGTGCCCATGAAGTGAGTTAAAAATAATAATATGGAAGATCCATATTTTGTTAGTATTACAAGCGGCTTATACTCAGTGTTAGTAACAGTAAAAATAAATATTAATACAGAGGATGATAAAGTAGGAACAATGTGTCCTACTTGATCATCCTCCGAACAAAATGCCCAATATTTGGAGTATAAAAACTGGTCTTCGAGAAGCTTTATTCTACTGTTTTCGAAGCCCTAGCCGACTTCGATTCGATAAGTCGTATTTTTATCTGTTTTGGTATGACAAATGCGAACGAGATAGCGTTTGGAAGTATTACGGGAGTGCGGAATAATACTCGAGTATTAAGCTAAACACCTCAAACCAGTCGCCGCGGGAGACGCTCCGGGTGTCGGGCGCCGCAAGACGACTCCCAGCAACCGTACATACGGGGTTGGGGACGGTGAGCTATGGGTAGCGAGACTTCTGTCCGTCCGTCCAGTGACCACTCCGTTTCGACGGCGCGTTAAGAATTCCACGCGCGCCTCAGAGATGTCAGTAAAGCAGAGGGGCCTGCCAGGACCACCGTCATGGGTGGGTTTAGTCAGTTCAGTACAAGTCTGACACTCTCCCGCACTCCGCTCAGAACTGGGGAAGTTATTTGATGATTACCCATCCGAATAAAAAGTTAACTGCAATAGAAGAAAGTTATAGTAAGAACAGAGTAGATTTAAAATGAAAAAGAAAATTAATGAAAGATGAAAGTTATAGAGAGGATGAAAATTTATTTCCGATAGGCAAAAGGTAAGAATGCGGTAGCGAACTAATGCTACATGGAGTCGCGGTGAAGGCGTCTAGCTCACGGTAAGAGCTGCAGCGCGCGGCGTCCGGGGTGAGGGAAGTCAACAGGTTTCCGCCGGCCAGCTGCGCGGGTAGCGCTCGCATTCATGCCAACATGTTCAGCAGAATTTGCTCTGTAATATAAATTAAAACATAAGTTTCTTGTGTCCATAAATATTGACGCCACTTGCACACCTACGACTTACCGAACCGAAGCTTTTGTAAACATGGGACGCTATTTATTGTCATTGGATACGACTAACTGTGATCTCACTCGGTGATGCTTTCAGTAAATAACCTGATGCTTTCTGTGTTCCCGCTTTGCTTTTTTTGAAGCTGCTATTTCTTCTCTAAACAACGTTAGAATAGGCAGAAAAAAAAAACTGTTATTTGACACATAACGTCGGCGTCAGTGCAGGACCTTATAAATGCAAGACCCCCCGGTTTTAACACACTTTTTTTAAGTTTCCTTTATAACTAAAACAATTTTAGAAGTTAAATTGAATGGGAGCCAAGCCATGTCTGACAAAGCTATAGGCTCACATATCGTAAAAATGGAGCCTTGAGACAGCTAGACCTAGTCGCGTCCCACCATCTCTTAATTATGCCGCGAGCTGTGGCTTTCGTTAATTAGAGGGAAGGGGCGCAACTTTGCGTGAAGTGGAAGAAATGGGGGGAGGAGTTTGCTCACGTTTAAAGATCTGACCCGAGGAAACTAAAAACTGTTTAAAATCAACCTAAAAATCTATACTAATATTATAAAGCTGAAGAGTTCGTTTGTTTGTTTGAACGCTCTAATCTCAGGGACTACTGGTTGGAATTGGAAAATTCTTTTAGTGTTGGATAGTTCATTTCTTGAGGAAGGCTATAGGCAAATAACATGACGCTACGACCAACGGGTGCTGAGCAGCGTGGGTGAAACCGCGGGAAACAGCTATCATGATATAGGTCGTAAATTAGCTGGTTTTACTAACCAGGTAGGACTACCTACTGTCACTTAATATACTTAAAATGGCCGCAGACGCAGTTTTATTGTGAATTGGCACTTTGTAACCATTTTACCGATTTTACATGTAATTCCTGGTTTTGTTATGATTTTGCTAAATTGCTAAAGTAGCCGTTTTAGACGCCCAGCTATCGCAATGTTTTGCCCTTTAAGGCAGGTTTATAGTACCTACTTAGTTTATCAATTGTAATAAAAAAAACTGTATTTCGCCAAAAAAAAATGTAGATAATAACGCTGACGCCGACGATATGCTTACTCTGAGTGGAATGGAGTTAGAATAACTTAACTGGAACCGTATTCAATCATTTGTATGGTAGTAGTAGTTGTTTTAATCCAAGGTGTGACATAATAAACGCAAAATCTCCTGTGTGGTGTTTCGCGTTTATTCCCAGTCGCCCCCGCAAGGATTGCCACCGGAGGCAAATGGGAATAAAAATTCCCAGTCGCCTCCGGCGGCGACTGGGAAGTCATTGCCCCCACTTCAGTTTCGGTATACATTGCTTTGTTTCTTGTGAAGTATAAAATAATAAGGAAATTTATTCCAAACCTACATCTATCTGATGGATGATAACATTGAAATAAAGTTTCCAACATAGACTTTGTTATTTTATAATGCGTATCCAAATGTTAAACGTAAATATAAAAATAATGTTTATATCTATACTTATAATAAATCTGTAGAAGTGAAAATTCTGTACATTTAAAAAATCAAAAAAATAAGTAGCAGATGGTGTTACTAGACCGACACCGAACCTAAAAATGTGCTTTAAAATGTTATTGTCTGTCTGTCTGTTTGTTCAGGCATCACGCAAAAACTACTGGTTCGATTACGATGAAACTTTGTTTGATTAATAAAATAAAAAAAAAAAAAAAAAAAACAAACTTAATTTTGTGGTTCGATACCTAGACCCGGCTACTGTACAAACTGTAAGTAATAAGTTTGTCGTAGGTTACGTCACCAGCAGTGGAGTTCACTAACTCTATATTATAAGTGTGGATGTTTTTTTACTTAATAACGTAAAAAACAACTGAACTGATTTTGATTATTTTTTTTTCTTTTGTTTTTAAATGTGTGCGTCTATAATGGCGGAACAAATATGTTTTCGTTCTTTCTTTCTTTCTTCTGATGAAGTTTGGCATGCATATAGGCTTTGTCATGGAAAAGAAAATAGGCTATATAAAACATCACGCTATGACCAGTGACGAAAAATGTCTCAAAAACGGGAGCGGACGCGGACGAAGTCGCGGGCAAAAGCTAGTTATGAATAAACCCATTTTTTTATTGAAACATGTACCTAGAGTGTGTGTTCAGAATACAAGTTTATTGATATCAAAATCAAAATAAATATTTCAATGCACTTTGATCTTTTTTTTTAGAGACAGGCAGGTTTAGGATAAGTTGCCTTATCCTTATATTCTGTACGATAGAGTAAGCAATGTACAGCGAACCTGAAGTGGGGGCAATGACTTCCCAGTCGCCGCCGGAGGCGACTGGGAATTTTTATTCCCATTTGCCTCCGGTGGCAATCCTTGCGGGGGCGACTGGGAATAAACGGTGTTTCGGATCATAAAACGAAACAACTTTTGTTCCACGAGTTCATAAAATTCGCAAAAGAAATATTAATTAGTCTCAGTTGATATTCGAGAGTCAGACTTGTACTGACTAAAACCCACCCATGTTCCTTCTATAGCCCTTTGCGTTCCGGGGCCGCGGTATCTCTTTCGAACAACCCGCAACCCACAATAGTAGGTATTAAAGATATAAAATACGAATGCGTTGGTTACATGAAATACTTTTTTCTAAAGTTCTTATCTACTGAAATAAAAGTATAGTATTTGAGAACTTGGGAAAATGTACAGACTGCTTACCACCTTAGCTGTATACCCCTTAAATGTTATTGCTCCGTTTTAACATGTTGTATATTGACCAATGAAAAACCTTATACCGCCGAGATCAGCCAATCAGAAAAAAAAATTAGAGGTGTCAAAGGACACCCGGATGGAACGAAGTTCCTATAGAAATGAAAATATCTGGCTTGCTTTCTATAAGAGAGAGAGACAGACAGACAGAGAAACATGCGACGCCGCACAGCTTACTATAGCAAAAAGTGTCGTGACAACTTTCGTAAGATTTTTTTCTGTCCAGCCCCTTTCACAACGCGCGACAAGGAACTTCGTTACAAAAATAAAAAAAAAGAATAAAAGTTTGTCAATTTAAATTTCCGAGAAACCAATTGGAAGATTTAGTGGCTGAGACATGTTACATCCTTATTTATTTTTTTGCTTTTTGCACATTAGAGCGATCCCTGACCCTCCTACCGCCAAGCCAGAAGTCGCCACACCTCAGGAATCTCACCCCCGTCCCAAAGAGAACACTATTGCAGTGAAACCCGCCAGTGTTAGCGATGTAACTCCTACAAGGAGACAGGTGGTGCCTAAGAAGTGAGTTTGGTGGACAAATATAACAAACACTAACTAACACGTCATACAACTCCACATAACACTAGCTGCGCTATTAGCTCGCCTAGACCGAAATATTAAGTAGCCTTGCGTTTGACCATTACTGTTTTTTTTATTTATGTACACACAGTAAACCAGACAGGAGAAAAACATAAACATTTTAGGACAAAGGTACAAATTTCTGCCAGCAGTCCTGCGAAAGGAGATATGAGAACGAAATGTAGACGATAGTGATGTGTTAATCCAGGGTATAAGTTATCTACATACTAATTTTCACCCAAGTCGGTCAAGATGATTGGGCCTGAATGAGTAACAAACAAACATACAAACTTCCGCCTGTGTAATTTTAGTGTGAAAACAAGCTAAATTCGAATATATTTCAAGAAACATAACTTTAACACATTAACATGCCTGTAATTCTCAATGGGTTTGACAGAGGTGTGCCTAATCCTTACAAATATTATAAAAGCGAAAGTGAGTTTGTTTGTTTGTTACCTCTTCACGCTGTAATGGCTAAACCGATTGTGATGAAATTTGGTACATAGATAGTTGTGAACCAGGCGACGGACATAGGCTAATTTTTATTCAAAAAAAGTGGGATGTGAGGGAAAGAGGGAAGAAAAGGGAAAACTTTGCGTTGCTATTACAAATCAATAATGCGCAAGGAGAACTGTGTTACCCCAAATTTAACGCGGGCGAAAGCTAGTAAAATATAATACACCCACATTGCACCAGTTATGTTTTTTTTTTATAATAAACGCATTTAACTCCCACAGCTACGTCCTCGAAAAACTGTCAGTCGGCGCCTCGTTTATGATGTCAGTGGAAGCCAAAGCGTCAGACTGCCGCGTCACCCGCGGGGACTTCGTCTGCCTTTCTATATCGGAAGCATTCGAGCTGGAATACAACAGCTTGTGCGAGGACTTGGTTGAAGACTCCAAGAAGGATGAGCTGCCCGCCAAGTGAGTAGTAATATCTGTACTGTGCCAAACATAATCAAATTCATTTTTTCAAGTAGGACAGTTGCAGTGAACTGTCGAAACATTGTCAACTATAAAATGTAGCTACACTCCCAGTCACACTGTGAAAGTACTGTAGTCGCTCATTCCAAAGCGTATATCTCTTTGGGCAAGAAACTCCATGGACACTCTTACAATACATACAGAATGTAAATGGATCCTTCACGAAGCTGCCAAGCACTCTGCATATCAAACTAAGTAACTACGCGAAAACTGCTGGAAAATGGATATGTTTTCTGGGGTTATAAAAATCGCGTTTTACGTTAAGGTGCGCCTACACCGAGAGCATTCACGTGTACTGTAACATAATAGATTCGACTTTGAGCATTAGCTTTTAGTTGATTCCATAATGTCAAGTCTGCCAGGTTACTGAGTAGGCAGGGAAAAGTGGAGCGCATTGATGTTACAAGTTGTATCAAGATATTACACATTGTATCATTACAAGGTTCGCATTGTATTGCTCGGTTCTCATCATTCACTGATGTAATGCTTAGCTGGAACGTTACATTACACGCGAATGTTTCCGGTCAGGGAGCACCTATAGAAGTAAATATCTCCGCATCAGTGAAAAACTTCATTTTAACAAAATTACGAACAGATTTTCCTAATTTCCTCCTTTTTCACAGACTTGTTCCCGGCGAGACAATCTCTTACTTCAACCCAGAAGACTGCGGATGGTACCGCGCGCGTTGCCTCAATCCAACCACACTCGCTCTGCTAGACAGCGGCAAGATCGTCTCCGTTACACCAGCCGACGTGTGCCGGAAACTGCCGAGCAAATACGAAGCTATCCCTGAGTTCTGTGTTGTACTCGCTAGCAAGGCTGTTCAGGTAAGATTGTTGTGATGTAACTAAGGTTTTGTAACAATATTCTTATTAAAAAAAAAGTGTACATGGAGTTTCTTGCCTATTCTTCACTGAATAGGCAACTACAGTACGGCCAACGAGAAGCGATACGAAAGGTCATTAACCTAAAGAACAACTGTGGCGTTGACAATCTAATATTTAGCTCTTTCCATCTTGTGCCTTTGTCGTAATGTCTCGTTCTCACGGAAAAAACATGACAACGTTAAGACGGGTTCGCCAACATTCGGGCGGCCATTTTAGATGGGGTTTTAGCATGGGTTTTGTTTACATTTGGTATCGCTTCTCGTTAACCGTACTATACAGTATGTTCAGTTATTAAGATCGCTTTTAACGATAAAGCCGTTGTTTGATGTTATTATTTGTATGGTGTACATAATAAACAATATTCTATCTATCTATCTATGCGTTGTGACTAGGACTGTAGCTTCATTTTATTGTTGTTAATATTTCGATATTTCAAAAGTGCCTGTAACTGGCCTACTTGAAATAAATGCTTTTGATTTTTCATTTTAATTCAGAAGATTGCTTATAGCTAAGTTGCAAGCCACAAGAGCATAGTATCTATCTAAGCAAACAGCGACAGCGGATGAATATTTCATCTAAATTCGACTTGTGAGCCGACCTCAACAAGTTAACTTGCATTTCTAATGCCGGTTCCAGACCAAGAGCTATGCTTAGTTAGATGACCTTAGCTTGCATAGCTGACACAGTTTTTCACACCTGTTACATAGTTTGCAGTCTGTACAAAAGTATGAAAAACTGCGTCAGATAGAACTTAGCTTAGCCCTTGGTCTACGACCTACTTTATAGTACTAACTACGCACAGCGGTTTTTACTTCGTAGACCTTAATGTATTAATGCAAGCTATAAGTATACAAACTTTCGCCCTTACAATATTTGTGGTTTAAAAAAAATCTTAGTTAATATTTGCTTTGTTACAGATAGGAGCTAACCTCGATTGCAAGATTGTATCCCAAACTTCTGACGGGTTCAAAATATCTATGTCTGTCATGGAGACAAAGGCCAGTTTAGGCGAAGCTGAGGTCTTCAGGTGGCTCCCAACTGTTGAATATCAAGCCGCTTGTAAGTATCGTTTGTACAATAGATGTCCTCTAATAGGTGTAAACGAATCCGTCACGTAGCGGACAACTATGCATTCTGGGGTTTAAAAATGGATGCTTCAGCAGAATATAATATGACGTTAGAATTATAAATAAATAATAAATATTTTGGGACAACTCACACACGGCTATCTGATCCCAAGCTAAGCAGAGCTTGTGTTATGGTAACCAGACAACTGATATACATACTTATATAATTTATAAATACATACATATTACAGATAAATCTCACCCAGACACAGAACAAACAATCATGCTCATCACACAAAGTTTGTCCTGGGTGGGAATCGAACCCACGACCTCTGGCTCAGCAAATTCAATTCTTAAAATGGTCACAGACACAGTTAATATTCATGTTTAATTTTGACGATACGGTTGGCGCAGAGGCTGAAGCGATCGACTGCTGCGCTGCGTGTCGCGGTTTCTATCCCGCACAGAATAAATATTGTGATGGCCTATAGATAGTTTCGGGTCTAGATTTTTGTGTATGTGAGTTTAAATGTTAAAAGCACCCACGATGTAGGAGAAATTCCTAGTGTGGGGCAACGTTTAAAAAAAAACATCGCAATGACGTTATTAATGTCTCGCGGCTTTATTAAGGATACTCCCACACCTTATATATCTTATTCTTCTTCCACAGCCGTCGGCATACCGGATATAAGCCGCCCGCCGCTGATCGACGGATCTAAAGTACTTCTAGTTCTGGCGGAAAAGCTAGACCGAGTGTTCGTGCGACCGGCGGACAGTGAGTCGCAGAGGATGTACAACGATGTCCTGCAACAAGTCTTACTGAGCGCCATGAAAGGTAAGTTGGAGAAAAAGAATTACACTTCGTAGGCTAAGCAACAGAACCCCACTGTACTGGTGGTAGTTAGGTGGCAAACTTAAAATTGCTTCAATACAAACCTTACAAAAAAAACTTATTTTATGCAAATTTATACTTCAGAAACAATCACTCATTTTCCTACCCTTGTCCCATTCTATTTGGGGTCGGCGCAACACGTTTTCTTCTTCCATTCTCCCCTGTCAGAAGTCATCATTTACTCCTTTCTCCTTCATATCATTCCTTACACAATCCTTCACTTCAGAAACAATCGCTCATTATTTTCGTGCCCTTGTCCCATTCTATTTGGGGTCGGCGCAACACGTTTTCTTTTTCCATTCTCCCCTGTCAGAAGTCATGGCATCATTTACTCCTTTCTCCTTCATATCATTCCTTGCACAATCCATTCGTCTTTTTTTTGGCCTTCCTTCCCTCTTAATCCATCAACAGTCAGATCAATCACTCTTTTAGTCACATGTGCTTCATCTCTCCTCATTACATGTCCATAGCAAGACAAACGACTCCCTTTTACTTTTTCTGTAACAGGCGCAACTTTTAAACTTTCTCCTATATTCTCATTCAGAAACAACCACTGCTGACTAAAAAACTAAAATTAATTTTCTCCCTCCAGATAAACCTTTGACATCGCCTCCGTCGCCTGGCCAGACTGTCATCGGCAAGTTCACAGACGGCAATCACTACCGCGCCCTAGTGCGGCGTGTTAACGTCAAGCAGAATAAGTACCAGATCGAGTATGCTGAATATGGTAAGACATTTGTAACGAAGATCCTTATCGCGAGTTGCGGAAGGGGGCTAGAATGCCTATGGAATGCCCTGCCCGTGTCTGTAAGGAGCGCTCAAACTCTGTTCACTTTTAAAATTCTGGTTCAAAAGCAGTACCTCTCTCCATAAACAAAGTATTAAATACTTCTTTGCTCTTAATGATTATTATTTTAAATGTATTTATATTTAAGTATTTGTGTTTTTTTGTAAATATAGCTATTAATTTTGAAAAATGTTACACCACACAGTGTACATCCAAAGGTAGTCTTGAAAAGATCGCTTTTAGCGATAAGACCGCCCATTGTGTCACCCTATTTATAAGTTGTTTAATGTTATTGTTGTTATTTGTATGGTGTACATAATAAAGAATATTCTATCTATCTAAACAGAAAAAATTAAGACCAAAAGTTTTAACGACACTTTTTGTTATTGTTACAAGCCGTGCGGCGGCGTCTCTCTCGCTCTCTCTCCCTCCCTCTCTCTCTCTCTCTCTCTCTCTCTCTCTCTCTCTCTCTCTCTCTCTCTCTCTCTCTCTCTCTCTCTTCTGTGTTTTCTAGTTTACCAACGGCAAAGTTCATTTAATACAGTTCGTCTTTTTGTCAAAGTAATGTTTGGTTCTTTCATTATTTACCCACAAGTTTGTACGGAATTCTCTATACCCTATCTGTTAGGGTATACTTCCCAAGTGGTCCTATATCAATCTATACTATCTATACTAATATTATAAAGCTGAAGAGTTTGTTTGTTTGGTTGAACGCGCTAATCTCAGGGACTACTGGTTGGAATTGAAAAATTCTTTTAGTGTTGGATAGTCCATTTCCTGAGGAAGGCTATAGGCTATATAACATCACGCTACGACCAACAGGTGCTGAGCAGCGTGGGTGAAACCGCGTGGAACAGCTAGTTTTATATAAATTGCTTAGGTAGTTTATGAATTATAATACATATTTTTATCTCTGTCTATATTGATGATCTGGTCATCTTTAAAATTAATACTCATATAATAACTTCAAATCCTTACTAATATTATAAAAGCGAAAGTGAGTTTGTTTGTTTGTTGGGAACCAGGAGACGGACATAGGCTAATATTTTTTTGAAAAAAGTGGGATGTGATGGAGAAAGAGGGAAGAAACGGGAAAAGTTAGCGTTGCTATTACAAACAAATCAATAAGGCGCTACCGAATTTTACGCGAGCGAAGCCGCGGGCAAAAGCTAGTGCTGAAATAAAACTCTTTTGTAAAAATTAAACCGACTTCTAAAAACAACTAAAATGTGGAAAATAACTTTACTTCCGGAAATCGGTGGCAAAAAGTCAACGAAACCAACAAAAGTCACCGACTTCATTCCGACTTTAATTTTTTATTAACCTACGAAATATATCTATGTAGGTCTTCAGAACGATGAACTAAAGGAGGAACTAAATACGTCAAAACCGTTGTAACTTGGTTGTCCATTCCACCTCGTAAAAAATAATATTTTCATCCATCTACTCCATAGGTAACATCGAAGTCTCAACTCTAGAAGATCTCTACCCTTGCCCCCCTGAGTTATCCCTGTCGACCATCACTTCTCAAGTGGCGATGTTGAAGCTCGCCCCGCCGACGGAACTGTCTGCCGCCGCCAAGGAGTTCATAGATGAGTTGCAGCAGGATGAAGAACTTGTACTGGTTAGTGGAGACACGATAAGATAAGACAAAATATTTTTTTATTTGCTTAAACATGTGTACACATACATGAAATAGTACAAAAAAAAACATGCATGCAGGATAGCAAAAAGAAACGGTAAGGACATGTTTGCCACATCATATGGCGTGCAAATATTATGTTTGTTAAAAAAAATTGATTAAAATTTAACATCATGGTAGTAGTTAACAAAATATTTATGTGAATATCAGAAAACAATATATGCATGTCAGAACAGTAATGCAATTTAAATAATTTCATATCTTTATAAAAATATTGGTCAAATTCGTGAAAATAACAAAGCAATACATTATTTTAAGTTAAGCCTTACACTATTTAATTATATCTAATATAGCTGTGCCCCGGCGTGCGTTGCAATGCAATTTTTTGGAACCAGGGTAGGTTCCAAAAAATTGTCTCTATCTACCCTGCCTACCCTATCTACCCTGCCTACCCTATCTACCCTGCCTACCCTGCCTACCCTATCTTTTAAGTTGGATCAAACTGCACACGGTGTGCAAATTTAATTTAAATCGGTTGAGTAATTTAGGAGTCCATCGCGGACAAACAACGTGACACGTGATTTATATATATCTAATACTAGCTGTTCCCCGCGGTTTCACCCACGCTACTCAGCATTTGTTGGTCGTAGCGTGATGTTATATAGCCTATAGCCTTCCTCAAGAAATGGACTATCCAACACTGAAAGAATTTTCCAATTCCAACCAGTAGTCCCTGAGATTAGAGCGTTCAAACAAACAAACTCTTCAGCTTTATAATATTATATATCTAATATATAAAATTCTCGTGTCACAGTTTTCGTTCCCATACTCCTCCGAAACGGCTGGATCGATTTAAACGAAATTTTGTGTACATATCGGGTAGGTCTGAGAATCTGCCAACATCTATTTTTCATACCCCTAAGTGAGCAGCGTATGAAACCGCTGGGCACAGCTATTAAGTTTCCGTGTCACAATGCTAGTTACCGTGCTCCTCCGAAACGGCTCGACCGATTCTTATGATATTTTGGGTACATATTGGGTAGGTCTGAGAATCGGCTAACACCTATTTTTCATACTCCTAAACCTCAGCGGGTGAAACCGCTGGACACAACTAGTTTATTTTATAATATTATACACGTTACTTCGTATCTAGATATTGTATTTGTAGGGTACATATCTACTACTTTGTTTACGTAAGTGTATTACATAGCAACACTACACAACACATTTATATACAAACACAAATTCATAATGCAGGTATGCTGGAAGAGATTTCTGTAGAAATATAAGCATTACCTTTTTACCTATTTTCTGTTCCTGTCTTTTATTTTTTTGTATTCAGTGTGTATGTACATAAATCGTTTAATAAATAACCTTATAACTATAACCTATTTACATTTATTTGTAATATTAAATATATATATAAATTCTGAAAATGGTCACAGATGCACTAATATTGTGTATTGTCAATTAACCATTTTACGAATGTTAATTAAACGTTAACATTCATATTATTAACCACTCTGCACGACAGGATTTTGACACATGACACATCAGCTGAATCGGTGGGGTGACGCGAATTGTCATGAAATTCAAGAATTTTCATCAATTTACAGCATTCAATTTTGTTATTAAAAATAAGTCAGCGGGGCTGTTTCATATGATAAGTTTGAGGTTTATATTTCCAAAAACCTCATAAGGTCGATAAAACGGCGTCATTCTATTGTAAAATGTGTGTAAAATACATATTATTACACCCTTCCAAAAATTAGGTACTTTAAAAACGCTGGAAATAATGCACATACACAGGACAACCCTTTGAAAATAAAATCGGAAATCCAAAATAAAAACAGTGACATTCCATCTGCATTCTTATTTTTGCCATTTTACATATAAATTCAAAATAAAACACGATACAAATCTCGACAAAAAAATACTAAAACCTGTGTTACAACATGACATTTCTTAGTGCTGACCGTAAATCTAAGTTTCATCATTACGATTAAAAAGTTGAATCCAACTAATCGATAATCGAAATGAAGTAAACTTTAAAAAAAAGTTTTGGGACTATTGAGGAATCTATGGAGATTGCATATTATTCTACTATTGATATTATAGTTGTTCAAATATCTATGATATCGATAAGAAAAGAAAGACAACAACATTTTGTCACGTGCTTTTTTGTTATGCTATAATTATTTTCTTATGCGCCAAGATTTGAGGTACATTTTGCTGTCAAATGGTTTCGCGGTAAAAGATTTTGGCTGTTTTCTTGAATGACCATGAATGAAAATGGCGGCCATTTTTGTAGGAGGTCATGCTAATTCTGTAGCTAACTAGTCAGGTACCCCAGCCGGCACAACCATACCGTACCGCACCTAGAAAGCCATGCCTCTGCAGTAGAGCCTTGTTTTAGACGGACAGGGACTCCGCACACATGGGGGTCCTAAAATATTGATATAGACACCCGACGCCCGATGCCTGTAGCGTCTCCCGCGGTGGCTGGCTTGGTTTGAGGAGCGGCTCACTTCCCCCGCTCTAGACGAAGCGGGGGGGAGTGTCAGGGTTATGCAAAAGAAGGAGCATGGGTGGGTTTTAGTCAGTACTAGTCTGACACTCCCCCCCGTTTTGCCCAGAGCGGGGGAAGTTATTTGACGATATCCCACCCAAAAAAAAACCCCGGTACCTACACGACATCAAGAAAAATCCAGGTTCAAAATGGACTCATTTTGAACCAGGAGTTTTCTTGGTGTCGTGTTTCCATCTCAATTGTGCTCTTCCTCTATAGGCCATTTTTACCCCAAGGCTTCCACTCCAAGAACACTTTGGCCTACGAGCCATGTTTTAGGAAAGAATGAATACGCTTTTCAAATAACCAATCCAACCAAACAATTTTGTCGAACAAAATGTAATTTATCTTAGCTGATTTTTTTAATGTGCTTACCAAGATCATAATTGGCGCGTTCTATATTCAACCTTATTTATTTCTATTTGCAATTCACATTCAAATAGTAGGTACAAAACCAAATTATTACTAAAATAGCAAATAAACATCCTTACTAATATTATAAAAGCGAAAGTGAGTTTGTTTGTTTGTTTATTTGTTTGTTTGTTTGTTACCTCTTCACGCTTTAATGGCTAAACCGATTTTGATGAATTTTGGTACAGAGATAGTTGGGAACCAGGAGACGGACATAGGCTAATATTTTTTTGAAAAAAGTGGGATGTGAGGGAGAAAGAGGGAAGAGAAGGGAAAACTTAGCGTTGCTATTACAAATCAATAAGGCGCAAGTGGAACTGTGTTACCCCAAATTTAACGCGGGCGAAGCCGCGGGCGAAAGCTAGTTTTAATATAAATTTGAACAGCGAGCGCATTCCTTTTTTGAATTTTTATCTGAAAATAATATTGGCGCGAATTTAGCCATAGATCAGTTTGTACTGTTTGTTTTTGAATCGGTTTTAGTGGCGTAAAAAATATTATAATCAATATTTATAGTGTTTTACACGTATTACAAAATTATTTTTTATTTTCATCTATCCATTTCTGATATTCCTTAATTAAATTATTCGAGTTGATTGATTTACAAGAAAATAATCGATTGAAATAATCGCATTTACACATCACAAAATTAAAAAAAAAAGAAATGGACGTCAATTTGGAAAGTGAATTTAGTAGTGGTTATGAATATTCCGTGTTATTGGTCCTATTATTGCAAATCACGATAAGATCTGGGCATTGTCATGTTATTTATAATATTTGAAATGATATTTGTGTCAGTTGTTATAGAATCTATTCGGGAATAATGATATAATGTGGAATTAAAAATGTAAACAAGCACGATTGACGCGAAACTTCGACTTTAGATTTCAAAATGTATCATTACCACTACTAATATAAGTTCAATTACGAATGATTTCTTCACGTAATAAAAGGACACGTTAATTATGCCCAATAATGTGGAGTTTAAATGTCCGAAAACCTATTTTTTTATGATTTTTAGCGTCGACCTACACTGCCATCAAAATGGCGATGATCGTAATTTACGCATTTGGATTTTATAAGACTTAATTAAGAAACTTCCTCAATAATTAAAGAACTTCTAATGACGTTTACATATGAGTTTTTTATTCTACTATCTTAATGAATGCACACCCATATTATTTATTAACCAGAAAATAAAATATTTACAAAAATAATGAGGAGGTCATATGACTTAAATGTCCGACCCCTTTCGGGGCCAGTACCGAGCCAGCGGAGGTTTGAATGTCGAGCCCCCGAAGGGGTCCGTACCGAACTATACGGTTAACCTAAAACGATTCTGCTTATGCAGCCATTTTAGACACCCAGTTTTAAATGCAAATGAATATCTTTCTTTTCCAGCATCTATCCGGCGGACTTAAGACAGCACCGAGCGGCTCCGAAGCCTCGCTCGCCATAGCTAAGAACAAACTGGATGTTGGCGCGAGATTGGTGGAAATGAGCACGCCGAACTGGAAGAAGATCGAGCAGAGAGGCGGCGATGTGGTCGGTGAGTTGAAAACGGACACCACACATGTATATGTATCCGAAACACGTAGACATTTAAGACTGTAGCAGTTCTATCGAAAGCGTGTTTATAGTACGGCCAACGAGAAGCGATACCAAATGTAAACAAAACCCATGCTAAAACCCCATCTAAAATGGCCGCCCGAATGTTGGCGAACCCGTCTTAACGTTATCATGTTTTTGCCGGGAGAACGAGACATTACGACAAAGGCACAAGATGGAAGGAGCTAAATATTAGATTGTCAACGCCACAGTTGTTCTTTAGGTTAGTGACCTTTCGTATCGCTTCTCGTTGGCCCAGTGGCGGCGTAGCATGGGTTGGCACCCGGGGCGACTATCTATTGAGCACCCTCAAAATAAAACGACAAATACTAAACGCGATTGCGTGACTTTATTTTGCTAAAATATTCTATAATATCAAAATTTACGTTTCGGTCCTTTACAATGAGCAATATGGAAAGACTGGTAGGTCGCGTTTAAGTCATTGTAAATTTTAAGTAAGATTTTATTACCTAACTAAACATTTGAGAAACTTCTTTTACTAGAAGTCAATGAAGCCACACAAATGCTTAAAAAAAAGAGGGTTACACTCGATGATAGTACTTCAGTACTATCAAAAATAATATTGAACTCATTTTGAATGTACATATTTGGACACTACCCGTTTACTTTTTGTATAAATATAGCATGTTCTATTCCTACGTCAAACTACTTCTGAAAAAACTCGCTATTGTCTGATGAAATGATTTTGGCGTACCAGGAAGAGAAAAACATCTGAAAGGCGACTCAGCCAGTTTGAGTCGCCTTTTGACTCCACTTTGTTTTTCTTGGTCTCTTAACATGTCATGATGTTCATAGTCAATAGATTTTTGAAGCCTCAAACCATTTCAAGATTTTCCTTTTTTAAAACAGGAGAATAGACCTTCAGAATTCGTTCTAGTCCATTGAAAAGTTACATTTGCGGTTGCATTTTTTAGAGGACGTAATTTTATTTTTTTGATGTGTAGGGGGGTCAGTGTAAAGCTAAAACCAAGTTTGTGGGGTCACCACCCTTGTTCCACGGCCGCCATCTTGAAAATAAGGGTAAAACCTTAGTTATTGACTTAATGAAACAATGTTGCGATTAAAAGTCGTTCCTCAAAAACGATCTACAAAAAAACCGGCCAAGAGCGTGTCGGGACACGCTCAGTGTAGGGTTCCGTAGTTTCCCGTCCGTCACAATAAGTGTTCCCAGTTATGAGGCCAACCGAACAATTCGGTAATACCCGATCCAATGTTATAAGTACCTACAGCGCCATCTCTCGAGGAATTGGGTTACTAATTAATACAAAGACGTGCAATTTCGGTGGTAATTTTGGATTGCGAGAACCGATTTCAATAATTCTTTTTTTGCTTGAAAATAGATACGTTCAGGATAATAAAATATGTAAACAAAGTTTGCATATACGATTATACTACAAACTTAGTCCAGAAATTATTTTGTACAACTTTTTGTCTTTTTTGTACAAAAACTGTTGTGTCAATCAAGTTCGAAATGATTTTCATAGAAAGTCCTTATAAAGTAGCGTCCTCTAAAAAATGCAAGGTTAGGCCTAAAAAATGTAACATTTCAATGGACTTTTATGTGTTCGGACACTTGAGGATTTAGCTTCCACCATGAATTAAATTCTTTGACGAAACTCTGTTATACAAAAACTGCAGAATATTTTTTTTTAAATCAAAACCGACTTCCAAAAAAAAACTAAAAAGTCGAAAATAACTTTCCGGATGTCGGTGGCAAATAATTCAACAAAAGTTACTTACGTTATTTTCGACTCTTTTTTTGAAAGTCGGTTTTTTTTTTCAAAATAGTTTTTTTCTTGGTCATATTATTCTTGTTGCTAATCTCTACCTTCTTTCATCTTGTGTATCAAGATTTTCAGGCTATCTTCCCGGCGGCGTCCCCCTATGCAATGCATTTTGGCTCCTTGTTTGTAACCATCTGTTTCAATGTCACTTTCAACACCTTGCTGTGGTGTGTTTGATACCAGAGAACCTAGGAGGTGCTATGAACTTCAAAAGGTGGTTGATAGTGTCATGCTCACTTAAATGTCTCACTGATGGTGGCGGGTGTGTCGGGTCATTTAGCTCCCTTCAAAATGGTCGAGCTGAATGGGGCTGATCCATACGTCATGTTCGTGAACGGGCGCTGTCAGTTGGGACTGGTCATCATTTTGCTACCACGGTTAATTTTTAAACTTATTTAGATTTAAAATTAAATTTTGCTTATATTTACTCTGGACGCTCTTACTGTGCACGCCTTTTTACATCGTTCTCACATATTTGTATAATCTCAACATGAATGATGTAAACACGATTTTGTAAAAATATTATAATTTAAAAGAGTGTCCATGGAGTTTCTTGCCCATTCTTCTCCATAGAGATCAACGCTTTGGAATGGGCAACTACAGTACCTTCACAAGTTATTATGCCTTGTGACCGGGACTGTAGATTCATTTTGTTTCTTGACTTTCAAAAGTGCCTGTAATGGTCTAATTGAAATAAATGATTTGATTTGAAAATTGATCCAGATAATGATTCGCGTGCAGATTAAACGATCACATCATAGAAACAATAACACTGGCTAACTGACCAAGTGTCAACTGTGATTGCTTTGATCGACACATCAACAACTTGCCCCTGTCGCCCGCGCCGACCTTATCGTGCAGATGCGTCAGTGGCTACTAATCTGCACGACTGGCTTGGCATTCCGTTGTCACCCCGTTTTTTTTGGGGTGGAAAACATCAAATATCTTTCCCCGCTCTGGGCGGAGCGGGGGAGCGTCAGAATTTTACTGACTACTACTACTGACTAAAACCCACCCATGTTCCTTTTATTGCCCTTTACGTTCCGGGGCCGCAGTATCTTTTTCGAACAACCCGCAACCCCGGCAGGTTGTCACCCCTTGATGCTTGGCACCCGGGGCGGACCGCCCCCGCCGCCCCCCCCTTACGCCGCTACTGCGTTGGCCGTACTATAGATGAACCTGTAAAAAGAACGAACTTCTAAAAAAAACTCAAAAATACGGAAATTAAGTTTTCTTCCGGAAGTCGGTGACTGACTTTGGTTCATCGATTTTTGCCACAGACGAGGTTAACTTATTTTCAGCCTTTTTACTTGTGGTATGATGGTATTTCGCACAAATTCTTATTCAGTATTGATTTTGCATAAAGATATAAGCATATCATCCACATTAAGTATAATATAATTAGGTAACGTTATTTGTGTTACTAACAATAGTTTTTAAGTCTGTATGTATACTAAACCTTGGAACATGATGTCCGTAAATAAAGACTGAATTGAATTTTGACGGGACTGTTGGTCTAGTGGTTAGTGGCCCTGACTGCTGAGTCGGAGGTCGTGGGTTCGATTCCCACCCAGGACAAACTTTGTGTGATGAGCATGATTGTTTGTTCTGTGTCTGGGTGTGATTTATCTATAATATGTATGTATTTATAAATTATATAAGTATGTATATCAGTTGTCTGGTTACCATAACACAAGCTCTGCTTAGCTTGGGATTAGATAGCAGTGTGTGATTTGTCCCAAGATATTTATTATTATTTATTAATTGAATTGTTATCAGCGATAAGACTGCCATTGTAACCATAACGTTAGCAATTTCTGTAGTTTAGTTATGTTGAGCTTTTGATAAGCAATAAAGTATATTCTATTCTACCTTCACGGTTTGAACAGGTTTTTTATTAACATTCTGTCATCATCATTTTCCTGCCCTTGTCCCATTCTATTTGGGGTCGGCGCAACACGTTTTCTTTTTCCATTCTCCCCTATTAGACGTCATGGCATCATTTACTCCTTTCTCCTTCATATCATTCCTTACACAATCCATCCATCTTTTCTTTGGCCTTCCTCTCGCTCTCCGTCCATCAACATTCATATCCATTACTTTTTAGTCACATGTCCTTCATCCCTCCTCATTACATGTCCATACCAAGACAAACGACTCCCTTTCATCTTTTCTGTAACAGGCGCAACATTATTTTTTAACATTCTGTATTATCTTCTAAATATGAATAGTATAATAGCATTCAATTTCTCTCCAACAGAAACGAAAGCCATAATGTACAGCGATATCAAGCACACGACGCTCCCGGCCGCGGGCTGCACCATCGAGGTGGTGGACGTGAGCACGTTCGAGGGCGGCTCGCTGTGCGGGTACGACCGCGCTGACGCACACGCCGACGCCGTCTTTAACCAGCTCACTGCTAAGGTAAACATCATGCCGTAGAGTTGCTTTTCACCTCGAGGAGTTCGTGGCTAAATAAAAGCAGCCGCTCGGGTCGATCTTTAGGTTAAGCCGCGCTTGCCTAGGTTGGTCTGTGGATGGGTGACCACCCGTTACATACCGAGTTTCCTCCGTGCCTCGGAAAGCACGATAAGCCGTTGGTCCCGGCTGTCATTTGTAAATCTTTGACAGTCGTTACAGGTAGTGAGTGTTCTGAAAGTCTGACAACCAGCCTTACCAATGGGTATCGCATCACCTAGTACTTACTGGGTTGTGGAGGTCAGATAGGCAGTCGCTCCATGTAAAATACTGATATTTAGCTGCATCCGGTAAGACTGGTAACATAGTTGGGAAAAGGCTAGGCAGATGATGATGAGAGTTGGTTTTCACCTACACCAGAAGGGCTACTATGACATCTTATAGCAATTAGATGGTGCTAGACACCCTGTATAGCTCTGTCTCTTTCCCTCAGCGGAATAAGAATTGCTTTAAGAGGTCATAGTAGGGCTACAGGTCTATTGTCGATAGACCGTGTCGACGGCGCGTTATAGTTCCATAGATGTCTGCAAAGCAGATGGGCCTGGGACAGTACCTGCCGGATTCGCGGGTTGTTAGAAAGAGATTACGCGGCCCTGGAACATAAAGGGAAAAAGAAATAACATGGGTTTTAGTCAGTAAAAACCTGACACTCCGCCCGGAGCAGGAGAAATTATTTGATGATTTCCCATACGTAAAAAAGCAAGTGAAGAACATTAATATCAAAAACTAGAGGCGTGAAATATAGATGTTGGCCGATTCTCAGACTTACCGAATATGCATAAAAAAATATTATAAGAATCGGTCGAGCCGTTGTGGAGGAGTATTGTAATGAACTTTGTGACACAAGGATTTCATATGTAAACTAGCTCTTGCCCGCGGCTTCGCTCGCGTTAAATTCGTGGTAACACAGTTCGCCTTTGCAGGTACCTGCTACCTGTAGGTTTAGCCCATGCGCCTTATTTATTGTAATAGCAAAGCTAAGTTTTCCCTTTTCTTCCCTCTTTCTTCCTCATTTCTAACTTAAAAAAAAATAGCCTGTTTCTCCAGGGTCTTCCAACTATCTCCGTTCCAAAATTCATCAAAATCGGTTTGACGTGAAGACAAACAAACTATCTTATAATATTAGTAAGGATATTAATTTTCCATATTAATTCGCATTGTTACAGATGGCTGATTACTGCAACAGTGAGATAGGCAGGCAGCCTTACCTGCCGAAACCAGAAGAGCTTTGCATCGCACAGTTACCTCCGTGTAAGTTTTATATTATGTGAATCTTAAACTTATTTTATTAACCCTCTATCATTCATAAATCGGGATTTATTAGATTTTTGGATTGGAGATAAAAATTAAATACACGTATTTTTGGGTTTAAAATTGTTTTATAAACAAAAAAAGATTACAAAAATAGGGAGTGTTGCTTTAAGGCAACAATAAGGTTAGAGATTCGTATTTTTTGGTACTAGTTCGTTGGTTTCGACGTGCGGGAATCGAACCCGCGACACGCAGCGCAACAGTCGACCGCTCAGCCCCTGCGCCAACCGTCTTTAGAATCTGCCACATAAAAAACAACATAAATTTCATGAAACAATAATTGTAATGTTATTATCTTTTTTAAGTTCTAGCCTAAAAGTGTTGTTTGTGTAATATTAATTTTATAATTGATTCTATCCGTTTTCATT